>JARHVA010002441.1:1985000-2562500 GCA_037957365.1 Torreya grandis
TCTCGTTATTTATCCTTCATAACCTGATTATGTGTAATTCAATGATAATGCATCTGAAGATGAACAATATAATGAAGATCAAGATGATACATAATTTGTAAATCAAGACACTCTCCCTTTAATTAACAATGAAAACCTAATTGTTAATAAGGATGGTATCATATAAATGTTCAAAGATATACTTTGATAATAACACCTTGATCATGCACAAATCTTACAAGACATAATGAAAATTAAGAATAAATCAAACAATGGTCAATCTTTAACTCCCCCAACTAATAACATTGTTACAACTACATTGAGGCTAACTCATTTATCACAACAACCAATTGTAACTCAATAACCTTTAGTGATAACTACACCTCCTATGGCTAGTTCCTCCACTCCAGATGTAAAATCCCTTATGCATGAGGTTCACAATCTACAAACTAAGGCATTACATCTTGAGAAAGGAGCCACTAGGCCATCACATGCCTTAGATTATAACTTTATCTTACATACACCTTTGAAACATCACATAGTGGTAACTCATTTTCCATCCAAATTCATGAAACCTAAGATTACATTGTATGATGGTAAGGGTTATGCAGAGCACCATCTCTAAGCTTTTCATGCAACATGTTTAGAATACATGTCCAATGATTGACTCTTCACTAAGTTATTCCCATGTAGTTTAAATGATTATGACTTACAATGATTTTATGATCTACCAAATCAATAGATGACCACATTCAATCCATTATCAAACATGTTTTTAGAACACTTATCCATAAATATCAGTGATAAGATATCATATTCCAAAGTTACATAATTGAAACAAAAATCAAATGAGCCTATTTTAGACTATGTCTTATGATATAAGACTATATAGGCCAAATTGACTATTCCCATAGAAAATAAATAGCTTTAGGACATCTTCAAACATAAGCTTGTACTAGAATTACATGAATCTATCTTATTTAAGAAGTTTCCAACCTTCATAGATTTGTGCCACACAATGAAAGAAAGATAATTCAAGATTCTCTCTATGGGGAAAATAAAATGTATCGGTGGATCAAAATCAATTGTTAAGAGTTATATTAATCCTCCACACATGGTAAGGGCCACTAAAAATAAGAGTGATCCAAAATCTATAGTTAACATAGCTTCATAGCCATCTCCTCACCTAGTTTTATTAGCTCATCTATGTAGATTTTTCACCCACCTTCTAGAATAGGTAGCATGTGTTTTATAGTATCTCTTTAAATACAATGTCATATCTCTCCCTTCATAAATAGGTTGATACAATACATCTTGTTCTAAATAACTATGATTCTAATGCATTCTGTGAGTAGCATAGGCCGCTAGGATATACAAAAAACATATGAATCATATTGAAACATAAGATACAAGATTTTATTGAGGCTAAAATTACTAATATGGGAACACCCACAAAGGCACCTAAAGTACAAAAAATAGAAGTTAAGTTATTGAAAAAATATGAGATCTATTTCTAAAGCACACAAAAATGAGGTAGGGAGCACTCTAAGTGTTCACTACACATACCAGGCACATCCACCACTAGCTTCATATCACACTACTATAGAGGAGTCACACCCACTAAATAATATTATTGGTGTGTACCACACTATAGGTCTCACTACACCACTCATCACTTTCTTAGAGTAGGAGATTGTTGACGATGATACAAATTTATATGCACTCTTTGTATGAGCTTACATAGACCATCATCCTAGCCAAAGTGTTATGGTTGAAAACACATCAAACATTAACATGTGAATTATCACACTTCTATAGCATTTTGGGTATTCATAGTAAGATATATCCCCTAAAGACACAATTATAAATGGTCATGTTCACAACTCCATTGGGGAGATTGTACTTCCACTATAGGTTGGACTAGTACATGTGGCAACTATTAGTAGTACTTAGTGACAACATATTTGACATGTTATTGGGTCAGCCTTGGATACATCAACTAAAACACATGCCATCCATAGTGCATAGATTCCCAAAATATATACATGAAAATTAGGTGGTCATATTTTAGGGTCTTCCATATGAGTATTTTATATCTATTCCATGGGTAGTTGCAATATAGTTACTAGCTACAACATAGTTACCAATTAAAACATAGTTATTAGTTACATCTTTGAGCATAGTTCATATTAGTACACCCCAAAGTTTAGTAGAGACACTAGTATATGTGAGGTCTACTCCTATAGTGTTGACACATATGCATACTTTGCAACAAATACAATTATTATAAAGATCCCTACATCTAAGATATGTTGTATATTCTTGAGGGCCTCCCTCTACTCACTTTATTTTGAGATTAGTCTTATTGAGTTCTTAGGGTTCTCAACATAAGGCACCTATGCAACCTATAGCTTCTTTTACTAGATTGGTCCCCAAAACCACTATAATTCACAAGACACCACAGCCAATGTCACATATTAACAACACCATGCCACAAGTAGGGATAGATATATATCACTTAGTATAACAAATTGTGGTATCATAATTGCCCTTTCACACATGTGTTATCATAGTTCTTTTATTTGACACAAGCCACATTGATAGTGAGTCTCCCATGCGACTCATTGCTAGGTATTATTCCTCCCTTCTTGTACATATTTTATTTCTCTATTTCTCTTTATACATAGTTCATTTTCATATTTCTTTTACATACATTATACCTAAAAATACAAAAACAATATAATATTTCAAAAAATAAAAAAACATTCAAATATTACTCATAAAACACAAAATTTACAATTTTTTATACATTATTATGTTTAAATTTATTATATTTGTTAAACACTACATATGATAAATATTTTATTATTATTAGTATGTATCAAACATACATGATTAACTTGTTTTTGTTGAGTGCTTACAAAATTCTACATGACTCAGGTCCACTAGCCCCATCCACATTTGCTATTATATACCCACTGGGGCATATACATCGATACATAAGTCCTCACGTGACACATTCACCCAATTAGGGGTAACCTATACATAGTTTCAATTACCAAGTTATATCCTTCTATACTCTCCATCATAACTTCAGCATTTTTATAACTTAATATTGATCATGCTACATTGACTCATATTTTTTCTAGTTATTACTACTTTAGAGTTAGCATATATACATCTTAGATCTTAAATAGATTTGTTTTACATGTTCATGCATACTTTCATTTATAGCTTTCCTAGTTTAGAATTGATTGTATCTATATGCTTATTTTATTCAAGGGCATCTGACTATTCCATTTCTCTTTAGATCTACACCACTTCTATTTCATAGTATGTATGCTTTGGACATATGCCCATGTCCTTTTGTGAGCCTTTTTGATTTTATATGCAGAAATTTGAACATGTTATTCTATGTGGCTCAACGCCAAATTATTTTTTGCTTTCATGGGTGGATATTTGAACATGTTTGTATGTATTATTTTCTCAAATTTAGTGACATGTGCCCATGTCCCTTTTATTGTGGACCCTTGGCCTACTTTATGTACCTCATGTGTTTTGTATGTTTGGTTTATTATATGTGTCGTGGACATGTCAATTATATTTTATTTTTACACACACCATTTTTTGGTGCCATGAGGGACCTCATCCATCTACCCTTTCTAATTGGGTGCCATGATGGATATCATGACCCATTCCCCTAGGTAGCTACCTAGTTATTACTTAGATTTGTTGGAACATACATTGTTATATCTATATTGACACCCTTGTGAATGTTAGACATGACATACATCTTAATTTACAAAATTATACTCAGATTATCTTACATTCTAATGTTATATATGCACATTATATTGGGTTATTATGTAGATATCATATATGCTCTAGCTAACACACATTTTGTAGAGATTTTTCCTTTGAAGACAATTCTTTCACATGTTTAACAACTCCACTCAAAATGGTAGGAATTCATAGGGGGTTGTCACAAATATTAGGATCCTATAGTGCACTCATAGTACATTTTTGGCATGCAAGCTTAGATTATAGAAAATTAGACTCAAATAAACATAGTGGGAAAATAGTGACAAAGAGAGCATCACACTTGCATATAAATTAGACCAGAAGGACACTAGTTCCACATTTAAAATAATGGTGATAATTTCCAAGACATGAATCTACTATTCAATATCTTCAAATTCAAAAAAATCTAGATTGGTAAAAAAAGGTATAACATGTACAATACATGTTTGCATAGATTTAGTTACATATTTATTAATTTTGCTAAGATTCATATCAGTTTTAGTTAGGTTCATACTAGATTGCTCAAATTACCATGTTATGACCATTACCATATTCATTTAAGATACCTAGATATAGATTATTATAACTCAATCCATAATCCATATACTTAGATATTAGATTTGCAGGCATGTGTGTGACACATTGTTTTTGTATGCTAACTTACACATAGATTGATCATTTGGAATGACAAATTCCATATAATTCTCTACATTTTATACATATAGCATCATATTCCAAGTTACACACTAGTTTCATGCCTTATTCCATTTTATGTAGTTGGCATTCCCAAGTAGCTTGAAGCTGCCTAATGTACCCGAGTGGCAATAGAGTCAAACATACCTAGTTAGACATTTATAATAACTTCATATAGTTTTAGTTTTAGATGCATAAACTACACATGGGTGGAAAATGATGGATTCATAACCTACTTGATTTATTGAGCCACCTAAATGAGAGGGTAGGACACACCATTAATCCAATCCAAGCTATTCATAGGTCATGATCCACCAAACAGGGGTGGGAAATGATGGAGTCAAAACTAGATTAAGTTCATAAGCCACCCATACATGAGGGTTGAGAAAGCCATCAAATCATTGAAATATATTCACTAATTAATCATTATATACACACACACAGGTTTTCACCAGGGTCATGCATTGGTTCACATACCCAATGAGGTGTATTCGTTCATTTCCTCTCTCCTATCTCTTTACCCAATTTTACTTAATTTTAATTATTTACTCACTTTAGTATTTTGATTTTGATATATATTAATTAAGGAATTATTTATGCATGTTTCACTTGAAATACTTGCATTAGATCATGGTTCACATAATCAGACCCAAATTCACATACCCAAACCTAGCTTCATGGGCTTCACCTCTTCGATAAGTATAGGTATGCTTATTTTTACTTTATCTTAGGAATTTAACTTTGATACATTTTTAAAAGAAAGGGGGGTCAAATGTAATCACCCAAAAGTGGTATTTGAGTGATAAGAGTGCTACTTGATACTACATATCCCTAAATTATCCCTAGACCTATCCGAGAGCCTATTATTACATTTATCTATCCTTCATCTATGCCATAAGCATCCCTAGTTAGCCATAAAATAATCCCAGACCCTCATTTATTATTCTTGGCTCTTTGTGTCTAGTGTTATGCTAGTTGTACACTAGCGACACATGGTTATAGTTTCCCCAAAATAGCATTAATATCCTTTCCCTCTCTTTTCCCCAAACAGATATCTTTTCAAAACTAGAACTTCCTAAGGTTGGCCTAGACCTCTTTTATCCCCCACAAAAGAATCAAAATAGTTTAAATTAATAATTTTTGGCCCTCTAACCATTAGATGGAAATTATATGAAAAATACACATTAAAACTTAGAACAAGTTATGCACAATTAAGGCTGGAAATCCTTATTACTCCCTACTTTTGCATACTACCATATACAACAGTCTTAAGCTTAGATTACCTAAATTTATAGTCTCAAGGACATTCAATAAACTTAAGGCAATTATGATACTATTTTCACTTACACTTTCAAAAATACTTAGGTGGGAAGAACTACATTAGGATTGATCCATCCTTAGAGTATTGGTATGTAGGTAACTCTCTTCACAGTGGGGTGTTGAGGATGTCCAACCTACCCTACTAACAAACACACTTTTCATCTCATGTCCACTATATGCCCTAGCTACATGGAGGATTTAGGTTTCCTCAATAAATAAATCATTATAAGTAAAACATATGGTTTTATTACTCATGCATGTAGGTTCAAACCTGAAATATCTAGACACAAGTGTAACCAGAAGTTCAAGATAGTCCTACATGGAAGACACTACTTCCAATATCAATACACTACCACCATATTTCCAATAATGGTGTTATTTTCCAATTATGGTGCTACTATCTAGGAGGGGTTTTGACACTAGGATGTATTTTAGGACACTTAGACCAAATTCCACCTCAGTTTCTAGCACCTAGATCATCCATCTAAGTTTTTTTCCAACTAACTTATTACCTACACTATTTATTACTAGTTTTAGAAAAGTCAAAGCTAGTCAATTTCTTAACAAATTAGTTGTTATTATTGCATATTATTTCCATGATTTAGTCTAATCATCTTTTTAAAAAACATAATATTTACACTTGTTAAGTCCTAAAAGGTTAAAATATTTAGAGAACCTGACTTACTTCGAACATTGCTCAAATCTCAACTCTAGATGATCTTAGGGTTTGTATCCTTATTTTTCATATTTTCATTGGATAATTTAAGTTTTTTCATATTTCATATATTCTATTTTTAGCATCTCTATTTCAATTTTTTTATTATATGCCATCTCATAAATCTATCTCTCTTCCATTAAAAATAAGTGTTAGGATAGGTGCTAATCCTATTGAGCATATTCAAATTCCTTCTATTCAAGCTTATACCATGGACAAGGGACCAGTTGTAATTCCTATTATTGAACCTTCATACCCTAATTATGTGGATTTAAATGATAATGTATTCAAATGTGAGAAATATAATTAAGATCAAGATGATACACAAGTTAGAAATTGAGATATTCTCTCTTCACTTAACAATGAAAACCTAATTATCAAGAAGGATGAGAACCTATAGAGATTCAGAGATAGACTTCAAGAACATACCCTTAATCATTCATATATATTAAATTCATAATTAAAATTAATAATAAGTCAAACAATGGTCAATCTTCATATCCTTGAGCTAATAACATTAATTACACCTACATTGGGGTTAGCTCAATGAGCAAAACAACCAATTATAACTCAACAACCTTCATTGATAGATACACCTCCTATAGATAGTTCCTCCAATATAGATTTATAATTTATTATAGACAAGGTTCATACTCTAAAGGATAAGGTGTTATATCTTAAGAAAGGAGCCACTAGTATATCACATGCCTTGGATTCTAATGTTATCTTACATACACTTTTGGCACATTACTATTGACCAAATTTGACTTTTGGTCAAACTAGGTCAACCCCTACATATTGAAACTTTTCAAAAGTTCCCATATGTATAATAGGGTCTCATTTGTGTCTAAATACCTTACCTGTCCCTGCTTTAGCCTTGGACTAAGCCTATCTTCCTTGTACTTGCCTAGTCAACCAAAGTCAACTTTGGTCAAACTTGTTAAAAGGTTTAAATTATGTTATAAATGTCCTAATATGGTATTTTATATGTTTTAACGTGTTTTATAAGTCATAAATTGGTCCTTTACAATGTTTCATATGCAAAAAACACTTTTTGGTCACATTTCTAGCTCAATAAATGACTTGTATGAATTGATTATAGAATAAATTTGTTAAAAAGGGGTTTTTAAACATGTATCAGGTTATAAAATGTTATTTATTATTCATATGTTAGTTAAATAGATAGTTTCATGCTTTAAAATAGGAGAAACTCCTCAAAATTGCCCCTTAATGGCATTGGTATAGACTTGGGAAGTCCATCTTCAGCTAAAATCATGGGAATGTACCTCTTTAACTCCATAAATTATTTACCATGATTAGTTTGTAAATAAAATGTCAAATGGATCAATTTTTTTTTTTTGTTTCTTCTTTCTTGCCTTTGCAAGCCAAGGAGAGTCAAATTTGCATGCTTGATACAAGCCATATACGTGAAGTTGAGAGGAGTGATCTTGGGGGTTGAAAGAGGTGTGATTCAGATTCAAATTAATGGAAAAAAGTTTTAGTTTCATGGCTTATCCTTTATGAATCATCATTAAGAAGCTAGATAACTTTTTATACTTCTTCATCCAAGAGGGGTCATTATTTATGATAGTTTCAAAATTTTGTGTTTTGGTTTGATGGTGTTAATGGTTTTATATGTTTTTAGGACCTCTCCATAGGTTTTAACATCATCTTATTTATTTTTAATTATTCATGACCTCATAAGCCTCTTCTAGGCTTTTTCTTGGTCATAGATCATCATTGCTACCATTTTCTCAAAATATGCATCTACAGGTGCCTTGAAGAAAGTTTTTCACATTAAGATGAAGGAATGAAAGGTTGTATCAGATGTTTTGAATATTAAAAATGCATTTGAAGTGGTTTTAAATCCTTACCCTTGCATATTCTTTCTTCTTTTATGCCTCTACCTGCATAACACAATCAAAATAGTCACCTACAAGCCCCTGATAATGTCATGGTGACATATGGGGAGGTGGAAAGGTACTCCAATTGCTCAACATTACCAAATATGAATTGATATGCCTAAGGGAGGTACATAAAGTTCAAATTCATAAAGGTTTCATCTTGTTCATACTATATCTCATTGTGGTGTATTAGACATCTACCTTCAGGTGGTCTTGACAGAGGTTAAAATGGTCACTTTGTAACATTGAGACATAATATGAACCCCATTTGAGGTCATTAAATAGTATGAAGACATGACAGGCCTTTGTGAGGGAGTAATTTGATGAGGTATAAGGTTTAATTACATTTGAAGGTAAGAGACTGAGATTCAGGGCCTTGTCCCTAAAAGGGCAAAATAGAGGCCCTGTAGGTTTTGAAAATGACATATGACATAGTCCTAAAGACCTTTTAATTATTTTTAATTGCTTGTATTTGTATCTCCTAGCATGTGAAATACCTCCATTAAGTTTTGAGATCAAGATGTTAAGATGAATATATCCATTTGAATGTTTAAAGTTCCCTACTAACACACTGAGGACAGTCAGTAACATCTACAGGAATGTGACCCAAAAAGACCTTTTTTCACCCAAGTGTTTCAATTTTAGAGCATGATTCATGCTTGAATAGTTTTTATGGTGGATAAATGAATTTTTAAAGATAAATATATCATTATAATAGAGGGTATATGTTTTGAGACCTCCCCAAGCTCATATATTGTCCATACACAAGGCAAAATCAACACATACAACTGAGCATAAATACAAGGTGTCTAAATAGAGTTTTTGACCAGTTAAGGTGACACATATGATTTTTAAGAGACCTTAAAAGTATAAATGAGAAATTTTATGTTACTGTTAGACCTAAAGATACACTTGATCACCTTCAGAGGTCACTAACAATACAATGTCCCAGTCAAATAATGAAGTATAAGGAATGATGCTTTTGTGTGATCAACATGGTCTACTTATGATACCCAAATATAAATAATTAATAAGGATATTAGGCCTAAAATTAGGTTTTATAACATAATTATAGGTTTCAAAATATGTAATTGCACCTATGGGCAAAGGAGACATGGGTGTCTCAGTCCTATATTAGAAAGTCAAGTTTGTGGTCTTCAACATGTATATGATGAACAAGGGTAGATTTGAGGGGTGAATAGGAGTTGGAACACCTTAATAAAAGGTATGGAAACATTTATAAACACTTTTACCATGAGAATAAGGTTAAGAAAGTTCAAATTTGTGTAAAACACATTCCATGGTCTAATACCCTGCACAGACTATATTGAAAAGGTCTGCCTAAGAATTTTATGGTTTTGGAGGGTCAAAACATGTCACCAGGAGATAAAAATTTATACAGAGCACCAATTTGAGTCTAATAAATGCCTAAAATAATTTTTTTGAAAATGAAAATAGGGTAAGTACCCCCTATTTGTCTCAAATAGAGGGCACTTTTCCCTTGCATGAACCCTACAAGTTTTAGAAATAAGGATGAAACATGGACCAGAAGTCTATGTGACCTCATAAGGTCATTGTATGAATTTAAATACATTTAATTCAACATGGTAAACCTTTATATAATCTCTTAGGTAAAATAGGGTGGTCTGGGCAACTAGGTTTGTAGCCATACCTAGTGGATAAGGTACAAGTCTAACTCCAAATAGAAAGCCACTTCTAGTCCTAGAATTTGGAAAGAATTATAATGATTTAAATAATGTTTGTGGAAGTGAAAATGATGTGTGTAAACCATATTATAGGTATGAAAGGCCAAAAAATAGGTTTGAACCACTAGGTTACAGGGAAGGCTTATTAGACCTAGTCTAGGCTTGGTACCTAAAAGTAGTTCATAATCATTTTGGACTAAATGGGAATTGAGACCATGTGAGACATGTTTATTGGAGTTCATAAGAGGTGTTTAAGCCTTTAGTTGGATAGATAATCCATCAAGAAGACATTCCTTAGTTTGAAATGCACATAAGTTTATGTAAACTGCTGGAATGACTTGAATGGCCAACTTAAAATGCTAAGAAGTTTCATGATACTTTTCATGGTGACCTAAGGTGTTTAGGAATGTTAGAGAGGGTCTAAAAGATGATCTAAGAGGAATTATTTTAGATATTCAATGTGACAACTCTATGAACAATGCCTAAGACTTGAAAATAATAGAAACCCACTCTCAAACTTGATGGAGGAAATGTTGCAATTGAAGCATCCAAATGGGGTAAAGTGACCATGAAAGTGATTTCAATTTTCGAGGAATCTCCAAAGACCTACCCCATGAAACTAAGGTGTACCCTACCTTTATGAAAGAGGTACAATAGGGATTATTTTAACAAATTTGTGTGTTTTTTAGGCATGGATAACTTTTAGAAGATGAAACCACCTTTGAGAGAGAGATTAGGACTTGTTCTAAGTCCTCATGTTCATAGATTGAGTTATCTAATCTCCCAAGTGTGTATACCATCTTCCTCATCTTAGCCAATCATAGTAAATGAGCAGTGAACACTTAGTGAAAATGGTGAAACTCCAATTGGGAAGCCTTTTAAGACTTGATTGATGAACCTGATGACTTAGAAACTCTTGACATGTGTCATTCCTCCTTTTTCATGGATTAGATTATAAAATTGGAAGGATTTGAATGATAAGTGTGAGAGGTGCATGAGAAGGAGTTACTTGTGACTGTCATGAATGATTGCTCATGGTCAGAGGAATAGGAATGATTAAGGACTAATCCAATGCATGTAGAGGTTTTTTAGTAACTCCTCCTCAGATAAATCATCAGACCTAACCCTATTTAGTGGTGAGGGAGTTTTGTGAAGGCAAATCATGAGAGCAGTTTCATGTGCAATTAAGAGAGAATGCCACATATGGAGGAGTTTAATGACATGGGAGACATTTGTCCATATTTTCCTTATAGGACCTATCTCATTCTTGATTATATGACTATTATAACTCCTTATACTTGATTTACAAGTGTCTTAGTGACTATTAAGCTTCTCTTATTCTCTCTCCTCTCATAATTACTATAAATTCTAGCCTTTTTGGCTATTGTATGGATCTCTCCACCTAGGTAAGGTGAATCCCTATCAAATTTTTGCCATGAAATAATAAATAATACTTTTTTACCTTAGTAAATATTTCACTAAGTGCATGTTATGGTTGTTAGTCTTGTGCAATTGTATTTTGCTTACCTTCACATGTTACTCTTCATAATGCCTTGTATGGATTGAAATCTCTCTTTTATAGGTCAGCAAGAAGTGTCTAATGTGGATTACAAGTGTAGTTAATATCTCATTCATTAGTGTTTTTAGAAGGCCTATTGCCTAATTCCTCCTAGCATAAGCTCTTTTTAAGACCCCATGCTTGAAACATTGATGTAGAAGAGGAGTGTTTAATTGAATGACGTGTATGTGTCAGATCCTCTTTAATTTCAAGTGCATTATAAGTGGTGTGAGTAGACTATTTATTTGGTGTATCAACTCCCCTAGATTATATTTTTTTCATTTATCCTTGTCCCTTTTCAACCCTAAAAAATTAATAGTAGGTTTGATTTATAGTGATACATCAAGGGAACTAACCCTAATCTAGAGATCCACATCAGACTTGGGTCACCCATAGCCCTGAGGTGGTTCCATTGTTCCACTTGAACAAGGAGAGACTTGTCATCTCCTCAAGGGGTGAAAGTTAAAGTGAATAGTTTTTGGCATGATTGGTGGGATACGTTTTCCAAGAATTTGAGAAGTTTGGTGTTCTCCTCAAGATATCAGCCTTTAGGTAATTTAAATAAGCACCAATGGTGAATCAAAGCATAAATATACTAGTTAAGAATTCCAAGTACTCTATTTTAGGTTATTTTCTTGTGATATGCACTTCTCATGAGTTATTCATGTATTATTGTGATGTTGAGTTTGTATTAACATAAGTTGGTGAGACATATCCATCTTTGCCTATTCCCTCTCAATATGAATAAGTCCTTATCCAATATTATCATGATCCTTATCAATCTTATGTTGCCTATAATTAGTCATATCAAGCTTGTGCTTCACCTAGTCCACCTAGTTCCTCTCCAAGTCAGTCCATTATAAGTTTCAAGAAAACTCTCATTGGCTACAAAGACTAAATGTTAGACCTTGATACTCTAAATGGTTGTGGTCAAGTCATCCCTAGTGGTTGTGTTAAGAGTGTGAGGGATGATTTAGAGTTAGTCAAGAGATAATGGATTCCCATTGAGAGAGATAATTGGTAAGGCCTTACAGGTGAAATGCTTGATGTTTGTGGTCTAATTTTCCACCTATAAGAGAGGTTGAAATCTCATGAACCAACTTAGTCATGGTATCTCTAATACACACCATAATAGCCTTCAAGTGTGTCAACTATAACTATTCAAAATACCAATCCAATAATATTTCAAAATGCCCCAAGTCCTTCATGAAATCCTTAAGGTTTTCCTTCTTGGAAGTCCATCCAAGAGAGCAACCAAAGGAAGAGGGATACCACTATTGGAGAAGATTATGAGAGAATAAGGTTGATGTTGGAGGCTCATCTTGACAAGGAAATTGAGTTGGAAAACTAATATCTGAATCAATCCATCATAGCAGCTAAAAGTAAGGTTCTTAAGTGTGACATTCCTTCATTTTCATCTCATCCTCATGAAGAATCTTCTAAGTCTAGTTTCCCCAAATGTAAGGAGGTAGTGGAAAATTGTGGAAAGAAAGAAAAAGGATGCCTAAATAGAGAAATTGGAAGTGAAGAGAAGACTAAACCTACTCAAATTCCTCCCACCATCTTCAAGAAGCCTTATTCCTTAATCCAAATTTTCTTTTACTCCATTTCCTAATGAAGATCCTATTTCCCCTCAAGAAAAGCTATTTCAAGAGAGCCTTAACAAATAAATTAAGGAGTTAGAACTCAAAAAGGAGAATTTATCATCTATCCTATAGAAGTTTGAATTCAATGAAGCCATAAAGCCCATCTTTTCACCTCCTCCAATTGACAAATTCTACCTTTCTTCTACCACCTTCTATTCTAAAGGGCCCATAGCATGGGGATCTAATGTGGATCAACTGAATGAAGAGAGATTAGATTCTAATGGTGAGGAACACATTACCCCTTGGAAGCATTATTGGGCTAAAGTTATTGGTTTTGAGATGCCTAACATTAGTATCATTAAAAGGGATAATGAGATGGAAATTTTAGATTGGGTTGAAGATGAAGAAGAGATGACTTATTGTGAGGAAACATCAGATTGTGGTGACAACTAAGAATACCTTTCTTGTGTTGAAGAGGATATATTAGAAGAGTTTATATTGGAACCCAAAAAAGGAGAGATTAAAGAGGTTAAAACAAGGGAGATACAAGCTAAAGTCCTTTAAGAGATCTCAAGTTCCAAAGAGGTAGTATTATAATGTTTTGAGTCTCTTATCTATGATGAATATGGAGATGATCAAGAGGAGGTTTAAAATGAAGTATTTGTGACTCCTAAGGTTGAAGAAATAAAAATTGAAGAGTTAAATCTACCATTACATCAAGAAGAAGACATGGAGTAGACCTATATGCAGATGTTCAAGGAATATGAGGATTGTGAGAAGAAAAAACTCCTAAGAAGACAAGACCAAGGTGTTGAAAATAAGCTATATGTTGAGAGGCATCACTACTAAGAGATTTTAAACCATGATAGAGCAATTTATGATGACTATAAGTATTTTGAAGATGAATTAAAGTTTGGTTATAAAATCACATGTGAAGATGCTCCTAAAAACACTAAGAATGAGTTTAAATAATAAACATTACTAAAGAGATATGACACAAGACTTATTTAAGGCTTTGAAGAGGTTGCAACAAATGAGAAGAGTAATGAGGTCTTTCAAGAAGACATAGACTTCCAACAAGTTGTCCCATGCATAGAGATGCATATTTACCATGATGAGACAAAGGGACATCAGTATGAGGTGTGTTTCCAAAGTCAATAAAAATTCATATAATTTGGATCCTTGTTTGAGATGATTCCATAAAAATAAATGCCAAGCCAAGGAATAAAAAAGAAGCATGGGTCATCAAGTACTACATCCCAAAGTAAGTATGATTAGCATCCTCATTCATTTAATGAAGAAGGAGATTCAATGCACTTTCATTTTTATCCAAGAAGGGAGGTATGTTTGGTTAGATGTACATAATTATTTTCCTTTCTACTATGTCTTGTGTTCCCTAAGTGCTTAGTAGCACAAGTGTGCCTTTGCTTTATGTATTTTCTTGGTCTCGTTGTGTGTTATCTTTACTTTATGTGTTTTGAGGTCAATAAATTATCTTTTTGGTCAATTAAAGGTCTGATATTTCTATTTTAGAGTGCATCTAACTCCCTTTTCCCAATGGATGGGATAAGTCTACTAGTCCTTAACATAGGCAAGCATGTTGCCCTTAGGAATTACCAAAAGTGTTGACCAAATTTAACTTTTAGTCAAATTAGGTCAAACCATACATATTGAAACTTTTCAAAAGTTCCCATATGTCTAATAGGGTCTCGTGTGTCTAAATACCTTACCTATCCCTACTGTAGCCTTGGACTAAGCTTATCTTCCTTGTACTTACCTAGTCAACCAAAGTCAACTCTAGTCAACTTTGGCCAAACTTGTTAAAAGGTTAAAATTATGTTATAAATGTCCTAATATGGTCTTTTATATGATTTAATGTGTTTTTGAAATCATAAATTAGTCCTTTACCATGTTTCATATGCAAAAAACACCTTTTGGTCACATTTCTAGCTCAATAAATAACTTGTATGGATTGATTATGGAATAAATTTGTCAAAAAGGGAGTTTTAAACATGTATGAGGTTATAAAATGTAATTTATCATTCATGTGTTAGTTCAATAAATAGTTTCATGCTTGAAAATAAGAGAAACTCCTCAAAACTACACCTTAATGGCACTTGTACGGACTTGAGAAGTCCATCTTCGGCTAAAAATGTGGAAATGTGCCTCTTCACCTCCCTAAATTATTTAACAGATTTTTTTTGTATATAAAAGGTTATATGGATCAAAAAAAAATTATGTTTCTTCTTTCTTGCCTTTGCAAGCCAAGGAGAGTCAACTTTGCATGCTTGGTATAAGCCGTATAGGTGAAGTTGAGAGGGGTGATCTTGGGGGTTGAAAGAGGTCTGAGTCAGTTTAAAATTCATGGAAACAAGTTTTAGTTTCATGGCTCCTACTTTATGAATCATCATTAAGAAGATAGATAACTTTTTATGCTTCTTCATCCAGGAGGGATCAATGTTTGTGATAGTTTTAGAATTATTTTCTTTGGTTTGATGGTGTTGATGGTTTCATATGTTTTTCAAGACCTCTCCATAGGTTTTACCATCATATTATTTATTTTTAAGGATTCATGAACTCATAAGCCTCTTCTAGGCTTTTTCTTGGTCATAGATCATCATTTCTCCCTTTTGCTCAAAATATGCATCTACAAGTGCCTTGAAGAAAGTTTTCCATGTTAAGGTGAATGAATGAAAGGTTGTATCATATGTTTTTAATATTTATAATATATTTGAAGTGGTTTTAAATCCTTTCCCTTTCATATTCTTTCTTCTTCTATACCTATGCCTGCATAATATAGTCAAAGTAGTCACCTACAAGCCCCTAATGATGTCATGGTGACATATGGGGAGGTGGAAAGGTATTATAATTGCTCAAAACTTACAAATATAAATTTACATGCCTAAGGGTGGTACGTAAAGTTCAAATTCACAAAGGTTTCATCTTGTTCATACTATAGCTCACTGTGGTGTATTAGACATCTACCTTTAGGTGGTCTTGACAGAGGTTAAAATGGTCACTTTGTAACATTGAGACATAAGATGAACCCCATTTGAGGTCCTTAAATAGTATGAATACATGACATACCTTTTTAATGGATTAATTTGACAAGGTATAAGGTTGAAATACATTTTAAGGTAAGAGACTGAGATTCAGGCCCTTGTCCCTAAAAGGGCAAAACAAAGGCCCTTTAGGTTTTGAAAATGACATATTCCATAGTCTTAAAGACATTTTAATGCTTATTCATTTCTTTGCCTTGTATCTCCTAGCATGTGAAAGACCTCCATCAAGTTTTGAGGTTAAGATGTTAACATGAAGACATTCATTTGATTCTCAAAGTTGCCTACTAACACACTAAGGACAGTCAGTAACATCTATAGGAATATGACCCAAAATGACCTTGTTTCACCCAAGTGTATCAATTTTAGACCATTATTCATGCTTGAATAGTTTTTATGGTGGATAAAGGACTTTTAAAATATCAATAGATCATTAGAAGAGAGGGTATATATTTTGATACCTCCCCAAGCTCATACCTTGTCCTTACATAGGGCAAAATCAACACCTACAACTGAGCATAAATATAGGGTTGAAAGCAAGGTATCTAAATAGATTTTTGGAATAGTTAAGGTGAAAAATATGATTTTTAAAAGACCTAATAAATATAAATTAGGCATTTTATGTTACTTTTATACCTAAAGATATTATTGAGCACCTATAGGGGTCAATAGCAGTACAATGTCCCAATCAAATAGTGAAGTATGAGGAATGATGATTTTATGTGATCAACATGGTTTACTTATGATACCCAAGTATAAATCATTAATAAGGAGCTTAGGATTAAAATGAGGTCTTAGAACATGATTTATAGGGTTCAAAACATGCAATTTCACCTACAGGGAAAGGAGATAGGGGTGCCTTAGTCCTATATTAGAAAGCCCAGTTTGGGGTCTTCAACATGAATATGATGAACAAGGTTAGTTTTGAGGGGTGAATATGAGTTGTAAAACCTTAATAAAATGGATATAAACATTCAAAAAAAAAAATTCCATGAAAACAAGGTCAAGAAAGTTCAAAATTTTGTAAAACACAGTCCATGGTCTAATACCCTACACACATTGTCTTGAAAAGGTCTGCCTAAGAATTTTGTGGTTTTAAAGGGTAAAAACATGTCACAAAGAGATAAAAATTTGTAAAAATCATCCTTTATATTATAATAAACCCATAAATTTTTTTTTTAAAAGGTAAATAGGGGAAGTTCCCCCTATTTTGTCTCAGATAGAAGGCACTTTTCCCTTGCATGAACCCTATAAGTTTTGGAAATAATGATGAAACATGGACCAAAAGTATAGGAGATCTCATAATTCAATTGGATGAGTTGAAATAAATTTAATTTAACATGGGAAAACTTTATAGAATCTCTAAGGTCAAATAGTGTGGTTTGGGCAACTAGGTTTGTAGCCAGACCTAGTGGACAATGTATAAGTCTAACTCCAAATAGAGAGCCACTTATAGTCCTAGCATTTAGAAAGAATTATAATGATTTGAATCATGTTTATAGAAGTGAAATTGATGCATCTAATCCATATTAGATGTATGGAAGTCCAATAAAGAGGTTTAAACCACCGGGTTGTAGGTAAGGCCTACTAGACCTAGTTTAGGCTTGGTACCTAGAAGTAGTCCATCATCATTTTGGAAATACTTACATCATCATTTTGGAAGTAGGCCTAAGACTTGAAAAGACTAGAAACCCTCACAAAACCCTCTCTTAGACTTGATGAAGGAAATATTGAAATTAAAGCATCAAAATGGAGTAAAGTGACCATGAAAGTGAGTTAAATCTATATAGGACTCTCTAAAGTCCTACCCCATGCAACTAAGGTGTATCCTACCTATATGGAAGAAGTAAAATAGGGATTATTTTGAAAAATTTATTTGTTTTTTAGGAATGGAGGACTTTAAAAATATGAAACCACCTTTGGGAGAGATATTAGGACTTTTTTTAAGTCCTCATGTTCATAGATTGAGTTATCTAATCTCCCAAGTGCACCTACCATCTTCCTCATCTCATCCGGTCATAGTGAATGAGTAGTGAACACTTAGTGAAAATGGTGAAAATATAATTGGGAAACCTTTTAAGGTTTTATTTATGAACCTAATGACTTGGACACTCTTGAAATGTGTCATTCCTCCTTGTGCATGGATTAGATTATAGAACTGGAAGGATTTTGAATTCCAAGTGTGAGAGGTGCATGAGGAGTTACTTGTGACTGTCATGAATGATTGCTCTTGGTCAGAGGAATATGAATGATTAGGGACTAATCCAATGCATGTGGAAGCTTATCATTAACCCCTCCTCCTTAGACCAATCATCAGACATGACCCTATTTAGTGGCGAGGGAGTTTTTTGAAGGAAAACCATGAGAGCAGTTTCATGTGCAAGCAAGAGAGAATCTATGCCACATATGGAAGAGTTTAATGACTTGGGAGACATTTGTCCATATTTTCCTTATAGGACCTATCTCATGCTTGATTATATGACTATTATGAATCCTCCTTTCTTGAAAAGTGTCTTAGTGACTCTCAAACTTCCCTTTCTCTCTCTCCTCTCACAATTGCTATAAATTCTAGCCTTTTTGGTTGTTGTACAAATCTCTTCACCTAGGTATGGCAAATCCATACCAAATTTTTTCCTTGAAATAATAAATAATGTTGTTTTACCTCATTGAATATTTCTATAAGTGCATGTTATGGTTTTTGGTCTTGTGAAAGTGTATTTTACTTACCTTCACATGCTACTCTTCCTAGTGCCTTATGTGGAATGAAAGCTCTCTTTTGTAGGTCAGAAAGAAGTGTCTAATGTGGATTATAGGTATAGTGATTATCTCATTCATTAGTATTTTTAGAAGACCTATTTCCTAAGTCCTTCCATCTTAATCTCTCTTCAAGACCCCATTCTTGAAACATTGATGTAGGAGTGTTTAATTAAATGTAGTGTATGTGTGGGATCCTCTTTAGTTTCAAGTGCATTGCAAGTGGTGTGAGTAGAATATCTATTTGGTATATCAAATCCCCTAGATTATATTTGTTTTCAGTTATACTTTACCCTTTTCAATCCCCAAAAGTTAGTAGTAGCTTTGATCTATAGTGATACATCAAGGGAAATAGTCCTAATCTATAGATCTACCTCAAACTTGGGTCACCCATATCCTTGAGGTGGTTCCAATGTGCCACTCGAATGAGGAGAGACTTGTCATCTCCTCAAGGGGTGAAAGTTCAAGTGATAACAATTACATAGTAACAAATCCTTTGTCATCCAAATTCATTTCACCTAAGATTACATTTTATGATGGTAAGGGTGACCCAGAGCACCATCTTTGAGGTTTTCATGTAGTATGTTTAGACTAAGTGTCCATTGATTGGATCATCACTAAGTTATTCCCAAAAATTTTAAAGGATTATTACTTATAGTGGTTTTATTATCTACCAAATTAGTCTATCACCATAGTCAATCCATTAGCAAACATGTTTGTATCACACTTATCCATAAATATTAGTGATAAGATCTTATATGCCCATGTTGCACAATTGAAATAAAAATAAAATGAGCTTATTACAAAATGTCTTACGATATAAGAATATATTGGCCAAATTAACTAGCCCCATGATAGATAAAGATATTGAGAACATCTTCAAAAAAACTTTTCTACTAGCATTACACAAAGCTATCATGTTTAAGAAGTTCTAACCTTCATAGATTTATGCCACACAATGAAAGAAAGAAAGTCAAGATTTTCTCTATGGGAAAACTAAAATATGCCAGTGGATTAAAATGAACTAATAAGAGTTATAGTAATCCTCCATAAAAGGTAAGGGCCACTTAAAATAAGAGTGATCCAAAAGCCATAGTTAATGTAGCTTCAAATCCATCTCCTCACCTGATTTTATCGGCCCCTCTATGTAAAGTTTTCAAAAAACTTACATAATTTCTAGCACATGTTTTAAAAGATCTATTGGAATGCAATTTCATATCTCTACCTCCCATAAAAAAGGTTTATATGGAATGAATTTTTAAAAATAGCTATGAGTGTAATGCATTGTGTATGACAGGGCAACAATCCATACAATAAGTAGATGCATTAGCTTGAAACATAAGATATAATATTTGATTAAGGCTAAAAATATTGATGTGGTCACACCCATAGAGGCATCCAAAGTATAACAAATAGAAGCTAAGGCATTGAAAACATTCTCAAATCTATTCCCAAAGCACACAATAAATGAGGTAGGTATAACTTTAGGTGTTTACTACACATATTAGGCGCATCCACCACCAGCGTCATATCACACTAATATAGAGGAGGAACACCCATTAAACATTATAATTGGTGTGTACCACACTATAGCTCCATCTAGACCACTCATCACTTTCTCAGATGATGATATTGTTGATGATGATTTAGATTTATATGCATTGTTTGTACGATCCTATGTAGATCAACATCTTATCTAGAGTGTTATGATTGACAATGGGTCAAGCATTAGCATGTAAAATATCATACTTCTAAAAGATTTGGGGTATTTAGAGAAATATATATCCCCTATAGACATAATTATTAGTGGTCATGTTCATAGCTCCATTGGGGAGATTTTAATTCCATTATAAGTTGGACCAACACTTGTGTCCACTATATTCTTAGTAGTACCTAGTTATAGTATATTTGACATATTATTGGGTCATTCATGGATACAAAAGCTATGAGCCATCCCATCCATAGTGCATAGATGCATAAAATATATACAAGAAAATTAGGTGTTCATAATTGAGGGTATTCCATATGAGTATCCTCTACCTATTCCAAAGGAAATTACAACATACCTATCATTTACAACATGATTAGCATTTATTTTATAGTTATTAGTTATTGCTCTAAGCACAATTCATATCAATACACCATATAGTTTAGTAGAGCCACCAATGTAGGTGAGGTATATTCATACAATGTTGACATGTGCACATACTCTCCTATCGGGACCATTATTAGAGAGACCCCTATGTTAGAGATATGTTACATATTCTTGAGGGCCTCCCTCTACTCACTTTATTTTTAGATTAGTCTTATTGAGTTCTTGAGGTTCTCATAATAGGGTACCACTACCACCTACAACTTTTTATACCATGTGTGTCTCCAAGACCCCTACAGTTCATAGGACACCATAATTAGTGTCACATATTCACAACACCACACCACAGGTAGGGCTAGATATAGATAACTAAATATAGTATATTATGGGACCATAGTTTCCCTTTCACACTACACACATGATCACAATTCCTTTATTTGACACAGGCCACATTGATAGTGAGTCTCTCATGAGACTCATCAGTTAGTATCATTCCTCCCTTCTTGTACATACTTTCCTTCTCTCTTGTTCCTTGTATATATTTAATTTTTATATTAATTATACATAACTTATATTTAAAAAATAAAAAAAATTATACAATATTTCAGAAAATACAAAAGCATTCAAATATTACTCAAAAAACAAAAAAATTATAGATCATATGCATTATTATGTTTACATTTCTTATATTTTCTAGACACTAAATATGATATCTATCTTAGTATGGTCAGTTTTATCATACATACATGATTCACTTGTATTTTTTGAGTTCTTGCATATTACTATAGGTCTCAGGTCCACTACCTTGATTCACATTTTCTATTATCTACCCATTGGGGGCATATACATCGATACATGTTTCTTCACTTGGTACATTCACCCACTTAAGGTTACCCTATACATAATTTTGATTACCAGGTTCTATCCTTATATATTATACATCATAGCTTTAGCATTGTCATAACTTGATATTGATCATACTAAACTTAGATTTTTTGCTATCTATCTTAGTATGGTCAGTTTTATCATACATACATGATTCACTTGTTCTTTTTGAGTTCTTACATATTACTATAGGTCTCAGGTCCACTACCCTAATTCACATTTTCTATTATCTACCCATTGGGGGCATATACATTGATACATGTTTCTTCACTTGACACATTCACCCACTTAAGGGCACCTTATACATAGTTTTGATTACTAGGTTCTATCCTTCTATATTATACATCACAACTTTAGCATTGTCCTAACTTGATATTGATCATACTAAACTTAGATTTTTTTATATCTATTACTACTTTAGACTCAACATATATACATCCTAGTTCTTACATATATTTGTATTACATGTTGATGCATACTTCCATTTCTAGCTTTCCTAGTTTAGAATTGATTGTATTTCTATGTTTATTCTATTTGAGGACATTTGAATATGCCATTGCTCTTTGGATTTATGCCACTTCTATTTCATAGTATATATGCTTTAGACATGTGCCCATGTCTTTATGTGTACCTTCTTGATTGTGTATGCACTCAATTAAACATGTCCTTCTATCTAGATCTATGCCAATTTTTTTTCTTTGTGTATGTGGGCATTTTAACATGTCCTTGTATGTCTTATTTTCTCATGTTTAGTGACATGTACCCATGTCCCTTGTATTGTTGACCTTTGATCTAATTTTATTGCCTCATGTGTTGTGTATGTATGATTTATTATATGCATCAATGTCATGAAATTTATATTTTCTTATTACACACTCCAGGTTTTGATGCCATGAGGGACCTAATGCATCTACCCTTCCTACTTGGGCATTGTGATGGATATTATGCCCCATCCCCTAGGTATATACCTAGTTATTACTTAGATTTTTTCTTACATAAATTTTTATATCTATCTTTTCATCCTTGTGAATGATAGACATGACATGCATCTTATATTAAATTATGATGTTAACTATGCACATTATATTTTATTATTAGGAAGATATCATATATGCTTTGATTAACACAAATTTTGTAGAGATTTTTATTTTGAGGACATTTATTTAACAAGTTAAAGAACTCAAAAGAGGTTTCATTTATAGGGGTTTGTCATAGAGATCATGATTTTATATATCACTCACATTACATTTTTAGCACATAAATTAAGATTAAAAAAATCAGACTCAAGTAAACATAGTGGGAAAAAGTGACAAAAAGAGAAGCATAGTTGCATAGAAATTAGACTAGAAGGACACTAGTGACAAAATTGGGATAGTAACACCACAATTATAGTAATGGAGCTACTATCCAAGGCATGGTGATACTATCTAGTAGCCATAAATTCATAAAAACCAAGATTGGCTAGAAAAGTATAGTAGGTATAGTACAGGTTTACATAAATTTATTTATAGATTTATTAGTTTTATTTATATTCATATTAGTTTTTATCAAATTCATACAAGATTACTTATATTTGGGGTCATCATGCATGACATGACCATTCCAATATTTAGTTTAGATACCCATATATAGATTATTATAACTCAGTCTATAATCTCTATGCTCTTATCATATTTTGGGGCATGTGCACAACACACTATTTTTGTATGCTCACTTACACACTAGTTGATTAGATGGAATGACAAATTCCATGTCATTCTCTATGTTGTATACATATATCATCATATTCTAGGTTTCACACTAGTTTCATGCCTTTCTCCATCTATAGTGTTTGGCATTTTTTGAGTGGCATGGAGCTGCCTAGTGTACTCGAGTGGTCATAGAGCTAAACATACCTAGTTAGACATTTACATTTACTTCATGTAGTTTCAGTTTAATATGATTCTACTACACATGGGTGGTAAATGATGGAGTCATAGCCTACTTAATTTATTGAGCCACCTACATCATAAGGTTAAATACAACATCAGTCCAATCCAAACTATTCATAGGTTACAATCCCCCATGTAGAGGTGGGTAATGATGGAGTCAAAGCCAGATTGAGTTCTTGAGTTACCAACACATGAGGATTAAGTAATCTATTAGCTCAGTCCAAGATATTCATAGATTGATCACTATACACACATACATAGACACATGTGTTGTTACCAACTTCATGTACCCAATGAGGTGTATTCATTCCTTCCCACTCTCCTATCTCTTTGCCTAATTTTACTCAATTTATTCTTTTGATTTTGATATCTCTTAAGGATTGAATTATGCACATTTCACTTGTAGGATGCGAGTTGGATCATGATTTACATACTTAAACCCAACTTTACATACGTAGACTTAGCCTCATAGGTTGTGCCTCTTAGGAAAGTATAGATACACTTCTTTTTGCTTTATCTAAGTAATTTTTCTTTGTCTGAATTTATATAATAAAGGAGGGGTCAAATGTAATCACCCAAAAGTGGTATTTGAGTGCTATGAGTGCTAATTGAAACTATCTCAAAATAGTTTAGCTCTAGACTTATCCTATAGCCTAGTATCACCCTTATCTAACCTTTATATAGGCCATATGCATCTATTGTTAGCCCTAAAATAGTCTGAGTCCCTCATTTATTGATCTTATCCTTTTATGCCTACTAGTTTTCTAGTTAGACACTAGTGCCATAATAAAGATACTAGTGCCGCATGGTGTTAGTGTCCCAAAAATTATGCTAATGTTATTTGCATCTATTTTCCCAAATAGATATATTTTCAAATTTATAACTTCCTAAGGTCAGCCTAGACCTCTTTCATCCCCCACATTAGTATCCTAAATACATGAATTTTATCCATCTAGCCATTATATGGAAATTAAATGCATAATACACATTTAAAATCAGAATAAGTTATGCATAATTAAGGCTATCAATCCCTATTCTACCCTACTTATACATAATAACATCTATAATAGTCTTAAGCTTAGATTTACCCAAATGTATAGTTTCAATAAAATTCAAGGCACTTAAGGCCACTATCATACTAGCTTCACTTGAACTTGCACCAATACTTAGGTGGGGATAACTACATTGGTCTTGATCCCTCCTCAGAGTATAGGTATGTATGAAACTCTCTTCACAATAGAGTGTTGATGATGTCTAGCCTCCCCTACTAATAAAAGCACTTTTCATCTCATGTCAACTAAATAACCTAGCTACATAAAATATTAGGGTTTGCTCACTAAATTAGTCAATATTAGAAAAACACATGGTTTCAAGACTCATGCACGTAGGAATAGACCTCAACTATCTAGACATAGGTGCACCCAAAAGCTTGAGATGGTGTTGCACAAAGGAAACTACCACCAATATCAAGACACTACCACCACATTTCCAATAATGGTGATACTATCCAATTATGGAGATACTATTTAGGAGGGGTCCTAACATTGAGATCCATTTTGTGACACTTATACTAAATTTTACCTTAGTTTATATCACCTAGATAATCTATCTCATTTATTTTATAGCTATGTTCTTACTTACACTATTTAATAGTATTTTTAAAAAATTCAAATCTATTCAATTATATAACAAATCAATGGTTGTACCTATTGCATATTGTTTCCCTAATTTAGACTACTCATCTCATTAACATATGTTTTACACTTGTTAAGCCCTAAAAGGTTAAAACATTTGGTGAACTTAACTTCAAACACTGCTCAAACCCTAACCCTAGATGATCCTAGGGTTTGTATCCTTATTTTTACTATTTTTATTAGCTAATTTAATTTTTTCAGATATCATATATTCTACTTTAGTATCTCTATTTCAATTTGTTTACTATATGCCATCTCAAAAAGCTATCTCTCTTATATTAAGGAGTGTTAGGCTAAGTGGTAATCCTATTAAGCATATTCAAATTCCTTATTTTAAAGCTTATACCATGGACAAAGGACAAGTTGTTACTCTTTTTATTTATCCTTCACAACCTAATTAAAGGACTATTTTAAATAATATGGAATTATCAACAATCCAATTTTTTTTAAAATATCAAAAATAAATTGGACTATATCAAGATTAAATTGGATTGTATCAAGATTAAGTTGGATGTATTAAAAATAAATCACATATATCTAATGTATTTTTAATGAGTCCAAATTATTTAAAATGATTAAAAACAATTAATAGTTGAAAATTATCATAAATAAATTGGAATTCATCAAGAATTACTTGGACTTCTTACAAATAAATCACATCTATCTGATATATTTATAATAATTCCAAATTATTTAAAATAATAAAAAATAAAAAAAATAGTTGAACTTATAACAAATAAATCACATCTATCTAAATGTGAAAAATAGTCAAAAAGTCTGATATTTCTAATATCTTCAATTAAATTTATATGGATATTCAAACTAGTTCACAGACCATGCATTCATAGATAATATCCTAGGTAGTTTATTTATTAAGGAAAAATAATTCATACATCGATCAATTACTCTAGAGATATGTGATTTAAATCACCTAGGATGACTAGGATGCCATGTGTTAGTAGTTGATTGGATCATGAATTAAATATTTAATCTGAATCATGTGACATCCCCATGACCATCAAAGTTTATCTTCTATTTATGAACATGGAATGTATGGATCATGGGTTTCTATTATTATATTATTAATATAATATCCTACATAGTCAAGTTACTAAGTTTGTGATGCATGCCATAATCTTGGGTGTTCACACTTTTCGAGACTTTTTTTGGATTGGTCATCCTTTCACATAATTGAGTCACTGAGATTGTGCCATGTGTTATAATCTCAGGTGCTTATAGAAAGTGTAATTTGAAAAATTGAAATTTCAAAGACCAAATTTTATTGATACAAAAATATCGAAGAACAATCTTGATGCATAAGTGGAACATTTTGAGGTGTAAACCTTGAAGAATTTTTCATAAACACATGAACTTTGGAGTGTATTTTGTAATGCACAAAAGATGAAGTGTAAATTATGATGTGCAAATTATGAAGACCATTTGTTGAAGACTATATTTAAAGATGTAAAATGTTAAGTTTAATTTGAAAAAACAAAAAATCGAATAGGCTTTCATGACTCATAAAATACAATCTGACTATTTGGAATATGCAAAAGTTGAAGACCATTTTTAAATATGAAAATGTGAATTAGATATTCCAATAGTCAAATCCCATTAAATAGATGAATAGTTACTAAAATACTGAATTGTTGTAGTAAAAAATATAAAACACAAATACTAGAGTGTATTTTCCAAGACCCAAAATGTGAATTGCACTAGAAATAAATATAAATAAATAAAATAATAAAACATTATACATTCCTAAAAATGGGATAAATTTTGAAAAAAATAATTCATATTTCTCATTTAAAAATTAAGGAAACACCATTTTAAATTTCCCAATCCTTTATCACTATTTTTTATAGTGCCTAGTGGGATGATGCATTCAAATAGTTTATTACAATGCCTTTCAAAAAATCAGTGAGAACAAATGTATGAACTCTCCAAATTTTATTGGGTTTTCATGCATAGATGATACTATCTATGAGTGTGGATGGTAAAGATGTTGTAGTTGGGTTTGGTTTCCATTTCTTGTCTAAATAGCCCAAATAAATTTCTACTTCATCTTTTTTTCCCTGCATGAACTAGGATGAACTAATCTAAACTGACCCTTCATTCTATATCTCCATTTTTTTTAGTATTTCAATATTAATTTTAGATCTAGCAACCCATACTATGTATTCCAATCCTATAGAATTGTCAGGTTTGAAAAATAACATATCTTTAATTTGCACATCTTGAGCTAAATCAAATGCAATTTTTGTTATTTTTCTTCTTGGACCAACATATGTATCTATATATGCCACTCCAAAATTTAGGGTCCTATCATGAATCATTTTATGCATATTTTTATGCAAGGGTATGTCATGGCAAGTTATAAGCCAAAAATTTCATGTACATTCAAATTGAGAAGAGAAAATGTCTTCTCTCATTGCATCGTGTGTGTTTTGGAAGTAATATGCTAGATCTTTCCACTTACTATTTCTAGCCAAACCAAATTCATTTAATTTCTATACATACTTAATAAAGTTATGTTTAATTTATTTTTCACTTTTTTTTTCTAATTCTATTTGAGACTTATGTAACAATGGAAACTTATGACATTTCTCTATTTTAAGTCTTTGAAAAATATTTTTGTCAGATTACCTCTTGGAACATTGGGCTCACCATTTTATTTTATTCCCCATAATGTAATTGAGGGGGGGGGGGAATTTATATCTCTTATAGATTTTTGTAATGCATAATGGGATGATCTTACTCCATGCATAAAATAAAGTATTGACCTTTTGTCAAGCCTACTATTTCATTTCTTCCCTTTAGCTAGTAACTATTAACATAGTCTTTGAAATCCACTACCTCTTTATTCAAATATGGAATAAAGTTTCATGTATTTTCACATGTCTTATAACTATCCATCATCTCTACCACACTCCATACATCTTTCCTCTTTATACATTCAGATAGATTTCTAGATGTGTCATCGATGTCCTCATGTGTATTACCTAATGGGATAAAACTGACCTTGACATCGACAAAAACACCTTTGTAGATAAAGAGAGATAGATATTGAAACACATACCTATATAAAATAACATGATTTTGTGAATTTGTAAATGTAATATTAGTTATATATAAAGTTCAACATTTTTAAAATATAATTATGGATAGAAGTACCTATTCTTATTATTCCCACAATAGTTACCTAGTTGAAGGTAAAGCCTAGAAGGAATTTTCTTAAAGGCACCAATTGATTGTGTTTCTTATCTATATTTCTTACATTTAGGGTAGCAGTTATTATAAAAAAGTGCATCATACAATGGATATTTTGAAGATCCAGGTTTATATAGTAAAGATCCAAAAGTATCTAGAATTATTGTTTCCATATATTTAAAGCACTTGTTCAATGAGGTGATAGTAAAGTTAGACCCTCCAAGAACTTATGGTAAAAAATGCCCATATTTTCCTAGACCATGACCATGTGTTATAATCCCTATCATTAATAACTCTACTATTCTATCATTAACTACTTTGGTTTTTGTCACTATCCTTAGAAGAAATGTTTTTTGATGTTCTACCTTGTCATGAATGATATTGAGGCATTCTTCAAGGTATTTATTTGACATTCGTTTATGTGTGTAATACATTTGTCTTATAAAAAGTATCTAATTTGAGTGCATCATGAATTCTTGATCAATATGATCTTCTTGATCTCTAGAGAGGGACCCAGAGCATTTTTTTGAGTCAACAAGATGCATGTTTTGCACCTAATGAAGTCATCAAATGTGGGAATGGTCACATCATGGAAATTATCTCTCCACATGTTATTGTATTTTGGATGGGATATTGGCTCATATTATATATCTATTAGTTGTGGATTGATGTGGCACCACATGAATTATTGAGTAAAATATACTGGAAGATGTCAAACATTTTCTTGTGAGCCATCAATATCTACCTAGCATGTTAGTCATGGAGAAACATATGCAAAATCATTCACCAATTGGTCCAACAAATATTTATCTATCATTGTCTTCTTTTGTGGATTTTGTCAAAATCTCCTTACATGGAATGCATTTCATTCCCCATTTTTGTGATAATTTTAAATGTCAGAAAAGCTACTTCTCTTCAATCCATATATTTTAAGCCAAGTTTCCAAATAGATCTATGTACTATGAAAATAAATGGTAGTTTTGTTTTTATTTTTCTTAAATAAATTAGTAGAAGGGCATCCAAGACATGTTGCCTCCTATCTATTATGGTGAAATTAATAAAGTTTATCCTTACAAATTTTAACATCTCAAATGACAATCCTGATTGAAAACATTTTTTTGATATAACATTTATCTACATACATTATTGAAATCTCACTATTTATTCTTTCATCAAACTCAACTTAACTGAGTGAATTGTTTGGCTAATTTATTTTTTGCCTAAAGTAGAAGTAGGTATGAGTTAATTTTTTTGGATGCCTTTGTGTTAGGAATGTTAGGAAAAGAGTGACTTCATTATCCACTATGTCCCAAATGTTTCCAATTTATTTCTCCTTAGGTATCATGTATGGTAAATTGATTGCTCTACATTCAATGTCCACTATTTTATTGAAAGTCCATCTAATGATAGATGTTCCAGTTACCTTTGTACTAAAAGTCTCACAATGATATAGCACTTACCTTATGTAAATTCCCAATTCATTTCTAACATTGGGATAGGAATGCAACCAAAAATATCCCCTAGTTGTGCAAATTCAACATAACCAAAAGTAATTTTTTCATCATTTGCAAGAGTTATACATTTGTGCAATAAATGTACCCTTTTCCCAAGAAATTTTTTTCTTAGGATTTGAAATATGGTAGGATCATTGATATATCAAATGAATGAATCCAAGCAAGGGTTTTTTTTTGTAATGGTTGTATATGTATATCTAAATTGAAATTACTTTGTCTTTCTTCCATGTCATTGTCTATATAAAACTTGTCTGTGACATGTTGCATCATTCTTTTGCTCCATATAGTAAAAATATCAACTACATCCCACAAATTATCCATAATAACTAAATGAAATGGAACTGATAGAGTCAGATCAAAAACTTTAGTCACATTAATAGTTACACATTCAATATATATTTCCTAATTATGGCATGTGGAAGTGAGATTTATGGGTTCTAGAGATTCAACATCTGGACCTGCCACTTTGTGTATTCTTCCTTTACCAATGACCTTACCATTATTTATGAGAGAAACCTAGTCTCCACATTAGAAAACCATTGATGTATGATTGTTTAGCCTAGATATTTGCAAAAGACATGAGAAGAGTTGTTAATTAGGTTATTTATAAAATCAATCCAATTTATACCTATGTGTAGGAGATAGATCTATATTTTTACCATAACATAAGCATGGAGATTTGTTAAAACCTAAAAATGTTAAAAAGGTAATGTATAACTTTTTTTAATGACATGGTTTATGTTAGTCCAAAAAAAATAGATTTTAATATCATATATTGCATACTTAAATTCTCATTTCATCCTACTTTGAAGGTGTCTCCTAGGACATGCATTTCAAACATGCATAAGAGTGGAATAGCCATGTAGATAAAAATAGCTAGTTAAGTCAATTATCAACCATTTATTTTATTAGTAAATAAAATGATATTGAGCAATGGGGGTTTTGATAAAAATCATGGAAAATGATTAGCTTCTTATATTTTGGGATCATGTATGTGATTTGAACCTCTATTGTGGACCCAAAATTTTAAAGGTATCTCCTAAGAGATACCTTTTAAACATGTGTATAGGTACCCTTAAAGGTTTTACAAGGCCTTTCAATGTCTGTTTGAAGGAAGTACTGGGTGATACCATGAAAGGCATTGTAATACCTTTAAGGGTACCCATGACATTAAGCTTAAGAATTTATTTTTAAATAGTTAAGGACATGTGGCATGAACCCAAAAACCCAACACATTTTAACACAAAAAAATATTTCAATTTCATTGAGCGAGTAACTCTTCATGATTATTCCAAGTGTCTTCATCCCATTTACCTAGAGACTGATGATTAAACTTAATGTAAAAAATACTTGGGCAAGTAGGTAAGCAAGATCATGCTAAATGTCATCATCCCGATCATCTATAGACTAACTCAATGAAAGTCAGTGTATAAAATCTCCTGGGCAAGTGACTCAGTGTGATCCTACAAAGTGGCACAATCTTTTGAGTTTGACATAAACAAAGTATCATCATATGATGAGTTTAACATGATTAAAGTGTCACCATCCTATGAGTCAAGTGAAATTCAAATATAAAAAATAAAATTGAGGATCCAAAGTTATTGACGTCATTAATTCACATGAATTGAACATCCTTACATTCAATTAGGAAAGTCTAGTGAATCCAAAGGAAATATATGCAATTTATAGAGCCAATTAAATACATATTGTCATCAAACTAACAAATTCTAAGACCAAATTTTAACCTTTGTGAACCATAAGTTTCAAAACCTCATAATCATGGCCTCCTCATCTCAAAGTTCACCTATTCCATCTACATATTCAATTTTAGGAACAATAGAATATATTGACATAGTGTTTGATGAAGCTACCCTCAAACATGATTTCAAGCATTTCTCTTCTATTTGGGAATAAGTTAACAAGAACAAACCTTACACTTTGGAGGACTAACTCTCTACATTCTCATAGAGGTATCAAGATGACCTATTGGCAATCAATATATTGGGTCTTCATAACACCATAGTTAAAATTGAGGTAATGTCCTGCATCAACTTATTGTTTAATTTATTTACAAATGGTAAAATTTATATAAAAATCTTGAACTTTCACCAAAATAGCACACTAGTGGCCCATCTTAGTGGTAGAGAATTCAAAAGGTGTTATAGGCTACTTGCCCCTAAGATGGCATATAACAAAACTCTAATGAATACCTAGATATATGCAAATGATGTAGCCACTAAGCTACAAGAATGTTCCCATGACCCTAGTACTTTTGCAATTAGAGGCCTTATTTATTCTATCCTAATAACCACTTTCTCACCTAGATTCAAAATTTCTATGGCCCTGTTAAATGTAATCTATAGTTTCCTTGAATGAATTATGTCAATGAGGTGTGGATATCCCTACTTGACCTTATTATCACCTCCAAAAGGATAATTTCCATAAGCTAAATCATTAGTTTTAACATCATCAGCACAATAACCAATATGAACAAATCCCCATATCATAACTTCTACATGATGCCCTACATGGTGGATGATATAACTAGAAACATCCATGCATCTTTAAATGAGGTTTGAGATCCTTCCATAGAGTACACTATGATCAGGATATGTGAAAGGTTCAACATCCTCTACATTCATAGGTTCAGGAGGAACATGACCAAGATTACTAAGACTTTTTACCTGATGGTATACCAGGCCATCGATGGAAAAGATATGCCAAGGCTCTTAGATCAAATTAGGAAGAGCATAGGTAAGATGGGGGATTATTTGATCTATTCAAACTATACCATAATCAAGATAGATGGCACTAGAGATTACCCTATGTATCTGCCTAGGTTGGTCCTAGATAAAGTTGTAGAATATGAAATTGATACCCAAATAGATGACTCAGTGGATATTTAGCTAAGAAATAAGAGGTAGGGAGATGTGCACCTATCTCCCCTTAGTATTGGTAGGATTCAATACTCCAAATGGGAACACTTCCAACCTATGGGAAAAATCCAAACACATTATGATTTTAAGTGGGCACCCTACAGAGAATGAGAACCCAAGAAGAATGTGAGGAAACACCTAAAGAGGCTTAGAATAAGGATAAAGATCAACTATGTTCATGCCCACACTCAGAATGATGAGGTGTTTATAAAGTTACTAAATGACATAGAGGTCCATGCTAGGATAAAAAAGGTTTCCATGCTAATGGTGATGGCCAAGAATAAATAGTATAATACTAAAATCACCAATGAGTAGGCCAAGGATATTGAAAATGAGCACTAGGTTTTAGATCCTCCTAAAGGGGCCCTTTCACAAATGCGAACACAAGAGTAGGCACCCCCTCATGTATCTCATAATGCCTTGCCTCCCTCCATTTACATCATAGTAATTACTACAATGACAATGATCCTTTATCCACTCATTATAGCATAAGGCACCACAAATGCCATGGGTAGTGGTGGAATTTTCACTATGTTATTTTTTCCTCCACTCACCATAGTTTTAGATTATTGTCTTCCTTCCTTCCTTTCCTCAGTTAATTCTCCTCTCCCACCTTCACCTCCAATTCTTAGATAATCCATGACTATGGGGACCAGTGGAGCCTTCTCTATGTTTCCCTTTCCTCTACTCACCATAGTGAAGGAAGTTACTCTTCCTTCTTTCCTCACCTTAACTACTAGTTTATGTCCATCCATTCTCCCCTCATCTCCACTTAATATCACACTTGTTTCATTATTTGCTACTCCACTTCCTTCTACACAAACTTCCACTCCCATCATGAAACCTATTGTATACAAAAGGAAATCCAAGAATCCTCTGACCTCACCACAGTGTGAACCTATATAAGAGGCACCTAAGGAGGGGTCAAAGGGATTTTTGAAGGGGGGAATGGTTTTATAATAATGGAACCCATAGAGGTATTGGATAGTGACAAGGAATTGAATAAATTGCCCTTAGAAGAAGGAGAATGGGAAGGTGAATTTGAGACATCACTCTTAGTATCTATTAATGTGACAACTGAGAGTGATCCTAAGGATGAATGGATTGAAGAAGAAGAAACCCATTTAGGGGATACATATATTTTGGGGACTAGTTCAACTTATAATAAGATACTTCTAGAAGAGGGAGACACCAAGGATGAAGCTAATTTGAGACCCCTGGATTCCATAAGTTGACAATTAGTGAGAATGTCTTTGGGTCCTTCATCCTCATATAAAATAATGACAACTACTAAAGTAGTTCCCCCAGTTGATTTTGTACATGTAAGCACCTTATCCCACTATTCTTTGTTCTTAGCTTCTATAATTTCTATTGTAGTGGCAACCAATATTGTCACTCCCTCTCATTATTTAATTTCTTTGAATGATATCTAGGTTAGTCCACTTCATAATTTGCCTACTACCACTATTTTTGGGCTGACATTTGCCTCAACCATTAAGTACCTAAAAAATTTCCTTAGTACTCCCTCCATGTACTTCTACTTCAACACAACTAACCCTCCCCAACTATAGAAATTAGTCGCATTTGAGAGCCTACTTTTAGCCTCCATTTTCACTTCACCTATTTCATCATCTCAACCATCCAACCAAATGGGGATGAAAATATCCCAGCCTAATTACACCTATAATTATATGGTGAGAACCTAAAAGGAGTTGGAAAAGGGAAAGTTGGTTCTAGATATAATGCCCCCTAAAAAGGTCACTAGTTGGAGGCAGGGAATCCCACCTTTCCCACAAACAAGACCCTCTTCCCATAAGCCCATGCTCCCTTAGAGAGAGCCTCAATCCTCCACTATATTAGAGCCTACAAATACCATTTAATAGTAAATAACCTTAAACATACCATAATGGATACAAAATCTACAATAGGTAGAAGAGGGTAAGGGAAACCTGACATTCATCAAACAACTCATGGTCATGTTCTATTTTAACAAGGAGATGAAGACCATGAGGAGAGTCAAAAGGAAGACCCTCATTTTAAAAGTTTAAAATGTTTAATTAGAACAAAGGGAAGATATACTATCTTTGTCTAAAAGGAAAAAATTACATCCCTTTGATGTGAGATCTCTACCCTAGGATAACCCCTATACCTTTATGGATTCTACAGGTGGGTGATCAAGGAAATGTTTAAATGATATGATCAAGACATTGAATAATTTAAATAAATAACCACCATACAACCTCTGGTGGACATCATTGGAAATATATAGTGGGTGGCCAGGAAGCTATACATTATCATCTAATTAATCAAAGATGTAAAAGGGGAGTCACAAACTTGATTTGGAGATGTATATCTAGAGGCATAGAAGATGAATAAAATGGAGGATAAAATGAATTTTTTTAGTAGAGTATCTAGGAACAAATCTTATTCCCATTTCAACTTGATATCAGCCCTTGATGCTACCTAGGTGCAAAAGTACATAACTACCAGGAGAGATGCCTTGCTTGAATGGCACCAAGACATGAAGTCTTTGGTCCTACAATTGATGAATCAAGAGAGTCAAACTATGGATATTTTGGGAGAAATAAGGATCAATAATGTAATCACTCCATAAAGAGATTTGGTACATGGATCCATTTTTGAATACCTTCTCTACATAGATACTAATAATTTTAGAGTAGAGGTTGAGGGCACTATCTATCTAATAGTCAATGAATTATAATAAATAGCGAGTTTTGCTACAAGTAGAGTTTTTAGTGTGAAAAGCCTTTATGTAGATCTTGTGGAATCACTAAATATACAAAAAACATTGATGGATAAGATTTCTCAACTTTTCAAAAGACATTTATTCAACCTTGAGGTAGTGGAAATTGACTTCTAAGCTATCCATACTCTCTACCTCTAATTTTGGGCAAGCAAGTAGGCCATGACATCCATGGTCACCTCATTAGCAATTGTAGTTGCAACCTTTTTTCCAACTATGAATCATATTATAGTTGTAATAGTCCCCTCAATGACATGCCACAATTTGAAAAAAACTTTAGTTATAGTGGAAATAATTTCATTTGTAACTGTAATAGCTATAGTATTCACCAACAAGTGACACCATTTATAGTTGCCACCTCATAGGCAACTCTCATGATAATTTCAATCCTTGTTTGGGAATATTTCCTATTGTAAATTTTGTTATCTCTAATGAGATGTTGAGTGGTACTTCAACTTTGCTTAAAAGATGAGGTTGTCCCCATCCCAAGCCTATAAAAAGTGTATCACCCTCTCTAATCAGAGAGGAGAAATTTTGACATCAAATAAAGATAAAAACCCTTCAAGTTAATTTGCAAGTTTATGTTGTATGGTGGTATTTTCCATTTATTGTCATTGATCTGGTATATTATCTATTTGATATATGCAATAGTAGTTTTAAAAGTTCTATTGTGAGTTACTTAATTTATGTTAATGAAGAACATGTCATATAAATTCTAGTTGATAGATCTTAGTGACTATTTATGTAATAAGATCTTATTAAGATAATTTAAAATTTGGGAGATACCTTGAAGTGTGTTGTAATACCTTCAAGGGTAACCTTATGCATGTTTGAAAGTTATCACCTAGGAGATACCTTTAAGTTACCCTTGAAGGTACTACAACTCACTTCAAGGGTTCTCTTAGTAGATACATTTAACATGCATATGATTGGAATTTTACTTCAAGGTATCTCCTACGAGATACATTGAAGGGCCTTGTATTACATGTTGGAGGTGTATATTTTGCCCTAGATGGGCAAGGGATTATTTAGGTCCCCTACCCAAATCTATCTCAACATGAGAGTGACCCCATGTTGTGGATATCCTATAATGGGGTCAGATCTCTAAGATTTTTAATGAGGCTAGCTCCTCAGATGCATCATTTTAGCTCATTTCCACTAATAAAACTTACTAATGACTAGGGAAAATGGAGAAAAAGATAACTTGAAAGGGAAACCTAAGATAATAATGGTGATGCACCTAAAAGATGGTTGATCCACTCCATTTGGGCTCTTATTAAACACTAATGAGACAAGCAAAAGACTAAATATAGGATTCCAAGTATTTGTCATGCATCAATATTTCATGCATAGGTTCACCAGATGATCAAAAGTTGAGGGAAGTGATGGAGAGGTATATCCACAGGCGAGCCTCAATCAAAAGATTTTTGAACACTAAAAATGTCCTGCATAATAGTATCAACTAGTAACTAGGTGAGATCAGGACTTGACAAAGGAGATATTTTTACTATATACACAAATCAAACTAACATGCATATACTATAATATAATAATGAAATATAAAATATAGTCTTCTATTCATTCCAAGAGGCTACAAGCTCAATCTTAGTAGAGTTTAGTGATGCCCAAGAGATGGAATAGAGGGATCATTTTTCATGCTCCAAAGACTCTATATATAGTATAAAGGGAAAGTGAGAGATGGGAACATGCATTAGAGAGTGGAGAAAGAGACATCTTGATCAATAAGTGAGGTGTAAATTCATTGATTCTTTTCCTTATGCATGCCTTATTTAGGATCAATCTTTATCAACAAGCTATCCTCCTTTTATTCCAATAGTACTCAAGCTCCTTCTCATTGGTTGGGAGATCCCAATAAAAGACAAGGGTTTGTTTTTCATGATGAAAAAGTTTATTTATATGGAATCAATGCCCCTAACTACTTCTCAAACTACCATCTCACCACCATAAGACCCTAATCCCACTTAACTTGATCATAAGGATCAAATCCTCAAATCCTGAAAATAATAGAGCCATGTCATGAATAATGGTTGGTACCTATTTTATTGATGATAGAGCCATGTAGATATATGAGACACTTTGCATTAATCACATATGTGATCCATTTCCATGTCTAGATCATAGGTATATTCTATAGCTTGAAAACCAATATAAGATTATTGGTTTTCCTATAGTATTTACATTGATGTAGACCTATAGACTGAATAACCTATTTATTAATCTAAATAGGTCAAAATAGACCCATTTTGTCTCTACAAGAACCAATAATTCACCATATTCATGTATCCCCTTAATAATGATGAACATAGTAATAGAAATAACCCTGCATGATATAAATTTTACAAACTAGAGGTCTATATTTAGATTTAATGGAATACCTTTATGTTATTGATACTTGAATACATCAATGTGTCCCTTTAATGAAATTTAGTTGAGTTCTAATAGTGACAAGATAACCTTGTAATACCTATTTACCATGGTTTGACCTGGTCACATGTTTGACCTTGCATTGAAGATCCCTTAGTCTTTCAACTTTGAGCTTGATCCAAAACTCAAAATTCTTGGTTGAATAATATTTCAAGAACACAAAAATAATAATGCTATGTTTGAGAAGAGATGTTTTATTTCTCAAAATTATAGAAACAACATTTACCTATCTCTAGGAAGAGATGTCTTATTGCTTAAAATTATAGATACAACATTTGCCTATCTCTGGGAAGAGATGTCTGATTTCCTTTTTAGGTTACATCTTAATTTATACACATTTTGAAGGTAGGATGATGATATGGAAGGTAAACAATCTCAAGGAAGATTAAGTTTTTTGACTTCCATGATTCACAATAATACAAAATTTGATGAATTACTATTTTTAGACTGCACTACTAAAATTAAAATTTGGGGCACTTCCATTTGGTTTTTAGGGGTCAAAAGCCATCAAGTAGAGATCCATTCCTTCTCCCTCATTATTATATTTCTAAAGGTTCAAATGGGGATTCAAATAGAGCTATGGTGTAAAAGTTATGGCTCTTAGAAGTTCTACCACCAATTGGGGTAGAATCATCACCTGAATTGTTGCTTAGATCAGAACCTCACTCATTAATTTGATTTGTACAAGATTCATGTAGACCATTGATTTTATTAAAATACTAATTATATAATGACACTTGGTAATCTCTTATGTGTCCTTGAGATATGTTGACCTTATTGACCTCACTCACAACATTGATCTTGATCGGTATGAATTACCACAAGCTATTGATCTACCTTTAACTTATCAACTCTATCCTCATTCCATTCGATCATGATGTATAATCAGATTCCAATTGTTATATATAATAATATACACTATTTTAACCCAAATGGATAACTCATGAGCTTAAAATTGGCATCTATGTACCCATCATTTGATGTTCGCATGAACATCTTTGACATTTGCATGACCATCAAATTTAGACCCCAATGGTTTTTGTTTTATTGAGCTTAAATTTGATGTTGATGAAAATGTATCCCATTTTTTATTAAATTTTAAGGCTTGGATTTGGAAGTGAAAAGATCACAAAGACACCAAATTTAAAGGAGATGTTCTTGATATGAAAAAGATTATGCCCACTTAATCCACTAGTTCTGGGAGATTTTTAAGTGTTTTTAAAAAATATTCAAATGAGATGAATTGTGTGTTACATCCACATGATTTAAAATAATCATTTTAATCCAAATGTCTATTTATTTATGCTTGAATTTGATGTTCATGTGAACGTCTTGCTCTATATGGCCAACTTTGAGAACATAAATCTCGATATAGAAGACTCATCAAGATATGAAACTTTATAGAATGATATTATCACTAAGGATATTGATCACATGTGGTTTGGTGTTCATGTGAGGATTTTTTAGTATATTTATAAATTACACAAGCAAACTATCTAGTCTAGTTCTTTATGATGTCCTGATTATGGTCTGGGCTCTCAAAGCTTGTACAAATCATTTGATCATTCATTTGAATAGGAAATTTGACCATCTAATTAACTATGAAAATAACCCAGTATGTGGGCCAAAATGGCCAAAATTTTTGGTGAATAATATGGAATAATGCCTTCTATGATTGGAGAATGTAGACATTAGCTACCTTGAATAGACTATTGGGCATGGAGTCTCCTCTCTGTTTCACTATATTGATATGGAGTTGGAACTAGCTACCAATCTTGCTCTAACCTCTCTTGAAACAAATGAGGACCAAAAGAAAGAGAAAAAAATAGAGTGACCAAGGCACTTATTGAAAGGAAACATAGAACAAAAGGGGAACTAACCTAACAAGCAAGGACAAAAACAAATGTGCCAAAAACAACACTTAGAGGAATTTTAACAGAAATTCCCTGATATGTATGGCTTAAAAATATATGTACCTTTCCTCTTGGGTCAATAAAAAAGTTTGAAAACCTTATTACATCATGGAATTGGGAATTTAATGAGGCATGTAACTCCTTCACCCTTGGTTTTGATGCCTAACTCTTCTTTATTGCATCTGTCAACTTCTTTAGCATGATGTTCAATGAGAACTAAGTAGCTCCAAATAGGTCAACTATGTGCATCCAAAAAATTTCAAATTATTTAGATGGATCCTCAACTATGACCTCTAATATTGGTTCAAAAGGCATACCTCTTTGATTTCCATAGTGTCTTCAATAATATTGGGTTTCTCTTCAACTATAATTTATTCAAACTCATCAAGGAGCTCTGCATTTCTTCCCAATCTTGGTCATTATCCTCCATGGGAAACTATTTGTCCATCTTCTCAATTACTTGATCCTTAACTTGGCAAAGCTCTTCAATATCTTGAAATAGATCCATTTGTTGCTACCAATCATCTAAGAGTGGTTTGAAATCACGCTGAGGTATTGAGTCATCTTTAAGATCAACTTCCACTTTAATCTCAAGAGATTCACTACTAGTAAACATTTTTAGATATCCCATGAAGATATGGTATAATTCTACCATGAATAATCTTAATTATTAATATTATCCATCTCAATAATGGCTTTATGTGAGTTTTCCTCATGGTTGCCTTCTGAAGAAAGATTTATTTGTACTTTATCTATATCAGCTACTACAAACACTTGAGAAACTTCTTGTAACTCATCTTCTTTGGCATTATGAAAGACTAAAACATGATTTATTTTACCAAGTGGAGTTCTAATAATGATCTCCTCTTCTAACTCTTATAATCCATCATTATCATTTATGAGTTCAACATGGAGTTTACTACTTACCTCTTCAAGGATTGGCATAGGATATTCTTGGAATGACTCCAAGAGAGATAAGATATATGTGACACTTCCTTGGTCCAATTGCTTTTGTTTGACATTCTTGTCCTCATACTTTTTGATACTACTCTAGATGGATTTCCAAGATGGAAATGACCTATATTCTTAAGGAGGAAGGGGTGGGGATTGAATGGATTTGGATTTTCTTGACTACATGGTTTGACTCTAAGATATAAAAGATATAGGTTCTTATTTACCCTTTTAATTCTGGTTCTCCTCCTCTTTCCTTATCTTTGTCTCTAACTCTTTGATTTTGTTATCAATATTTTATTGGAATAAATTATCTTTAAGGTGGTTAGTGGCTTCATGAAGATAAGGAACACAAGAAGATTCTTGAGGAGAGATGAGAGAGGTTTTCATAGGTTTGGATCCTCCTTTAACTTGGGATTTCAAATCTATATTTGTCTCACTTTGCCCACCCTATGACTTCACCACTTGATTCCATATTGGAACCTTAAAGAAATTATTAAGGGGTTCTTGAGGAATTATGGAGTCTTGGATCTCAACAATAGGTTATTCCACAACAATCTCTTTCTTTTTTTGATAACTTTCTTGGATATATTTCTAGGAAGGAAAGGTCTAAAAAACATATGAGTAACTTGGAATACTCAAAGGGTCACTTGGAATGATCTCTTGGGGAGGAATGGGTGGCACATGAGAAGGTTGAGGTGGTGTATATAAAGTCACATAAGATTAGTGAAGCTGGACCTGCTACTCTTCAAGGCCTTTTAGTTTATCCTCAATGATTTGAATATAACCACTTACATCCATCATTTATCCTATGAAACTTTTCAAATTGGCTCTCTCAAAAGGTTCCCATCCTTATTTTACTTAATATAATGAATCTCTCACATGAATAATCAAGTAATTAGGGACATCTTGGCCATAATACTTTTATGAGCACAATTATAGTGCATGTTTTTCGAGGCTCACTAAAGTCTAAGTGTTGGTATGGGTGGCTCATGATAGGGTTGGTAAGGAGTAGTATTATGATGTGATTGTTGTTCATATGGAGGATTAGGGAAATAATCTTGTGTGTATGACTGATATTGGTCCTCATATTATAGGTGAGGATCATGAGGAAGGTAAGATCCATTCCATTGATAATAAGGATCATGAGAAACTTGACAAGGCTCCTCATAGCTTTGACAAAAATATTGGTAGGGTGGATAGGCATTGTATGGATCATCAAGACTAAATTGGGGATGCTAACAAGGAGGTGGATAATAGGGATATTCACCATATCTATTCATATTGACCTCATATGTCAAATGAGATGCAGTAATTGACTAACATTTTCAATGAGACATACCTAGTTTTATCATAACCAGAATCCTTGATTTGAGGTCACCATTGGTGCTAACTTGATTTCTTATAAAATATAATAAGAGGAAAGACATGGCAAGATATTCCCACTCTTTTATAACTTGGTCCCATTGAGCATGCCAGAACTATTAGAGGTCTAGATTGCACCCTAGCTAGGTAAGGGATTGTTTAGGTCATCTTCCCAATTATATCTCAACATGGGACTGACCCCAAGCTATGGGTATCTTATAATGGGGTTAGACCTCTAGGATTTTTAATGAGGCTAGCTCCTTAGATGCATCATTTTATCTCATTTCCACTACTAAAACCTACTAATGACTAGGGAAAGGGGATATAGATAACTTGAAAGGGAAACCTAAGATAATAGTGGTGATGTACCTAAAATATGGTTAATCCACTCCATTTGAGCTCCTATTAAACACTAATGAGACAAGAAAAAGACTAGATTTGGGACTCCAAGTATTTTTCATGCATCAGTATTTCATGAATAGGTTCACTAGATGATAAAAAATTGAGGGAAGTGATGGAGAGGTCTAATGCAAGACACTAACCAGTCAATGTATCCATATGTGAGCCTTAATTAAAAGATATTTAAACATTAAACATTACTTGCATAAAAATATCAATGAGTAACTAGTTGAGATTAGGACTTGATAAGGGAGATATTTATACCACATATGCAAATTAAAATAACATGTACACACTATACTAGAACAATGAAATCTAAAACACAGTCTTCTATTCATTCCAAGAGGTTATAAGCTCAATATTGGAAGAGTTTAGTCATGCCAAAGAGAGGGAATAGAGGGATCATTTTTTAGGCTCTAAAGCCTCTATATATAGTATAAAGGGAAAGAGAGAGATGAGAACATGTATTAGAGAGTGAAGAGAGAAACATCATGATCAAGAAGTGAGGTGGTAGTTCATTAATTCTTTTCTTTACACATGCCTTCTTTAGGATCAATATTTATCAACAAGCTAACCTCCTTTTTTTCTAATAGTCCTCAAGCTCCTTCTCATTGGTTAGGAGATCCTACTAGAAGACAAGGTCTTATTTTTCATGATGACAAATTCTATTTAGATGGAATCAATGCCTATTTGACTTGCTAATGAGGATCAAATCCTTAAATCTTGAAATTGATAGAGTCATGTTATGAATGGAAGTTGGTACCTATTTTATCAATGATAGAGCCACATCAATATACAAGACCCTTTGCATTAATCACATATCTACTCCATTTCCATATCTGGATCATAGGTCCATTCTATAGATGAAAAACCAATCTAAGATTATTAATATTCTTATATTATTTATGTCAATGCAGAACTATAGACTACATAGCCTCTTTCTTGATCCAAATAGGTTCAAATAGACCCATTCTATCTTTGTAAGAACTAAAAATTTACCATATGCATGGATACCCTTAAGAATGGTAAACATAGTCATAGAAACAACCCTTCATGATATAAATTTTACAAACCAAAGGTCCATATTTAGATTTAATGGCATATTTTTATATTCTTGATAATTGAATGCATCAATGTGTCCCTTTAGTATCACTTATTAGAGCTTCAATGGTGACAAGATAACCTTGCAATACCTATTTGCCCTAGTTTGACCCTAGTCATATGTTCGACCTCTCATCAAAGATCCCTTAGTATTTCAAATTTGAACCTCACTTATTGATTTGATGTGTATGATGTGCATGTGGATCATTAATTTTCCTATAAGACTAAAGAGCTAATGACACTTGGCAATATCTCACCTATCCTTGAGATATGTTGACCCTATTAACCTCACTCACACTGTTGATCTTGCTTGATAGGAATGACCACAAACCATTGATCTAATTGTGACTTGTCAACTCTATCCTCACTTTGTTTGATCTTGATGTATGCTCAAATGCCAATAGTTAGATCTTCTAAGACCCACTATTTGAACCCAAATGGATAACTCATGAGCTTAAAATTGATATCTATGTGCCCATCATTTGACGTTCACATGAATGTATTTGATGTTCATGTGATCATCAACTTTAAACCCTAATATTTTTTGTTTTAATGAGCTTATATATGATGTCTACATGAATGTCTCCCATTTTTTGATCAGCTTTGAAGGCTTGGATCTAGAAGCAAAAAGGTCACAAAGGTACCCAATTTGTAGGAGATGTTCTTGATACTAAAAAGGTTTTGTCCACTTGATCTTCTAGTTCTAGGAGCTTTATAAGTGTGTTTATAAAATGTTCAAGTGAGCTAACCTATGTATATTGCATGGTGTATATGTCCCTATCATTTATCATTTTAATCTAAAATGCTATTTTCCAAGGCTTAAATTTAATGCTTATGTGAACATCTTGATCTACATGGCCAACTTTGAGGACTTGGATCTTGAGATAGAATACTCATCAAGATATGAAACTTATAAAGAATGATTTTGGCACTAAATACATTGATCACACATGGTTTAATGGTCACACAAGGAATTTTGAGTATATTTATAAATTACACTATCAATTTATCCAGTCTAGTTCTTTATGAATACTGATAATGGTCTACCTATCAAAGATTGTAAAAATCAATTGATCATTCATATAAATAGGAACTTTTCTTGTCTAATTAATCTATATAAAGAGCTTGGTATGTGGGCCAAAATGGCCAATAATATTGTAGACACCAAAAATTTATACACTACAATTTCAAATGTCTAAATAACCCTTAGACTACCCTATGACCCCCTTTAGGACCAATATCACCTTTTGACTCCTAATCAACCTATCCCATAGTCAGTTTCACTTAACTATCTCAACCTTTAAGTTTAGCCCTTTTTACCTTTCTTACTCAACTACCAATGGTCATCTTGACCATTAACAATCACCTTGACTGTCAGTGGTCAAGTTGCATCTCTCTAACTAAAAACATTCAAACTACCCACCTTGTTATTCCAAAAATAGCCCGTCTAATTCCAGCTATGAGCCATTACATGGATGAGTTAATTTTAGAAGGCCCAGTTCACATGTTGTAACTCTCCCATTTTGCCTATAAGAAGAAAGGAGCCTAAAGGTGAAATCCATCTACAATCATTATCAGGTGCTTGTGTATCTAGGAGTTTATTTTGTAGGTTAGTCACCATCGACAATCCAATAACCCACAAATCATATTAGAGAGTCCATTTACCATCACCTCTCCACCAAGCCTTTAGGTACCATTACTATGTCAAAATCAAGCTATATTCCACCAACAGATCAACTACCTCAACCATCCACCCAATCAACTTTTGGTAAGATAAGTAGTTGATTATTAGCATTCATCTACTTTATTTACATTTCATAATCAACCTAGGTCTTACCATCTCTTGGAATCCATATTTTAGATCTCATCAATCAAAAAAATTACCAACTCAAATCCTCACACATTAACCATCGATGAATGTCTCAACTATTGATTTTCTACCTAACCTATGATGGTAACTTTGACCATCGATGGTCACCTTAATTGTCGATGATTAGCCCAAATGCCAATGGTCACTATGGTGTCAAAAAATATCAAGTTTTTTTCACCTACCTACACCCAATAAAACCTAATTTTCTATGTTCCTACCTGCTCACATATCCCTTTATGATTTTTTGAAGCATACCCCAACCCTCTAGCACTAGTATTAATTAGTTTATTGCTAATTTAATCATTCCTAGCATATTTCTTAGTAAGAACTCTTGTAATTAATTTTAATACTTTTGATTTATTGATGTAATTACCATTATTTTCTATCTATAAAATTAAATGTTTAAAATGTGTGGATTGACAACCCCTAAGGAAGATCGTGCTTCTAGGAGCTAGCTACCACTAGGTAATCCACTCAACTATTTATCTAACATACAAGTTTACTTTAGTGATTTATTATCTACATGTTATCCTCCCAATCCAAAGAGGAGCTCTTCACAATTTTTGATTTCAACAAGTGCATTATCAATCAGGTTTTTCAACCATACCTATACTTAGTTTCTTCTTTTCCCTCTTTCCAATAATAAGTAAGAAATTCATTGAAACATTATGGCACACCTGATGGGAGCCTTTTGTCCTTACTTGGGTTCTTATTTGATTGCATTATCTCTCTATTTTTTACTCATTAATGAAATCAAAATTTGATTTTGGACTTAAAATCAAGTGTACATATTGACTGCTTGAAAGGTTAGTTCAGATAGCTTAACTTAAAGGCAAAGTGATCTAGCATAGCTTCACTCTTTGTTACACACACCTAAACCAAACCACTTTCATCAATTAAATGTCAAATGTACTTGAGATAAGGCCCAACTAGGATTTCATCACCTAATATTAACCTTACCCTTTCCCAATGATCTTACTTCGAGGTCATTACCAAAGGGAGGATTAAATCAATACTTTGGTTGAGTATAATATAAAGATATCAATATATTTTGGCTAAGAACTAGACACCCTTATTTCTACAGTGTGTGAAGTGAGGGGGTAGGCCCCAATACCAATTGAAACCAACCTTAGATATCCTCTTTAGTACTCAATTTACAAACCAATTTCAGTCACACATCTTCTTAAGGCATAATCCAAAAGTGAGATTAATTAAAAATATAGGGTTTAATACATATTTTAGAGTGTGATTTGATTTATTTGATATTTTTCTTATCTTCTCTTTATTTTAATAGTGATGATTTTTTTGCTTTATATCTCTCTTATCTTGTATGGTTCTCACTCACTAGCCATGAAGAAACCTTGCAGAGAAAAGCCTATCACCAAGCCAACCTACCTCTTCCAACTCTTCATCTATGAATTATACCTCCAAACTAGTAAACTCTCCTCACCCTTTGGGAAGTCCTATCTTCCCTTGAGAGGTTCCTCAAGGAGATGAATTTTTTTTCACTTTCTTAGATAAAAATCCTGTAGCCTTGAAACATTATCTTATAACCACATCTTATCATATTGTAGTTATGACCCCTTATATAGATCCACCTTATGGCATGCCACTCCACCTCATGGTGAGTACCTCCATTACCATGATTACTACTCAACCATTAACTACCCAAGCTTCCTCATCAACCAACAACCCCTTTGAGGCTACTATTGAAAACCAACCAACCCAAACTACCACTATCCTTATACCTTTTACTCCTAATAACTACTCCTCCACTATAAGAGTGCTTACCTCTAGCACTAATAGACTTACTCTAACTACCTTCAACCCATTAACTACCATTCTACTTTAAATCCTTATGGTGTCCATACCCTTTACCTTGGAAATGATCAGTACAAGGGTCACCACCCTTCCATTGATCACCAACTCAACTACCGATCCTATCCAATAAGAACCCCTTGAAACAACCTTTGTTTAGATCCTTACTTTACAGGGGCATGTAATCACTACATAACCACCCACCTCTACCTAAAATTATGTGTCTTCCACCCAACCATTAACATCCACTTACTCATATGTGGTAGCCTCCCAACATTTTACCCACTATCCATATGTCTCTCAACCACCATAACAATATGCATCTTATAACCCTTTAGGTACCCAACCTTAAGCCAAGTTAATAAAGATGATTATGGACAAAATGACCACCTTAGAGTCATCTATTTTGGGTGCTCACAACATCTTATCATATGACCAAATTTTCAATGAGCCCATCTATCCATTTTTACATATTAATCCATATCCTCCCCAATGGAAACTTTTCAAGTTCTTTAAGTTTCAAAGTAAGGAGGATCCCCAAAAACATCTTAGGGCATTCATGCATTCTTGTTATCTCATGAATTATGATGCCCTTATCCTTCACACCTTCCCCATGTCTTTATCTGGTCCAACCTTAGATTGGTATAGTTCTTTACCCAAACATTCCATCTTCCCCTTCACCCAACTGGATCGAACCTGCTTAGACCACTTTTAGATCAATATCTCCAAGAAAGTGTTTATCACTAACCTCTAATCTATTCAATCTTTGAGGATGAATTTGTTGTAAATTTTTTGGCTCATTAGAGGAGCCTAATAAACCATCCTTCTCCCTATCTCAACTTGAAATCATAGAGCTCTTTATTCGGGCATGTGCCAAGCATATATTCTCTACCTTACATGTCCAAAGGTTCCAGACATTTGATGAAGATTTTACCATGGCACATAAGTTAGGGAATCGAGCCATTAATGAATGTAATATTAAGCTCAAGTTCAAGAAATCAACTTATAAAACCAATGAGACTTCTTCCTCTAAGTCAAGCAACTAATCCAATACCAACACCAAGAACAAGGGAACTAAGAATACAATTGTCCTTAAGTCTGCTCCTCCACCTTTTACCAACCAATCTAATTCCTCTAGTTCCTCAAAGAAAAACCCAAGAAACCAAACCCAGAATAAACAAAAGTAATTCACTCCATTTAGAGAATCGTATGCTCCCATCTTGGAGAAGTTATTGAAAGCTAGTATCATTCAACTTCCTCCTATTAAGCTACCCCAACAATTTGACTCCTCTCATCTCATACCTAGTTGGTACAATGAGAATGATTTGTCTTCCTTTCATAGAGTAATAGGACATGATGTCAGTAGGTGAAACACTTTCAAGAGCCTTGTCTAATCCCTCATTGATAAGGGGAGCTTACATTAGACAACCCCAATACACCATTAAACCAAGCCTTTGATATATTCAGGCAACCTTTCCCAAACCATGCTCCTACCAAGAATGAGATAAATAATGTTGAATGCTCTCATGATACCCATATAGTTAACATGGTCCTTGACACAGTCATTGATAAAGACCTTGTTGACCAACCCATTTGTCTCTCACCCTCTTCACTTATTGAGATAGTAGACTTACCTTCCCTTCCTTCAGATACCTAAGCTAAGGAAACACCATCTTCTCCCCCTCTACTTATTGAGGTAGTGGAGCCACTATTCACTATTTTAACTGATATACTAGAACAACCATCCATTGTTGCCTCACCTTCACCTTTAACTACCAAGAAAATAACTCCCCCTTCAAAAAACATTCCTAAGCAGAAAATACCTATGTCTACTCCTCCCACATAGGAGGCACCCATCCAAGCCTCACATCCTTTGATTGAGGAAAATGATGAGGATACCATCCCTATGTCCCCACCTAGGGGCCTATCTTTTAGGTCTACCATTCAAGGAATTAATCCAACCTACAAATAATTATCTAGGCTAGTGCATAAATTAGAGTTTATATCTAATCTAGACATGGATCGAGCCACCTTCTAGTAAAAATTAGGACTCCCTTACATTAACCAACTAGAACCTCCATCCCTTTCTCAATCAGACCAACCCACCACTTCCATTAACCAACCCCTTGCCATATCCACCTAAATAAACAAACCCTCTAACTAACCAACTAAAACATCCACCAAACTAAATAACTCCCAACCACTTGAGCCAACCAAGACCAAAGCAACCAATCCCTCTCCTATCATCCCAACTAGGTCTACCAAGAATCTTGGTATCCTCCCTACACTGAGCCTTAGTTGTCCATATGTGAAAGTGGACCTAACCCCTTCAAGCCCACCAACCCAATGCTAGACCAAAATAACTAAAGAGGTGAAACCACATAAAGGCTAAAAGGTTCAAACTTTTTCTCCTTCACTATTTCCCTCCATTCTGGGGCTTCATCTCTACCCTAAACAAGTAGTCAATTACCTCCACCAAAATCTCACTAGCTCTTTTGGTTACACCTTCATAGTTACTCTCTGATGCACCTCTTTTCACCATACCAATAATACCTAAGTTACATAACTTACAATCTTCCACCACTATCTCATCAACCTCCTCACCTAAATTGAGGCCATAGATCAAGCGTACCACCATACTTAAGGTACCTATCACCAAACCTACTTATAGAAAACCTTCCATAACCAAAGCTAAAACCACCATGCCTTTACCACCTTTAGTTGAGTCTTACTTGACCATCCTCTATAGGTTATTTCAGAATTTTTGTTATCTTCAAAACCCACTTGGTATAATGACCATCATGTGTGTTCCTATCATACGACACCCAACCATGACATGGATAACTAGAAAGCTCTCCAAGCCATCATCCATCAGCTTTATGATGAGGATGATCTATGAACAAATAAACCGCCTATGAGCCCCATATTAATTAAACCACCCACCATACCTACCCAACACTCACCCACTCATCCACTCTCACCTCAGAGTGAAGGCAAATTTGACCAATCCTCTAGATCTCCTTCTATCCATACTATCAATGTGGTCATAAGATCACAATAAAAAGACAAGGAGAAGGCTAAGGTGTATATTCCTTGGAAATACCCCTCTTAAAAATCCTAACCAACCTTTACCCCACCCTCTCCATTTTCAACCAAACCCAAGGTGTCTATCTAAGGTGCCTCCCAATACAACCCCTCAGAATCCATTAGGAGAGTTATCCTCAAGCAAATTTACTAGACCTCGATGAAGATGAGTTTATATGAGTTGATATCTACATCTCCCCATCGATACCATGTACTAATAAATGCTTTATAATCCATTGAGGTCTAACTTAAGGACCCCCAACCTCTAGCTACTTTTTTTAGTGCCCTTTAGATTTCTAACCTTGTTACCTTCAAAGATTCAAAAATACCCTCCATCCATCTCGAGGACCTAGATCCTCCTCTCTTTATCACTACCTACATCAACCAAACCCACATAAAATGGGTCATGATTGATGGGAGAGCTAACATTAACATCATCTCCTCTCATGCCTACAACCAACTCAATTTGTCAAATAATGCCATGTTCAAATCCTTAACCATCCTTCACTCCTTCAATAATACCATAATCACTACTTTGGGAACTATCATCCTTCATATCCATATAAGATCTCACACACTCCCCAAACTATTATATGTTGTAGAAGGTGAATTTTAATACAAATTCTTATTGGGATGGCCCTAGATTCATTCCATGAGTTGTGTTCCCTCTAACCTCCACTATTGCATTAATTTTGAACATGAAGACCATGTCATCACCATCCAAAGTAACCTAAGTCATTTATTGACATGCAACATGACCTACTACCCCATCAATGTCCTCCTACCCCCATCCACCACACCCTCAATAGCTAAAACCCAACCTTTAACTACCAAAGTAGATATCATATCCCCTCCTACTAATAAGGCATCAACTAGCTCCTCCATCCCTATAGACCAAATCCCCACCATCAATCTTTTAGAATCAATGTTCCATCACCTTTTTCTAGGGGAATATCACTTTTTATCTCTTAACACTTTCCCTAATCCTCACGAGTATGGGAAACTTATCAACCAAATAGGATATGACCCTAATATCAAAACTATATTCCCTTTATACCTTCCAAATGTCAGACCTATTTTGCTATAGAGGGCTCGATAAATCCTTTGATGATCCTATCACCTCTCTACCACCTTGACCATTCACCATCCATTTATCTTACCTCAACAAACCAAGCTTGGCCAAGACATACCTTCATCGCTGTGCCTAGAAAGGCTTCGGTCTTGGGTGGTATGAAAATGGCCCACATGAGTTGGTCTCCATTAAGACTAGAAAACCTCATGAAAATCATGGCCTTGGTTTCCTCCTACCTAGCAAAAATCAACCCAAAACACCTACCATCACCATTATTGAGGAAGATACCCCTTCTTCATAAAATTTTCCCCTACTTACATGTGAGTGTGATGACATCATCCCACCTAACTTTTATTTCATCAACATGATCAACCTTAGACCCCTAAATTATCAAAAGGAGGGGGTGACCATAACCATCCTTTTGATCCATCCTAAAATTATAGGGGAGGACTCTCCTACTATTAAAAATATTCATTGTCAGGATGATGATTCTATCCTCACCTACCTGGGTACCCTATATTCTTCAATCCACAATCGCCTTCCTCTTGAGTCTTTGACCATGTTGAATGAATCCACTACATATATCAACTTGGGTACTCTAGATAACCCCCACATTATCAAGTTGGGACAATCTTTGAATACTAAAGAACTTTGGGACTTCCCATCATTCCTTTAAGACCATAGTATAACATTCACTTGGTCTTACAGTGATATGCCCAAAATTGACCCTACCATTGCTACCCATAACATAGTCACTCATTGTGATGCCAAACCTATCAAGCAAAAGCTCTGATGCATATATCCTCATATGTCCCTTCTCATCAAAGAAGAGCTTCAACATCTTCTATCTATCAACTTCATTCAACCTATTGACTACCCCCAATGGGTCTTAAATGTTGTACCTATCACTAAAGGCATAAGGGGACTATGCATTTGTGTAGACTTTCATGACTTCAACTTCACCTTCCAAAAAGATGACTTCCCTCTACCTAGCATTGACCAGCTTATTGATCTTATAGCTAGCCATAAGATGTTATCTCTCATGGATGGGTTCTCAGGTTATAATCAAATCTTTATTTCTCAAAAAGGTTAGCATAAAACTACCTTTACCACCCCATATGGGACCTTTTACTATAGGGTCATGCCTTTTGGATTAAAAATGCTGGTGTAACCTACCAAAGTGCCATGACTTACATCTTTCATGACCTAATCCATAAGATCATGGAGGACTATGTGGATGACCTTATCAAAAAATCCAAACTCTAAAAGGATTACTTGGCCATTCTTAAGATCATATTTGAGCACTTTATCCACTATCATGTTCACCTCAACCCCAAAAATTGCATCTTTGGGGTCTTATTAGGAAAACTTGTAGGTTTTATTGTCTCCCTTTGTGGAATCAATGACCTTATCAGAATCAAAGAAACCCTAGACATACTTCCTCCCACCAACCTTAGGTAACTTCATATCTTTTAAGGTAAGCTTCAATACATTCATCATTTCATTTCCTAGCTTTCAGATTGATGCCAACCTTTCCACCACCTATTGAAGAAGGATGTCTCTTTCAAGTAGAATATAGATTGTCAAAATGCCTTTGATTCACTCAAAGAGTACCTTTTTTTACCCCCTATCCTTACCCCTCCCAAGGATGACCAACCTTTCTACCTATATATATCTACCACAGACCATCCCCTAGTGGTAATGCTAGCTCACCAAGATGAACAACATAGAGTACAAGCTGTGTACTACATTATTTTTACACTTGTAGAGTATGAGACTTGATATACTCATACTTAAAAACTCTACTTATCTTTAGTATTCATGGCCACTAAGCTTCACAACTACCTTATTAATCATAAAACTTATGTCATAACTGACACTGACCTACTCAAGTACATACTCTCCAAGCCATATTAAAATTAGTGTATGGCCAAGTGGCTCATGATCTTAGCAAAGTTGGACCTTGAGTTCCTCTAGCATAAGTCAATTAAGGGGCAAGTCATTATTGACCAAGTGGCTAAAGCAATATTAATAGACAATTAACCTCCTCTTCTTTAGTTCCCTGATGAGTCCATTATGGTCCTATCTCAAGTGGATTTCACCTATCAAGTCACCATGTTCTTTAACATATCAAAATTTTAATGTGGTGGGGGAGTAGGTATCATCCTTATCCCCTTTAATGGTGAACCTCTTCCTTTGTCATTCAAGCTTAATTTGTAATGTACCAATAACATGGTTGAGTACAAAGCCCTAGTGATAGGTCTTTAGATTGCATTAGCCTTAGGAGTCAAAACAATCAATATCTTTGGTGACTCCCAACTTGTGGTCTATCAAATCAATGGCTTTTACTAGTGTAATATTGATGTTTTTCAATAGTAAAATCAATTATTTGATGAACTCTTAGCATCATTTGACCACTACAATATCCAACCAACCCCATGATCTACAAACAAGTTTACTGACACCATAGCTTCCCTTTCTTCAAAAATAATATCTATACCCTTAAACTCTAAGTTTTCTATCATTATTCATAGGCTTACCCAACCATCCTATGTCAAATCATATTCTCGCACCATTTTCAATGTGGAAGAGACCCAACCTGACCTTTGGTATCAACTAACCTTTGACTACCTAAACCTTGGCATTGTACCCTCTAGCCTCTCTAGTAATGCTCAATGAGTGTTTATTCAAAGTACCTCATGTTATACCATTATGGGAGGAATTATTTATAAACATAGTTTAAATGGCCTCCTCTTCCATTGCTTATACAGTCATGAATCCTCTCACGCTATCAATGAAATGCATGATGGTGTCTATGGGGGTCATTTTAATGGCCTCATTATAGCTAAGTAAATCTTCCATCTCAGCTATTACTGGCCTACCCTTAACAAATATTTCTATGATTATGTGAAAAATTGTGTTAAGTACCAACAACACACTAATTTTCATCACATACCTAGCCATAGCCTTTGTATCTCTATCAAATTCTAGACCTTTTCACAATGGGGTCTATACCTTATTAGGGAAATTAATCCCCATTCCTTGTAGTGACACCATTCTATCATCACTACAACTGAGTATTTTACCAAGTGGGTAGAGGTTATTCCTCTAGTCTTAACCAAAGTGGAAAATATTATTGACTTTGTCATCCATCATATCATCTATCACTTTAGCGTTCCTCATAAAATTATCACCAACAATGGTAAATCATTTAAAAACAATCAAGTCCAAGGTATATGTGGTAAATTTAGTTTTAAGTTAAGTTTCTTCTCACCCTATCACCCTCAAGTGAATGGATAGGTGGAAGCCTCTAACAAAACTCTTAATAACATGCTAACTAAAATGGTCAATGTATCTAGTCAAGATTGGCACTTACACATCCCCTTTGCCTTGTGGGCTTATCATACTAGAATTATAGCCTCTACGGGTGTTGCCCCATTTTATCTTGTATTTGGAGTCAAGGCTATATTGCTTCTTGAATTCTAAATACCCTCTATTTGTATATCTTTACAAGATCTTAATTTTTAGGATGATTATTGCCAACACCATTTAACCCAACTTGAGCTACTCAATGAGCATCATCTCATAGCCCTTACCCATCTTCATGTCTACTAATAATTATCAAATGTGCCTATAAGAAACACCTTAAAGTGTGAGAATTCAACATCAGATATCTCATCCTAAAGGAAAATCAACATGTCACTAATATGGAAAAAAATAAATTGGGGCAATATTTTTTTCAATTGGTTTAGGCCTTATATCATAACCCATAAGTATGGATCAGGAATTTATCAATTGTCTTCTTTTAAAGGCCACCTAGAACCTAAGCCCCTCAATACTTCACATTTATGTCTATTATTTTTTTAGGAAGGATTAAGTTTCACCTTTTGTTTCACTTAATCTCATCACTTATTATCTACCAACATTTATCCCCTTATTCTAGTGGAAATCGATTAAAAATGAATCATGTGATTATCCATCATCGTCATAACCTAGTATTGGACAATGGGTACCATGAATTTACCCTTGGCATGGTTCTCATGGTACTTTCCACCCCTTTTAGGATGTATCCCAATGATCATTGTCACTTGAATCTCTTTACACCCAACCAACCCTCTTATGCTCTTGGTTTCATGTCTATGAAGGTGAACTGCTAAGTTAGCCTAAGCAAGTCTATGTCAAGAAAAATCAAAGAAAAATAAAAAATTCCTATAACAAACAATCACGGGTCATTCCTAACATTCATAGACTGCTCCCTTGAAGGAAAACTATTGAAAACCTCTTTGAAATTGTCAAAATGTAAGGTGGACTACACCTTTGAAGGATAACTATCAAAAATCTTTAAGAAAAACACACAAACTCAAACCAATCCCTCGAAGGATGGCTAAGCAAGAATTTTTCAAAAGCATAGCAATTTCTTGGAATCTTCCCACATCGATCAACTTTCCACATATAAAAATGATTAGAGGACCCATTATCACAATCAAAACAAAATAAAAATGATCTTAAAATCCACAATTGGCTCTCAAAACAACATAACAAGGTAAAATCCATAATCAACTTTTACAAGTAGACTTCCCACATCAATCAATCTACATAATTTTTCATAGGCTTATTTACCCTAGTCTTTTAGACACCTACAATGGAGGCTTAACAGTCTCACAATGGGGTTTCATTTTCACACGTCTCCCCTTTTCCATTATATGCAATGGATTTTTGATCTTACTTAACATTACGTGGTTAAAACACCTTTTTATCCAGCTAACGAACACTAATGCAAAACATTCAAAGGGATTATATTCATTAAGTCAATCCAACTTTGATTTTTGTTTTCATCTTTATCAATGAAGAAGCATAGTGCTCTTTACTTATCCTATCATGAATAGTTGATATTTTTATTATGGAATTCACCTCTTGATTATATTCTCTATTCTCCCATCTAGTGTTGTTAATTAAACTATCTCACGTGTTTTATCACAAATAATAAATAACAAAGAACCATAAGCATAACCATAACCATCTGCATTACCATGCCATACATGATAATCACATCCATAAGTAATAAAGTCAACATTAACATGTCTAAACACAATGAAATTCAAGATACTCATTAGAAATTAGCATGTCATAAGCATAACCATAAATAAAATCTATCTCATGCCTAGCTAGGTGAGTCTACATTCATGTCTAGCATCCAAAACATAATCATAATCCATAAGCAATGTGCACATCACATTATAAGCACTAAACACCAAATGCAAATCATACACCATGAGCATGGGAAATAAACAAATATCACATATATAGCTCTAATAACATCATAAAATGAACATAAATAACCATAATCACAAACCACATCATGAAACATAAACTACATTAGTCTAATCATCAACACTATCATATACATCATGTCCATCAAAGTGAATAATACATGTATAAAATATCTCTCTCATATACAACTTGCATCATCAACACATAGGCCAATATCAAAAATCAAAACATTTACATATATCATGTCATGTATCATACCCCTAGGGCACCACTACCACTGGCCCCCCTTGCTCCTATACTTACACTACCATTTGGTGCTAGTCCTCTTGGGATGCTCATATGTCCACTCATTGTAGATGCCCATCACTTTGGAGTAGCTATGGATGGACCACCTACTAGACTATCTCTGTACTCCCTCGATCAGAGTTCATTCAAAAACTATGCCAAAATAATAGCCTCATAATATCATAATTCCTCTACTATATCTAGGTATCAAGCTATAGGAGTGAAACTCAATAGTGGTACTTGTCCTACCATTACCCCTACCCTTTGCCTTAGGGTATCCCTCTCTTGAGTCATTAAACCTAGGGTGGTCCTTACCTTATTTGTGTCATCTTTAAGAGTGGCAACTTGACCCTATAAAATGATGATCTAGTCCTGAAAAGTGGCCACCTATCCCTACAAACATATGATCTAGGCCAAGGTAGCTACCAATGCTGACTATGCCTATCCATCCTAACCACCACCTTATACCAATGCCCCAATAGGATCCATATCCATGGGATGATGAACACTGTGACCCCACTCAAAATTGGCTACCTCATATAGAGATTAATACCAACTTACATAGCCATCAACAAAACTATCATCATTTATCACTGCTTTAACTGGCAGCTCCTCATGGTCTAGCACTACATCCTATGACTATAGCTTCAAAAGTAGAAACTCCACATCTTCTCTCCTATACCTTAGAAAAGGAGTCAAGATACCTTAAACAAGTTCATACTACCTTCAAACTCTCTCAAAGGGGATAAGTTTTATCTCCCCATCTCTTTTCCCATATATCCACCTTTATCTCTATAGTGATAGAGTGTGATAACTATACTAGGACCATATAGGCCAACCCACATAGGGCCTCCACACCACATCACCTAAAACTAGACCTTTTAATGCATCTTTGAACTAATCAAGGTCTTTGATACCTCCACTTTCACATGTTAAAGCATAGTCTCCTCTCCATCTCAAAAAACCCACTGTGAAATGTAATTAGGTGTATCCATCCCAAGGTAACCCTAGTGGCCTCAAAACCTGAATATGATCATACACCCATCAAAGGAACATGAACCCAACACTGATCCCATATCATCTATAATCTCTAAATACCTAGATCTCATTGTAAATCTACACTAAAAAAACAAGATCCCATCTGCACATAGTCTTACCTCGTAGCATCTCCACCAATACTCCCAATAATAGATATGGAAATAGACCACTACTCAAATATAGTAATGTAAAATAAGACACCACCACCACCATCATCATCATCACCAAACATTAGTCTACTAAATCCCTCTAGTATAATGGCCTATAGTTGAAGCTACCAGAATGTAACCTGGCATGGACCTAATCCTCACCATATATCAGCTCCATGAGGTCATCTCACTCCTCACTCTCAATGTGGTAAATTGGCTCCCCCTTAATGAGTATCCATGTAATCCTAATCACATCCTCTAAATGGATGGTGATCTCCCCTATCGGTAGTAAAAATGTGTTTATGGCTAGGTCCCATCTCTCAATAAGAGCCATGATCATAGTCTCATCCCACAATAGGTGCTGGTAATGAACCATGGCCCTAAAGCTAACCTCCTCCATGTTCCTATATTCATCCATAGTCATCCTACGATGGAGCTTTACAAAAATCCTAGGGACTTGATCCCTCATTTGGATCTAGTCTCATGCTTACAAAATGATCACATTAGCTCACACATTTCATTTTTGATCATTCTACCTAGACCCACCTAATTTCAACCTTATTTCATAACCAAACATCCACATATTTCATGACCTATCCAAACATATCAGATTAAACACATCATGTTTCTCCCTAACAAAACCCAACTCTAAAACCAAAAAATTATCGTACTACCAACCCAAACCCATCAAAACCAACATTCCACCTATTATCAATTATCTTATCTCATTATTTTCATTACCCTACCTAGCTATTTTCACTATACTTAACCCCTTTTTCAAACATTTTAATATCATTTAAACCCACCTTTCCTAAATGTTCAACTATTGATGGTCCTTAAAATCATCAATGGTTATGTCATCATCTTACTTTGGTGGTTGACCATTGATGGTCATACCTAGCCATCAATGGTCGGGTCTAATCATCGATGGTCACTGTATGTGACCATCAATAGTGAAACCCTAAATCTAACCTCCCTAAAAACCACATAATACAACAAAAATAATAAAAATAAACTACTTAAAACTTTCTTACAACCCACCCTCAACCTAAATCCTCTTTCAAAAACAAAATCCATTGATTACATTTTCAAATTTCACTAAAAAACCTAAACTAGGGAACATCCACCTAGATCCCATTTATAAAATAGTTAAATTAACCAAATTTAACTTCATAAAATAATAAAATAAACTAATTTACAATATCACAAAACATCACCTACCTCTTTCCTCAGTCGCTATCAAGGTTAGAGTCTATATCTAGCTACTTGACCATGCCTTCATCCACCTTGCATTATGGTCCCCACTGATCACCTTAGCTCACACGCTCAACAAATCCACAGACTCTACCTCAGCCAACACACTTAGTCAAGAAAATCTCAAAAAATGCCAAAGTATAAAAGCACCAGAGCACAAAATGGATAGAGGTTAGATGTCAAAAGTGAAAATGAAATCTCATTTTCACTTTTTATGTTCTAGCTTTTTAGGGTTTCCCCCTGACCATCGATGGTCAGGGTGACCATCAACGGTCGACCCTGGGAAGCCCTAACTGTTAATAATTAGGGTCCCACACTTTTTTAGTTTTAGCACCTAATCTACACACCAAATTTTGGATATCAACATAATCTCCCCCATACCAAATTTAAACTTTTTAAAGACTACGCTTCTTCAACCAACCATTAGGCCACCTCCACCTTGACATTGGCCATTTTTGACCCAAACTATTACATGTTTTATGATGACTTTGCATGGTATTTTTGACTGTATTGACCATTATTACCATGTTGACCATTCAAAATTTTCACCACCTAGTGCATGACCAAACCATTTATGTTTTTCAAGGGAGCAATTCCTACCTCAGATACCTATGAAAATAATGACTCTATCTAGGAGACTTACAGAGTAACCTGATCAGCTGTGACTAATGTTGTGGTCTAGCTACCCTATCACTTTTACTTCTAGAACTTACCTTAATTTTTTACCAACATTGGAAACCTTAGTCTATGTGTGATATTGGCTATCATATTTAGTCACATTTTATGTGCATATTTGTGTCTCAAATGCCTAACCACCTTTTGTCACCATCTAGTGCCTTACCATGAACTGCTTATCAAACCCCAACTTGATTCTACTTTACCTCATCACCTCTCAATTTGAGGGGGAACACCTCCTCCCATACTTGGGGCAATCAATAAACCTTTCACCAATATCAGTTTTTGTTCTACAACAGTTTAACTCCAAGATGCACAACAACAAAAGGTAAAATGTAGACACCATAAATATACACACTACAATTCTAAATGTCAAAATAACCCTTGGAATACCCTAAGACACCCCTCAGGACCAATATCACCTTTTGACCTCTAATCAACCTAGCCCATAGTTAGTTGAACTTAATTAGGTCAACCTTTCCTTTTAGCCCTTTTTACCCTTCACAATTGACCATCAATGGTCAAGCTAACTATCAATGATCACCCTAACCATCGATGGTCAGGTTACACCTCTCCAACCAAAAGCATGCAAACTACCCACCTTGCTCTTCTAAAAATAGCTTGTATAATTCTAGTTTTGAGCCATTACATGGATGAGTTAATTTTAGAAGGACCAATTCACATGTTGTTGTAACTCTCCCACTTTGCCTATAATAAGAGAGGATCCTGAAGGTGAAATCCATCTATAATCATTATTAGGAGTTTGTGCATCTAGGATTTTATTTTATAGGTCAGTTGCCATTGATAATCCAATAACCTAGTAATCATATTAGAGAGTCAATTTGTCATCACCTCTCCACCAAGCCTATAGGTACTATTACTTTTCTAGAATCAAGCTAGATTCCACCAATAGATCAATTACCTTAACCATCCACCCAATCAACTTCTGGTAAGATAAGTACTTGATTCTTAGCATTCATCTACTTTATTTCCATTTTGCAATTAACCTAGGTCTTACCCATATCTGAGAATCTATCTTTTATATCTTGTCAATCAAAAATATTACCAACCCAGATCCTCACATAATAACCATTGATAGTTGACTCAACCATTGATGGTCTACCCAATTACCGAGAGTCATCTTACCTACACCCAATCAAACCCTATTTTTTTAATTCTTACCTACTCATAGATCCCTTTCTATTTTTTTGAAGCATACCCAACCCTATAACACTAGTATTAATTAGTTTATTTTTAATTTAATTATTCCTAGCATATTTCTTAGCAAGTACTCTTGTATTCAATTTCAATAGTTTTGATTTATTGATGCAAGTACCTTTATTTTTTGTTTATAAACTTAATTATTTAAAACATGTGGATTGACAACCCCTAAGAAAGCCCTCACTTCTAGGATCTAGCTACCACTAGGCAATAAACTCAACTATTTATCTAACAAATAGGTTTGCTTTAGTGATTTATTATGTATAGGTCATCCTTACAAGCCAAAGAGGAGTTCTTCATAATCTTCTGATTTCAACATGCACATTATCAATCAAGTTTTTAAACCATACCCTTAGTTTCTTATTTTACCACATTCCAATAATAAGCAATAAATTCATTGAAATAAGTACCTTCAAGGGGTCTCATAGTAGATACCTTAAACATGTACACGATTGGAATTTTATTTCAAAGTATCTCCTAGGAGATACTTTGAAGGGCCTTGTAATACCTTCAAGGGTAACCTTATGCATTTTGAAATATATCCCCTAGGAGATACTTTCAATGTAGCCTTTAAGATAATATAATGCCCTTCAAGGTATCTTCTAGGAGATACCTTGAAGGGTCTTGTAGTACCTTCAAGGGTTATCCTAGTAGATACCTTGAACATGCAAATGATTGCAATTTTATTTCAAGGTATCTCCTAGGGGATACATTGAAGGGCCTAGTAATACCCTCAATGTTGATTGTAAAGGTTATTGTTATATATTTTATATAACCATGGCATACGGGGGATAGTCAAGTTATGGTGATATTAGTGAATATGCATAGATATGCAGAAATGCATTTTGTAGTAATTAATGGTGAATTGATTTTTTAAGACTCATTCAAAGACTGATTCACAAGGCATGTCATGATCACAACTTGTGATCTACAGAGTTTAATCTAGAATAGGTAGTGTTATTATATGATAGTAAGTTCAAAGCATTTTGAGGGAAGATGTGCACTAGATAGAAATGATCCTACATTATTCAATAAGTCTCATAATAGGTTACCATTGTGATAAAATATTTTTAGGTAATCATATTATCAAGATGTATTAATGGCTATAGGCTTAAGCCTTATCGCCTTTAACCTCACATCATAAAATTTGAGAAGAGCATATGATCACAAGGTGCATTCACATTCTAGTGACAAATCATCAAGATAGCTGGTCGTAACTACATTAAGATCAAATTAAGTGTTGGAAAGTTGTGGTGACAAGATAGGGATAGTATAAGGACCACCAATAATCATGCGAGACCATTAATGACATGATGTTTTAAACTATTACATTTTTTTAGGCTAATCGAGTTAGGATGTGATAGGTGGATTCATTAAACAAAGTGGTTACATGAAGTGACATAGGGTCATATCAAACACACACTATGGGGTAAATTAAATATTTGGGAAATAAAAAGGTCATTATCAAAGCTAAAATATTAAATATGATGAAGATCACTTATGTGTAGATAGTTAGTACATTTAAAGAGGTTGGGAAGAGCAAACTAGATTCCAAAAGCCATAAAATGAAGGGGATGAACAATGCCAAGACATTACAAAATTCATCAAACAATAATATTCTACTATCTAATCTTGATATACTCTTGTGCACAAAAATTGAGACATAGATTTTAGTAGACTAAAGAAATCAAATAATGCAGATTACAGGGATAGTCATGGATAGGAGTAAGTCATTTATCCCATTCATAAATGAATAGAAAGAGGAAATGGGGATTGGGTTAGGTCTTAAACAAACTAAATTAAATAACCCAAATCCATTTAACTTTGTGGAAATGGATGAAGATACTCTCTTCACCCCATCAACACATCTAGGTGCACAAGCAAGAGCTCTTGCACTTCAACATCTACTTCAAGGTTTTGTTGTAGAGAGGCTAATCAAGTTACCTACATTTGGGAAACTAGATGAGGTCATGCATACCTTTTTAAAAATATAAAACTAAGGGATATTAATTTATCCCAAGATATCACTTTATGGATCAATGAAAAACCATGACAAGAGCCACATGCCTCCCAAATCATGGAAAATTCTTATTTCCATACAAGTCCATTGTGCTACTAAGTCATTCATTTATTTGATAGAAGTTTCCCACTAGGGAAATTATAAGAACCCCAATTGACTCTATTGAGGATTTTGTAATGCATATTCTAGTAGAGTATATAATAAATAGGTTTTGGTAGATAATGAATCAGGCCAAGTAGGTAATAAAAGGAGTAGTTGACATTATGTATCACATGATACACATGAATGAAAACTTTAATAGACCAAGTTTCTTTCATCCAAGCTTACCAATAATATTGAAAAAGTACTTTCAAGTAGCTCACACATTTTTCAATAGTGATTTTTGGTTTTGTTGTTATGATTCACCTAATGAAAGCCCCTACTAGGCCAATTTAATGTTACTACAAACTTTTGTCATACTACTACCCTCATAGGCATCACTTGGACCAATAGAGGGCAATATTATGGGAAATTGGGGTAGTTTAACACATTGTGTCTTGAGGTTTTAGCTTTGATTAGGTCACACCCTTGAAATCCACATGATGTCATGTAATATTTGGGGCAACATGCATTGATAACTAAGTTATATAATTGTATTCAAAATAGGTGCATGAGTTGGCCACATGAACTGTGACTCTAATACCATTTTTCATAATAATGGTTAAATCAAAAGCTAAAGTATGGATGTAGAGATCCCTAGTCATGAGGTTAGTAAAACCTATTTAAACTATCATTTTAGGTACATAACAACCTATGTAAGATCAAGTACAATTATAGCCATCTACATAACCACATGCCTCACCACAATATTTTATAGCTCCCTGATAACAATAAAAAATAAAATGGAAGGGATTTACATAGAAAACCACACCACCACCACCCAAAAAGAGATTAAGGAAAATGAAGTCTAGGTTGGATAAGCCATATGTGCCAAGGATAACTTATGAGTGTGATCTCAAAAATTTGGGAGTTGATGAACATGAAGTTTTTCAATGCATGATTGAAGACATCAGCCAAGAGGTCTATGATAAGGAGGAAGAAAATGAATTCTATTTCTAGAAAGCAATGTGAACTTACCAAGCATAGGATAAGGTAAGAAGTGACCTTTTGGTAGACATTATGTAACCCCCTCCATCTATTATTATGGATACTGTAGGTCAAGAAGAAGCTCAATGAAAAATTTCAGCAAAAATTTTCCAATTAAATCTAGTAACTAGTTCATCATTTGCATAGAGTATAGATCCACTAGAGGAAGGGACCCTTTTATGGACACTATTTCATAAACAATGTACACATAATTGGGCTAGGACTTCAACCATCATACAAGAACGTATGGTATATTTTATAGAGATAGCCATAATAAGTAGTGCCCATCAAGTAAAGTATATGGGAATGATAAGACACAAGGATACACTTGTCCCTCAGGCCGAGTCAAGAAAGTTGTATGTATAGGTGTGGTTGTGGAATTTAAATCTTTGGAGAGCGCATAATTTGATATGGAAATATATGATGTATATGTAATGGAGGGACTTTAGATACCATTGTGTCTGATATATTATAAGAAATGGATGTTGTGGAAGATACCTTAGATCTTAAGTAAGAGGCTATGAAGAAAGAAGAGAGGAAAAAGAGAAAACCAAAGAACAAAAAAATAATGATGCCACATAACAAATAGTTGCATGATAAGCCCAATATGCACAACAAAAACAAGATAAACAATAATCAAAGAGGAAGAACAATAGAATAAGTATAAATAAGCTAAGGTTGGGAAAAATAAGGTTGAAGAAGCTTAAGTTGAGAGAAATAAAGCTAAGGAAGTAAAATCCAAAAGGAAGAGAAGGAAGCATAAATAGGTCGTATGCAAAGATGAAGAGGTGCAAGTTGTGTAGATAAAAAAAGAAATAAAATAAGATGTGTGAGAGAAAGATGACAAAGAATAGTGATAGAAGGAGGAGGAAGCCAAGCGTAAGGTAGAGGTGTAAGTTACTAAGGAAAAATATGAGGCTGATGACAAATATAAAGTAGATACTAACACCAAAGCTAAGGTTGAGGCATATGTCAAGCTCAAAATTGTGGCCAAATCCAAGGTTGAGGACACATCCCAATTTCATGTTGAGGCTACATCTAAGCCTCAAGATAAATTTACTGAACAAACTATGAAATAAAAGGAATCTAAGGAAAAGTCATAAGTAGAACATGCAACATCCCACAAGAATGTAACCCAATTAGGTGCACCAGAGGAGACTTCACTATCAAAGTCTTACCCCTCTACGCAATGGTTATGGGATTTCCTTAACACATCATCTCATCACAACACTTTCTTACTTCTGTTAGCTCAATTTATGCCATCTCATTCCATAGTTGAAGCCCCATCCATCACACTTGCTTGAAATTCCATGGAGACATATTTAGAAGCTTTACAACTACCATTATCCAAACAAATTAAAAGAGCAATTGCATTATAATAATCTATTATGTAAAAGGATTGAGACTTAGAACATATTATTTTTCAATTACATGAGGAGAAAGTGAAAGTATAAAATCAAATTTCTAAGGCTAGGTAGCTCATCAATTCTACTTGTCTTGCTCTGGTTATGTAAGTCCTTGGTGATCAAGTAATGTCACTATGTTTCCGACTTAGCTAATAAAGGATTAGGTGAGTGCATAGAAATTTCACACCCAAGGGTAGGCTATCCACATTGAAATGAAATGCATTATGAACTACTAGAGGAATATGTATTGGTCCTAGATACTGATGCACATCAGGCTAAGCAGATAGTGTAAGGAATGCTTGATTTAAGGTATCACCTTGATAAATCATTGGTTTATGCCAAACTAGAGTTCACAATAGTAGATAAACCTAATTTTAATGAGTGATCAAATGGTTACTAGAGAAACATGGACAGACACATTTCAACAGTTGTTAGATGCTATGGAGACTATGATGAAGAAGCTCTAAGTCTGATAGAATGAGACAATGCACAACACATTTGTTATTATTTAAGCCTAAAGGATTGTAGATAGTTTGGATGATATTGTGTTAGATATCTAGCTTAAGTTATCAAATGCTAGATACTTCTTTATCATCACAAAAGAAGAAGATATGCAAAATTTGATGGTCATTTAGATTCCACTACACATTTTACTTACCATGATGTGGGAAGTACTTGATAATTGGAAAATTATCAATCATGAACTCTCATAGGTTGAACCAATTATTATGCATATCATATAAGAACCTAAGTTCATTCTACCATAGGAGCTCCAAGAAATTTTGTAGAAGATAAATCTAGATACAAAGGTGTAGTCTAAGTAACCATAACCTACATAGCTACCTGGCCAAACTTTGGCACCACTTGTGTAATAGGTAAATGTGTAGTTCAATTTTTGTAGTTTAATAAAACAATTTTGCTTTGTAACATAGTCATAAGATTTAAGAACAAGACTAGGTTGGTTGAAAACCCCTAACCAAGATGGCCACCTAGTTAAGCTAGTCTATGGAAAATTGGAAAGGGTGGTAAGGTAGTATTTTCCTTAGTTGAAAACTTGAAAGGGTGGATAAGTAGTATGTAAAGGGTTTAAACTAGTAAATTTCACTTGGAACAATTACTACCACTTTTGTGAAAAGGCTAATCTTTTCTATCTTTAGCCAAGATCAGAGCTCAAATTTTATCTTGGGATGAAACATTAGTTTTAATCCAAGAAAGTGTTGGATATGGATCAAGGCCTCATAAAATTTCAAGTGTATAATTTATGGACACATGTTCATAGGGTATCATTTTATAATCTATATGATCTTTTGGCTATCTTCAACCTTGTTAGCCAAGTGACAGATATAAGAATGCCAAGAGAGTTTCTTTTTGTATGTAAGAAATCTATAATGTGAAGAGATAGAGCCATGTAAAAATCTATATATAATAATCTAATATAATAAAATATGGTTCCAAAATGTGATAGAGATTAATAGAATAGCTCTATTATGGTTTTCCTAAGATTCTTTTAAAAATTCCTAGTAGGTAGTTTTTACTCTATTTTGTTTTAGCTTGTTCTATCTTGTATGATGTTATTTATGTTCCAAAATTGTTAATGCCATGTTAGTTTATCTTTATAATTTTTTGATGTGTATAAAATTGAAGATTATATAAATTCAATCATGTATTATGATTCTTTTACACTTCTTTTTGTGCAAATTATCCCTATAATTAGCATGTTTTGGAGAAATTCTAGGAAACTCTACTAACATTACTTGAACACGCACATGATGGGAATTTTATTTCAAGGTATCTCTAAGGAGATACCTTGAAGGGATTTTTATTACCTTTGAGTGTACCCTAATGAATGTTTTAAAGGTATAAGGTATCTCCTAGGAGATACCTTTGAAATATGCATTAGGTACCCTTGAATGTACTACAAGGTATTTCAATGTATCTTATAAGATATACCTTGAAAGAGCTTGTAGTAGATTCAATGGGTCTCTTAGTAGACACCTTGAAAATTCACACAATTGGAATTGTCTTTCAAGATATCTTTTATGAGATACCTTGGATGACTTTTTAATACCTTTAAGGGTACCCTTATGCATTTTTAAAAGGTACATCTTAGGAGATAGTTTTAAGGTGCCCTTGAAGGTACTACAATGCCCTTCAAGGTATATTATAAGAGATACCTTGAAGGATCTTGTAGTACCTTCAAGGGTTATCCTAGTAGATACCTTGAACATGCATACAATTTGAATTTTCTTTCATAGTATCTCCTAAGGGATTACCTTGAAGGGCCTTGTAGTAATTTAAGGGGTCTCCTCATAGGTGCCTTAAACATGTACACAATTGGAAATTTATTTCAAGCTATCTCCTGAGATATACCTTGAACATGCACATAATTGGAATTTATTTCAAGGTATCTCATAGGAGATACCTTGAACATGCACATGATTGGAATTTTATTTTGAGGTATCTCTTAGAAGATACCTTGAACATGCCATGACTAGAATTTTATTTCAAGGTATCTCCTAGGATATACATTAAAGGTCCTTGTAATATCTTTCATGTTGATTTCAAAGGTCCTTGAAAGGGATTTGATATAATGATGGCACCTTTTTATTTGGCAATAACCCTGATATCAACTCAGCTTTAAATGACATGTGATAGTGTTTCATGCATTGGTGACTTTATCACATAAGTTTTTGGCTTTATCACATATATTTTTGCCTTTGAAAAATCGACCAAAAATGTGATCCAATAAGATTTTACCACTTGTCACCATATCATGTCATTATAACTTGTAAATAATTTGAAAATTTTGTGACCCCATGACTCATTCAAAAGAAGCCATATGGCATCTAGTCATGGCTTTCTGAGGCTTCTATTATTTTCTAATTCTCATGGAAATACAATCCTATCACATTGTGCCATTTGGCACTCAATCATACCCCACAATCAAGATGTAATATTTCAATTTTATAATACAAATATTGCATGAAAAGATGACACTTGGTAGTAAGTTTCTTAATCTTAAATATCTAGATGTGATGTGGAAGCCACAAGATATTTGGGAGCAATGGGATGAAGACACATGGACCCATATCTCATGGAAATAATATGATCAAAGGAAGCCATGAAACCCAAAAACTCCATGATAAAATTAAAATATGACACTTGGAAAAGTGGCATGACATTTGGGTATATTAAAAATTTCATATAACAAAGCCACATGATAATGTGAGCTAATAATAACTTGCCACTTGGAAAACCAACAAAAGTTCTGAGGCCATGTCAGTCTAAAGATGAAAGGGATCGATTCATGTAAAAATTGAATATAAGTAATCCAATGGAAGGGTGAAACTTGGAAAAGTGTTATAATAGATGGGTCCATTGAGATATTCATATAATATAACCACATGACAATGTGAGCCAATGAAAGCCTGCCACTTGGCAAGATAATAAGGGTCCCAAGATCATGTAGACCCAAAAAAATGGTTCAAGCCAGGAAACATCAAAAGGAGGTGTGATCCAATCTAAATATGCCATGTGCCAAAATATCATGTTTCCCACCCAAATATCATAATATCCAAAGTAAAAGACTAGAATGCATGAAGAGACCCAAGTGTTAATCACATGTTAAGTACAACACCTGAAGGACACATTGCTATCCAAAAGCACCAGTTGTTGGTATGAATTAAATACTAATGGAGGCTCATTTTGGTGGTTATAAAGCCAAGTCACCTCAATAAAAATTCAAGCCTATGATGAGAAGACATATGTACAAACCAAGAGTGATGATTGACTAATTCCCAAAAGTGAATTTTCAAAGCCATTGGAATAAAAACAAAGAGCCACCCAAGCTTTATGTCAAAGAAAATGAAATATATTTACCATTTATGGATCATATCTTGTAATTCAAAAATTTGAGAAAAATTCATGGTTTAAAGATTGTTTTTTTGAAGCTTAACATTCAACAATTCTATTTGTTAAAAAATCTAAAGTACTCTATATCATATGCTAAGAAAATTATATGCATTCATTAAACATCTAGGTAATCCACAGGCTCATCAATAAAAAATTATAAGTCATGGCCAAAGTAGGAGCATTTGGAGACACCAAGACATAATAATTCCTATTCCTATATTTCTATGGAATAAACATAGTATTCTAAGACACTAGCTTTAATGTAATTGCATTGGCCATAGATGATAAACACTGTAATGGCTTATTCTACCATGTGGAGAGGATGGTAGACTAAGATAGTGATGATGAGCAAATTCCCAATCTTTTATAGGAAAGGTTTGATATCTTGGTGCTTAAGTCCCAAGGATTACACAAAGCTACATCCAATCCATAGGTGCTCCCTTTTGTGGACTTAGTCCACCAAATTTTCATTCACTCCAAGTGTGTGGATCATATGATCAAATAAATCAACTTTGGCAATGATAACACTTATATAGCTAGATTAGAATTTCAATCTTATTATGACTTTCCCAAGCTTGAAATTGTTTACAATCAAGACACCATGACAAAATGGATCAATTCATATAATATCAGAGAAGTCTTGAAAATCTAGGTAGAGAACCTAGGGAGGTTCATCTGCAAGTCTAAAATAAATCATATTCCCATCACCCAATTCAAAAAAGGGGTAAGAATAGGGATGGCCATAATGGACAGGTTGCATGGACCAAAAGACACTGACCACATGGATGAGAAGTGGGTTCAATTATTGTCTATGATTATAAATGACTCCATGACCCCTCCCCTCAGGGAGATCATCTCCTACAAATTGGATACCAAAATCAAGAAGACCATGTTCAACCAAAGAAATCATTTCTATATGATGTCCTACTTGGTTAATTCCATCTGTCGTACTCTCAAATTCCCCTAGTTTACCAATTGGGCCCCAAACATGAAATGGACCATCTCCCATGTCTTCAAAAAGGTTAGAATTTAGAAATACAAACAGGAGATGTGGGCTATTGTTGAGCAGTTATACTTAATTGTATATAGATCCATCCATGAAATGACTATTCCTAGGCTATCAATAGAGATCAAAGCAACCCTTATCACATTGGGATGCTATTGGTACTACCCAAACTGTACCATAATTAGAGTTGAGAGAATCAGGACAACCCCATTCATATTTCCCACCATAGTGCCAAAAAATTGGTTGGGTAGGAGATTGCCTTCCAAATACACATATGAGTAGATGGAATTTAAAAAAGAAAGAAATGACAGGTTGTTCCACTCCCAATTGGTCAAAATTGGTATATTCAAAAGTGAAACTTGGCACTTAGTCATAGTTGCTACCAAACATAGGACCACTTTAAATCTAGAGAAAGATATCGATAGGAAATGGGACCCTACAAACTTGAAATTCAATCATTAAATTAGACATAGGTTAGTTTTCAATATCACATATCATCATGAGCCTGAGGATGGAGACTAATTCTACCTTAATATAGCTGATAATGAAGAACTTAAGTAGAGGCTAAAGGCTACTAGGATCAAGTAGGTGAAAGGAAGGCTTGATAGTACTGATTTTTCTTAGGTATTCAAGCACCAAGATACCCAAGCAATAATGTTTACATCTCTTATCCATACTCCTAGTGTTAAATAAGAATGGATAATTGATCCACAAGTCAATCACATAATACTCTAGGAATTATCTCCTACTTTGGAGAAAGAAGGGACTAGTGCTCAAAAACACATTGGGTAGGCTTCCACCTTAGAGGTCTCATTTGGTAGCACATCCCAAGTGAAAAATTCTACTAGAACTCAGGTTGTACCTTCAATATAAATAATAGTAGTTCCTACTCTGACAACTTTAATGTCAAAATTGCCTACCCTTCCTCCTACTAGAGAAAGATTGAGTACTATAGGTTAGGAATGTATTATATTACCCCCTCTTTCTTATACAAGCAACCCTAAGCATATTTAAACCCCCCCTCCCAACTCTAGGTCATGTCTACCTCCAACCTTATAGGCCCCTTATTGAACCTGTAATCAAGCCTATAACTATGTCATTGCCCACCATCACCCATTTCATCATATCATCTACTTTTAGGGTCTTGATGATGGCCAGTTTGTCTCCAGTCATGATTGAGACTATGCTTAGACTAGATCGATAATTACCTAATAAGAGGCCTATTGTCATCCTTCCATAAGTTTCCCTTTTCTCTACTAGTTCTTCAACTATAACTAGTACTTCTTTGTCCCCTAGATTTATGTTCATATTGGTCACAACCACTGATACCTCCTGGACATTTGACTTCTAAGGGATGACTCTAGCTAAACCATTACCTCCCTCATCATATCTCCTAAGTGGCTCTTTAAATAAATCATGGATTAAGCATATGCAAATAGCCTCTAAGGAGAACCCAAACTAGGTCATAATGGACCTTCCCCATGTTGTACTAAAATTTGATAAGGAGTCTGAGGCAATAAAGAGGGTGACCAAGAGGAAGGTCACCCACCTTGACCAAACAATCTTATATGAATAAGAATAAACCTTATTTGAGTTAATAAAGATAAAGAAGGCCATATAAGGCCAATAACATCAATATGAGGAGGACCCTATCTCAACTCTCCAAGTAACTATAAATGTGGATATAAAATTGGTTAAGGGAGTTCAAAAAAGAATGACTAACTTGGATCAATATCACAAGGCCACCTTACCAGAGAAAACCATAAAAAGATTGGAATAGGCCATGGAAGAAATGTTTGATATGATGAATACCTTGGCTTAGTATAAGGTAAAGGGAGATGAAATATATAATAAAGACCTCGAGGTAGAAACTATGTATAGAAGATATGACAACAAGATAATCAACCTAATGAGGTTGATCAGAATGAAGAAATTTGAGGACCTAAACCTAATTCCCTTTGAGGACTTGAGCATTTCTCAGTCTTATGTAATTGGCAAGAGAAATAAATTGAACTAGTGGATTGAATATATGAGGTCCCTTGGGAGATCTATTACACAACAAGCTAAAAAAGCTATCACCTTACTAAAGGATGCCAAAATTATGCACTTGGATAATAAATATGGATCCATCATTAGGAGAGATACCTTCAGGAATCAACTACAAAACTTCATGGTGAACTTTTGAAATCAAGCCATGGCTAGAGGGGTGACCTTCAAACAAGTTATGGTGGATTTAGTATCTTATGCTAACCAAATAATAGAGAATGATGATGCCATCAATGAAGTTGGGGAACCTCTCATAATCAGGCATGATGTAATGGTTGGGCTAGTAACCAAACTATTGAAGGAGCTTATCATCGATCTAAGATTAATTGATAGTGACTACAAGAAATGATCCCAATTATGGAAGGGGTAGGTTGAGGCCCAAAAATAAACTTCCACCTTAGGAGCCACCCCCTCATCAGCCTATCCTAGAATGTCTTCTTCCTCAATTAGAACTATAACTCCATCTTCTTCCACATCAGGAGCTTCATCATCAACAATACCAGTAGAATCCTAGCCCATCTTCTCAAGAATAAAAAAACAACCTATTGTGTTCCTCATGACTAGAAAACATGTCCCATGGTCCCTCAAATTACATTGTAAAATATTTCCATATTTTGAATAGGGAATATTCTTTAACTTTAGGACATAGGAGACCCTATTTGCTAATAGGTTTCATGTTACCCAATTAATTTTGTAACTAAGGCATTCAAATGGCCTATATATAGGGTTTCTTCCCTTCATTGTAAACTAGAGACAAAATTTTGTGAATTAATGCAAAGAGAAAGTAAAGTCCATCAATTAACTCATTGTTTCCATTGTTTTCATGCATTCCTATTTATCAAACTTTGTTAATAATATATGATCTCATTTCTTTAATGGTTAAAATATAGTATTAGTGTTTCTAATGCATCTTGTCAAATTATGCTTTTAGATAGGTTAATAAATTATGTTATGTATGCTTTATTTTCATCCTTCTCTAGTAGTGAATGTGTTTAAGATAATTTACTATAGGTAGTATTTTAAAGCATTCTTTTCAGATATGTGCATTATATTCACTTTGGAATCCTCACTACACTTATGATATTTTGCGTCTAAGCACTAGGATTTCATATTTTTTAGTTTCATTTACATTATTTTTAGAAGAAATCAAAGGAGATCTATTGGTCTTTGTTGTTACAAGGGAACTTTATTTTTTGCCCTACCTTACTCCCTCTTTTTGAATTTTTTTAACAAGAATCACTCTAGTTTAATGATCATTGTGTATATGCATTTGTTTGTTTAAGATTTTGGGATTATATTGGCAAATATAAATAAATTTACATCATAAATTTTAGGTAGATTATATCACTACAATATTCCTATTGTCCCTATAGTAGGGTTTGCTTTCAGACTAGAAGGTGGTAACCACATAATCTCTCCAATAAAACTAAGTGAAGCCCTAAGATTTTTTAGGACCTACACTACAATATGGTAAATGATGTTCTATTGTTCACATTATGTCCTTGACACATACATACATCAATAGTCTTTAAGGACCTGAGGATGAATCTAAATATTCTCAACCTACTATTTCATGCCATGTAATTTTAGGTATTAGTAATCCTCCAAATATTATGGTGGTGGCTTTCCTCAAGAAATATAACTTGACTATATTTATTTACTGTAGTACATAAAAAATCATCAATAGTAAGTTGGATACTCGATTGAATTATTTCATTTACCTAGCTCCAAAATTTCAAATCTTAATTACATATGGGGGTATAGTCAATTGTTCTAGTAAATACCATAGTATAAAGTTATGAGAGACTACCTATTATATTATATTATGTTTTCTATTATCATAGATGGGGATAAAAAAAAATTTAGATTGAAATGGCTCATGACTTTGTGCATAATTGAGATGAATTTTGAGTAAATATTCATGTTCATTCATTTAGAAGGAAGCACATTTGAACCACATAGTTTATTGGTTAAATCTATGTAATTGGTTAGTTTTCACCAGATGATGAAGATAATTAAAAAGGCTCAAAGTAATTATTGTGTGACTATTTTCCATAAAATTTAAACCAAATAAGGATTCTACCCATATTGAATTACAATTGGTATAGTCGACCCATTTTTATCTTATACATCCACTTGACTCCTATGAACTCTTTTCCTTTTGGAAGGTCAACTAAATGCCAAGTCTAATTTATCTCTATGGTATAAAAAATAGAATGTGTAGGCCCAAGTGGGTAGCAACCAACAAGACTAAGTAAAATAAAACACTGAGACTACAAGAATAGTCTAGACCAAACAATAATGCTAAAAATTATCTAAATAAACATGCAAGAAGAGATGAAATAGGGAAGGTTAGAGTTATATAAATAAAAAATAGAATTTAAATATATTAAATTCACCCAAAATACTATTACAACTTGTTAAAAATGCATAAACTTGTGCAACTACAGTTGTTCAAAAGACTCACAATAGCAAAAACTTTATTTTCCATGCTTCAAATTTTCCATGTTGGGATTCAAATTTTCCATTTTGAGCTTCAAAATCTGATTTTCATCATCAAAATTTTTAGCATCTAATTTTACAATATCAAACTTGTCTAGCTAAAACTATTTAAAAGACTTACAATAGTAGAATTTCCATTTTCCATGCTTCAAATTTTTCATATCGGGCTTCAAATTTTCCATGTTGGGATTTAAATTTTCCATGGTAGGATTCAAAATCCAATTTTCATCATCAAAATTTTTAGAATTCAATTTTAAAATAGTAGAATCTTCAGCTTCACAATGATGTCATGACTATTATCACAATTTACTTAAAATTAAGACTCTTTTGTATGTGAAAAAATATACTTCCTAAAAGAGTAATTATTGAATATAAAATACAATCCCTCAAAAGAATAAACTCACCATTAATACTATGGAATGGAAGTTCATTGTAGATAATATAACCCTACCATTATGGTAGGGTGATCTTCACGTGTATTTTGATATCGATCCCCCAATAATCTCAATTTAATTCAAAGTTGATTGTCATTTTATTTGATGTTTTGGCCTTTACAATTGGATAATAAAACTAATGTTGAACATTTCAAATAGTCTATTGTCTATTTATATGTAAAAAAATAAGTAACATTATCACTCATGAATGATGACATTCTAGTCAAGAATGAACCCTTTATGATGACATTCTAGTCAAGAATGAACCCTTTATTAAATTCTAAATCATACCATCATTGACACATTGAAATAATATGAATCATTCAAATGCCATCATTTTAATCTCTATCACATTAACTTAACATGATCTTAATATTCAACATTGACACCTTAACACATGATTAGTTTATCAAACAACACCATATTAAGATCATATTAATTTAACATGCCTGAAGAGTATTTAAATAAGGATTTATTTATTATGATGTAACCACTAGAGATTTTTTCCACTAATGAGGCTACTCAAATATGATTTTGACATACAACAAGAACATAAACTATATTAATTATCGTAAAGTATTAATTTATATGAACATGTAAATGATGTCAAGCAAATCTCACCATATTTAATTAATCTCACAAATTAAACATATATATATTTAATTCCTAATCAATGCTATAATTACTCTATTTAAACTATCTGGTCCTTAATCTCACCATATTCTAAGTGGAAAGAGTATTTAGACATCAATAGATCATTGTCAGGTTATAAATTGGTCCTTTTGGTCAATATGGGTGATTATTTATAATTTTCAAATTTAAAACTATTAAATATATTAGTTAATAAGATTATTTGATTATAGTTATTAAAAAATGTCAGCTTGAATCACCCTAACATTCATCATTTAGTTACTTTTTAGTTTTCCACACATAAGGAAATAAATAATAGCCAATAGTAGTAAGTGCTAAATAACCCTAATCTCCACCATTTCATTATTTCATCCATTTCATAACAGTAATCTAGGTAGACTATCTGAATCTTAGTGATTTCATAACATAAAGTGCTAAACAATGAATAAAAGGGCCAAGTCAACACAAATAAATCACACATTTTAAATAAAGTAAAAAATATATTAAACACTATTAAGATTAAACACCTAAAAATAAGGATTTAAAAGAATGATAGTAATAAATATGGTCAATTCTTTAGATACTCTACAACCTACTCTATTTTGATGTCAGTGCTCTATAGTATATATTTTAAAAAAAACTAGGAATATATAAGAATAGGAATATATTTGGTCAGACATATTTGGCATTTTTTGTTTCTCTTAAAAATGTGTTGAAATTATACAGACCACATTTTTCAAAGTAAATTTGAATTTCAAATTTGTTGGGAACTCCCACCTATTTTTGAACTCAAATGCACCTTAGGAGTAGTCAAGTCAAATTGAAGGCAAGTGATATATTTAATATATTAAAATGATATCTATATATATTACATTAAAATATATAATATTTATTTAAAATATATACTAAAAATTTATATTATATAATGTAATATAAATTAAAATATTATATATTATATATTATATAATATATTTTAATATTATTATTATATACTATATGCTAATATAGTTTATAAATTAAATTATAATTATTATATATTATATATTTTAGTATAATATAATATAATTTATATTATATAAAATATATAATTTATATATAATATTACTCAGTTGAATATATAAAAATATTATGATATTAATACACACACACACACACAATGTATATATGTATTGGTGAGAGGGGTTATGTAAAGTGAAAGAGTGTAAATAATTGATAGGTAAAACTAGTAATTCCAAACCCTTGATAATGTCAAAATAAGTTCATCAAAGGTAATTATGGGCATAAATTGATCAGGATCTGAATCACCATGCAATGATTTAGTCTATGATTTCTTTCATTCTTCATGTAAAAAGATAGCCTCTTAGCATGTAATCTCTATGTCAAAACTACAACTCCCTTGGTTTTGATCAGGGTGCATATATATATTCACTAGATAAGGAGCTCAAATGTGGCTGATCACATTTTGTTTTGATTACAATGGATAAATTTCTTTTCTTACAATGGAACTAAAAAAATTAAAAATGACCAAGAAGGATTTTGGGTTTAAAAAATGGATAAAAAATTGAAGTAAACATATATGTTCCAAAGACACCATCTATTCCTTGTATGCCTACTATACCTAGTTATGATGCATTCTCAAGTATACCACCACCACTTATTTCTCTTAAAGATACCATTAATGTTACATATTCAAAAATTATGGATGAAAATGCACTTAATATTATGCAAGAGCCTATTTCTAAATCATTACCATCAGTTCCAAAGTTCCATGATGATAATTTTACTTCTATTTCTATTTTTAAAATTCTATAATTTTCATTATATGGTCTTGTAGTAGATTATTTAACATTTTATAATTATTATGATCCCCTAGATGTGATCCAAAACTCATGGTAGGATACCCATCAGGTGTAATTTATTGGGACTTATATAAGTCATGAAACTTATATCTCAATAAAAACCATCTATTAGTAGAATGCATATGGTCCTAGTGGAAATCATGATATGCATTCTTATCATATCCTCATGGAATAGGTTTACTCATATCAACCTCTTAGATACATATGTAGGGAGAGATATGAGTTGACACTGGAACAACTTCTTAATAGGAAGTACTAAAGGCTTTATGAATCTAGTGATTTTTTTGTGTGGTGCATTTTGTAATAGAACTTGATGTGGCACTGCCTTGTTCATTATTTGATTAGTATCAAATTTTGGTTAATTTGGATTAACTTTGTAAGATGGATTGATCTTAAATTTTGTATTGTATGAGGCTAGTTTAGTGGCCCCATACTTTAATAGCTTTTTTAATGCAAGGAGTTTCATTTTTTGATCATGTTTAGGTTCATCCTTCATATTTTTCATAAGTAGGAAATTTTGGTGCCACAAAGTGTGGTGGTAAGGGTTGAAATGATACCTCTAATGCAATAGGGTTATGCAAGACATATTGTGAATCAAGCCCATATTTGGATGCCTTTTAGGTGTTCTTCTCAATGAGAATTTTTTTCCTCCAATGCTTTAATCATTTGTAATGAGGATTGTGAAAAAGCCCCATCTTGGTTCAAAGTATTCATTGAAGTTGACATCAAGGGGGATGCATATGCATTCTCACTTGATGTACACTCAATGTTTGATGTGATTAATAGACCTCAAAGAGGAATGTCCTCCATGTTGGTCTCTATTTTATTTGATATCTAACCATGTCAGATGTCTATTATTTTATAAGTGTTTAAATTAATTGATAGAGTCACAAGTGTAAATTCAATAAAGGTTACTCGCTATCACAGGTATTTGAATTGGTGAATTTTATCTCAAAGGTATTCTAGGGGGGCTAAAAATTGAGTTAAATCTCTATTAGCTAATTTAGTCATGTAAATTAACAAATATAAATAAACTTATTTAATAAGAATAATTATAATAAATGACAAAATTTATAATTATTTTTATATTTAAAAACTATGTTTATTATTTATTTTTATTTATTATGTTTAAATCTTTAAATATATTTACTAAATAATTTATGTTTAAATGTTTTTCCAGAGTGGTTAGTTTTTGCCTCATAAAATGAAATATTTTTGAATGGAATGTTATTTTACTAAATTCTTTATTTGTATTCAAGTGGTGATAAATAGAAGTAAATATATATTGATAAAAAGATTTAAACACTATCACAATTCCATTATAAATATTTTGACTATTTTCTACAAATCTAAATCTCTCTAAATCTAGATAAGGTTCTATCTCCCAACCATAGGAATAAAAATAATCCCTCTACCATTTACCAAAATGAACCATGTCAATTTTTGTATATAATTCCACCTCTAAATCAATTTTAATGACTTGGCATGCATGTCCAGAGTTTGTATATTCTACTTGAACTGCAACCAAATGTTTAGAAACACATTTCATACTTAATATAATTTTGACTACTTCATGTGCCCCTGATATTGAATCAAACAACCATAAACCATAGATAGTGGTAGTTATCTAGGTTTCATCCAAGAATTCCTAAAAGTGTAGATCTCTATCTATGACCTGTAAATATGAATTGTTTCATTTGACCAAGACTCAAAATAGGAATAACTACCAGATGGTTGTGTAGCATTGACTAATTAATTTTTTTAGTAAACCTCATCCATATGGATATTATAATATAATAAAATAACACATCACATAATATAACTATCATAGTGTCACTCCATGGTGTATCCATCCAATTTCCTGCCTCCCCATAAATGTGATTATAAGAAATTAACACACCTTTATGTATATAAAGTACAAAATCATTAGTTATTTAAAATTATGATAGGAAGTCATTATTTGGGCATTTAAAATATTACTATATCTACTCAATACTACTATAAGAAGATATGGTGGACATATTGTGAATCTAATGATTTTTTTGTGTGGTGCATTCTATAATATAGATTGAGTGGCACTGCCATGTATATTGTTTGATTAGTATCACATTTTAGTTCATTTTAATTAACTTTATAAGATGGCTTGATCTTAAATTTTTTATTATATGAGGCCAATGTAGTGGCCCCAAACTTTATCTTGTTTAATGCAAGGAGTTTTATTTCTCTATCATGCTCAGGGTCACCCTTCATGTTTCTCATAAGTAAGAATTTTCAGTGCCACAAAGTGTGGTGGCAAGGGTTGAAATGATACCTCTAATTCAAGAGGGTTATGAAAGACATATTGTGAATAAATCCCATATTTGGATGCCTTTTAGCTATTTTTCTCACTGAGAGATTTTTTTTCCTCCCATGCTTGAATCATTTGTAACGAGAATTGTGAAAAATACCCACTTTGGTTCAAAGTATTCATCGAATTTGACATCAAGGGGGATGAATATTTATTACCACTTGATGTATTCTTAATGTTTGACATGATTAATGGACCTAAAAGAGGAATATGATCTATATTGGTCTCTATAGTATTTGATATCTAACCATGTCAAATGTCTATTATGTTATAAGTGTTTAAATTAATTGATAGAGTCACAAGTATAAATTCAAGAAAGGTGACTCATTATTACATGTATTTGAATTGGTGAATTTTATCTCAAAGGTATTCCAAGGGGGCTAAAAATTAAGGAGTCAAATCCCTATTAGACAATTTAATCATGTAAATTGACAAATATAAATAAACTAGTTTAATAAGAATAATTATAATAAATGATAAAAATTTGTAATTATTCTTGTATTTAAAAACTATGTTTATTATTTATTTTTATTTATCATGTTTAAATCTTTAAATATTTTTACTAAAGAATTTATGTTTAAATGCTTTTCTAGAGTGGTTAGTTTTTTCCTTCTCATAAAATGAAACATTTTTGAATGGAATGTTATTTTATTAAATTCCTTATTCGTATTCAAGTGGTGATAAATAGATTAAGTAAATCCATACTAATAAAAAGATTTAAACACTTCATAATTCCATTGCAAATATTTTGATTATTTTCTACAAGTCTAAATCTCTCTAAATCTAAATAAGGTTCTATCCTCTAATGAAATGTTGTTTATATATTCCACTTGAACTATAATCAAATCTTAATAAACACATTTCATACTTAATATAATTTTGACTACTTTATGTGCCCCTGATGTTGAATTAAACAACCATAAACCATTGATAGTGGTAGTTATCTATGTTTCATCCAAGAACTCTTGAAAGTGTAGATCTCTAACTATAGCTTATAAATATGAGTTGTTTCATTTGACTAAGACTCAAAATAGAAACAAGTGCTAGATGGTTGTGTAGAATTGACTATTTTTTTAGTAAACCTCATCCATATGCATATTATAATACAATGAGCTTATACATCACATAATATAATTATCATAGTGTCATTCCATGGTGCATCCATCCAATTTCCATGCCTCTCCATAAATGAAAATACATGAAATTAGCACACCTTTATGTCTATGAAGTACAAAATCACTAGTTATTTAAAATTATGATAGGAAGTCATTAGTTGGGAATTGAAATTTTTATTTTAGTTGCTCAATACTACCACAAAAAGATATGGTGGACATATGTGACCCATAAAAATTATCCATAATCAACTAAAGTCCAACTATATTCTATATGATTAGTGACATAGTGAAATAGAAATATTTAAGGATATGATCAACTTATTTTTATGACATGTGCCTTATGATCAAATAATTTGAGGCTATGATTATATCTATGTACAAATTTTTAGTTAAATAATGAAATTCAAATAATATGTACAAAATAATTACAAAAATGTCAAATGTATGTATGTACATATATGATTATTAAAGGAATATAAAATGTGAACATGGGGGTTCTTGTGTTAGTAAATTTATTAAAATAAATCCATATCTAAACTTAAACATAATTTACAAGTTCAACTCATAGCTCAGTAAATTGTTGCACAAATGAAATCACATTAGCCATGCCTATGTCTGCTCCTACCCATATAGATGGAAGAGTCTCAAATGAGGTCAATAATGAAACAAACAAAATAGTATCATTAGTTAAGAATAAATACAATTACATGCATATACATAAATGACAAATTATAACATTTAACATTACCTATGTATATATAAACATCAACCAAGTAGCTATAGAAATATATGAACTATAAGACAATTCATAATCTGGGTAGGAAAAAGATGGTATTGTCTCATATTACAACCTTAAAAATTACATATATATTATTGTGATTTATATGCAAAATAGTTATTATCTTTTAAACAATATTTATAATTTAATAGGTCCAACAAAAAAATTACATGTCAAATTTAAAAAATACTTACGAAGGTGTAGGTGATATTTCTAAACCAAATATATGTTTCAAAAAATCATCAGTGAAAACCATATCATCTATCTAATTAGAAACACCACCATAATTTATTTAAATCAAATCTTTCTCCTCATCTAATTTAAGTTATAGTACATACAAAACCATAGGACTTGCATTAGTATGGTCGAGTAGTGGTGTTAGTTGGACCATATCCATGTCCACTCTCATAAGCATCAGTATGGAAAAATTAGCTCGTATGTTACAATAGGGTGTTAATAAGTGCCTTAAGTTCATTTAAACTGTCAATCTCTATAACATCCTTCACTGTAGAGGATATTGTCTTAGGCTAAAGTGGTTATTTGATAGAGACTCTCACATGTTAATTAGGCACATGGTATGCACTGAGCCTATCCTATCATAAGCCTTTTTATTGGCCCTAAAACTCTTGATAATAAAATTAATAAATAATTTCATTCAGGATATTAAACTTGCAATAAATTTTCCTCTAAAAATATGAAGGAACCTCATTATTGTTAGAAGGATGGAAATCATAAACCATCCACCATTAGTCCCAAAAATTATTTATCATCAATTTAATGTGGAAGTAGTGGATTGGGAGATGTTTGAATTGCATTAGAAGTGGCATATTGGTTTTTGGATTAGTGAAGCATTTTTTTCTTTTTTCCCTTTTTATCTCTTAAAATAACCACTAACAATTTTTTATCATATTAGGAATTAAATTTCTCTCTATAATATTCCCATCTATCAATTTGATATGTTACCATTTAAATAAATTTACTCTAATGTATTTTCTAAAGAAGTATGGTAGTGGTTGCCTGAACGAAGATCCCACATTAGCCTAATTAATTCCTCAATCCTTATTTTTTCTAGTATATGTGAGACCAAAGCCTCTTGATTAAATAGGGTTATTACGGAATTGTAAGAGGTTTTATGCCTATTTTCTACACCCCTCCTAAATTTTTCAAATATATACTTATTGACATAGTGATGAGTCTGTCATAAAGCCTAAAACTATGTCAAGGACCCTATAAATTGATAATATTATAGGTGCATATTTGATTATGAAATTGTAATGATTAGTTGATGATTGTATTTATGTTTTAGTGGTTTCAAAAAGCATGATGGATAAATGAATAAAATATGCATATATGATCCATATTATTTGACAGTTGTAGTAGACTTATTTTTCTCAGTCTTGGTCATTCAGATGATATATTTGAAGTGGTATTACAATTAATTTATAGATGGAATTTACAGTTTGACTTTGATGGTTTAGTGGTGCTCAGTTGATTGATTTATTTTTATATCAGTTATTCATGAAGTTTAAATGGTATTCAAGGTTCATTTTGATCAGATCAGTTGGTTTATAATGCTACTTTCAATTGAAATATTTTTTGAAATAAAATGGATGATGATGTTATGGTATGATGGTTATGTCACACTTCTTCATCAGTTTACAAGTTATTTTTCTTGATTACCTAAACATATAGCTATTTCATTAACAATCTAAGTTAATTGTCAATATTCAAAGAAAATTTAAAATTGATGATCATTATGATCAGAAGAAGTATTTGGTTGATGAGAAGTCTTTAGGAGAACATAATTATCATAGTTAGGGTCATTTTTTTATCACCTTCATTTGATTAAGTTTCTTGAAATATGCTAAAGAGGATTTATGCCTATCATATTTATTTTTATTCCCTAAGGTGAAAGTTGGTTAGCACAAGTATTAAGGTTTGAAACTGTTCAGACTTTATATAGTATTGAAGGGTTTATTTGAGGACTTAGGTTAATTGGTGATTTTGGTGACAAATAATCCTAAGTCTCTAATTTAGTACAGAAGGTGGCTAAGTTGGCACCTAATGGGCCTAGACCCATTAAAGCATTATTTGAGTTGGTATTGGCATTAACTATATTCGTAAGTTTTTCTTAATGCTTCAGGATTATGGTGGATTTGGTGATAATTTGGCATTGATTACCAACTGACCACCTCAAATCATGGGACTTGGTGAAGGTTTTGGCATGAAGATTAGTAGGTAGCTAAGTCTAGTAGGCCATCAATTTTTTTGGAGGAATCACTATAATATGATTGGTAAAAGTGAACCAATAGGAAAAGAACACACAACTCAATTATTTATGGCTTGAAGGGTGAAAAATAAAAGCTTATTTTTTTCATTCATTGTGTCATTTGGAAATCTTGGAGTATAAGTGAGGTTATGGTATGATGCCATTCCAGTTGTAGAGAGGAGTTGAATGCGAATTATGAAGAAAGTTTTGGATTGAAGGTTAGGTATGTGAGTTTCATCTCCAATGGAAGGATAAATTTTGTGAAAACAAAGATTTTTGTTTAGCTTGAAGTTTAGATCTCTAGTTAGTTTGGGAAGTTAGAAGGAATTCTAAAATTTTTGGTATGTGATATATGAACAAATTTTGATACATGAAGTAGGAGCATGGTGAGTAAATAATTTCTAGATAGTTGAGATTCTGCATATTTTTAGGCTTGGAAGAGTTTTTGGTTGAAATTTATCTTTGGTCTCAGGTCCCCATCATTAGTATTTTGCATGCATAGAAATGATATCTTTCATTTTGATACTTTTGTAGGTCAAATAGTATCTACATGAGCATGAATCTAAAATTTTGCATTCAATAGTTTTCAATTGAAATTTTCAAAGGAAATTTTTGTTCATAGTTTAAGGCTCTTTGGTATCAGGCTTGTCTTAAAATATGGTGTTATTCTATAGGGTTTAGTTTTAGTTTCATATCAAAATATTATATGAAAACCCTTCTCAGTTTTTAGCCATTTTTGCTTTGGGTATTAAGAAGAATTGAAATTTGTGATTTTAGCTTGAGATTCACTGGTAATGGTGCAACGTGGCTCATTCATTTTCATCGATTATTTTCATTTTTAAGGGTTTTATTTCTCAGTTTATCAAATGTTTGAATTTACAAAGTTTTATTTCAAGTGAGTTACAAATTAAATGTTGATATTTAAACAAGTTACAAAAAAATTGTGATATGTTGGGTTTGATCAGTTGCATGATTTTTTTGTGGATAATTTGGTTCATACAGATAACTCATGAAAATAATTTTCTATGAGTTTGTAGTATTTTGAGATTTAAAATGTTTCAGATATAATTTTTTTGAATGTTTATGAAATTTGTAGTATATTGAGAAGGTTGTAAGAGAAAGAGATGGCAAAATATAGTTTATTGGGTTTAATATGCTAATATGTTTTGTAAATAGATTTAATTTTTAGAACAAGATTCTAGTTAAAATATTAAAGCATATTAATGTAGGTTGGGTAGTTTGACTTGGTGTATGTGATGATTAGTTTGTGATTTTCATGGTAGTTGATTGTGGATAATATGCATAGGTGGTCAAATAGTCTTTTTTGAAATTAGAATCAAACTTTCATATGTTTGAATCATGCAAGTTTATATTTTTATGATTCAAATATAGTGAATGCATTATATTTTTAGATTATGTTGTAAATACAATCATGGTCTCAGAGTTTGAATTTTGGCACTTCTTTTAGATTGTTTCTTCTTTCAATATGTTTGGGTGGCAATAACCAGCTAAAAATCGTAATGGTGGAGGATGGGGATAGATGTCAAACTGAGGTGGTCAGTCAAGTCATAGCAAAAGTTTCAATAGGGCTAGTTTTTGTGATGGGTGTTTCAGGCCTAGATTTCCTTAGGGTACAAGGATATCTATTAATTTTGATGCTTCAAACCCTAATTTTTGGAATGTTCTAAACACTTTTCTTATCTAGAGGGGCTATGGTAATTTTAGAGACCATAGAGGTCAGAGCAAATTTCAAGGTCAAATATTTAGAGCTCATTCTCAATCCCAAGGTATTTCTTCTCATTTAATTGAGCGTCATCCTACGCATGATCTTATTTGTAATTGTAGCCCCTTATTTTTAGAGGAGAACCAGTTGATCAACCACTTCTAACCAACCAAGTTCCCAATAATCAACCTAAAAACTAGATTGATAAATAAATAACTCATTCCAAAGATGTCAAGAAAGTTACCACTCTTTCAGACACACTTGATCCATCTAATACAGACCTTCGTGGAAAGTGTAGGAGGTTAAGCCTATCAGGTGCCCATAGTGAACCCCCTCTAAGGTCTACAAGGTTAAATCTAGGAGGTCAATGATATGTTAATAGAAGGAAAACCATAAATGTTCCTGATCAAAATGTTGGAAAGAGTCTTGCCATGGAAAGATCTAAACCTAAAGCATCCAATGAACTCATGAAGATTAAGAGGGTTAAGTTGGAAATTAATGATGATACATCTGATACACGACCCAAATTACTACCTTTTCCTACTATGGAAATGGAATATAATATTTGTCTTAATCAACAAGACAAACCAGTAATTAAAGTTTTATCTGACTCAGATGATTACTATCATCCAAGGGATAATTTTCATTTAAGTACTAAACTTTTCATGTAGTTTGATATTTAACTATGATACTTCAATTTTGATAATTTTGAGAAGTTAGGTCAAAACATAAATTTTGGAGTTTGATATGGTTATATATGCTTAAGTTTAATTTAAATGCATTATGGTTTAAGCATAAGTGAGATTTATCAATTTTTGATTTATTATTTTATGATTATTATGTATCCTACTATATTATTAATAATTTGGGTCCCCACCCATCAAGGTTAGTACCTGGTCTATTTAATTAAATATCTTTATCCAATTAAGACTTTAACATTCTTAACTAATTTATCCTCATAATATTTAGTTAATTAATAGACTTTGTAAAAGCCAATTAGTTAAAAATAACTAATAACTAACTAAAATTGGTTATAACTTATTTCATAACTGAAGTTGAGAATATAAAAGGAGATCAAGCATTTATTTGAAGATAGAGGCTCAACATGTATTGAATACTGAAGTGTTTTTTGAATTTAATCATTTATTTCTTCTTTTTATGTAATTTTTCTAAGATAGTATAATTTTTGTAGATAGAAAACTAATGGTACTTTATATGATGGTTGAGTAATCACTTATGTAACATTGGTATATCCAGTTATATTTATCATCTATTACTGATTATCTAAAGTTTTCTAAGTCTAATATATTTTGATGACTGTTACTCATAGTTCTATGTGCAAAATTCAAGTATTCAACCTATAAATGATGATCATTTTGCCTTTCCATGACACTTCATTGATTTATTCAATTGTTGAGTTATCATTTCAAGTTTTGTAAAGAAAGATTGTTGGATTTCTCATTAAAAAATTGTCTTTTATGCTTAAGATGACTCTCATTTTGAGACTAATAACTCTTTCATAAATAATTAACTCTATTTCTAATAATAAGATTTTTAGTTTATTTCTAGATCTTTTCTCTCATTAGATATGTTCTAATTTAATTTCTTATTTTAAATAGTTAGTATTGTTTGTTTCTTTATAGACTAGTGGTAGTTGTTTAGTTTAGTTCTTATTTTTAAATATGTTCAAGTTTTACTTTGTTATTAGTTTTATATCTTTCTTTTCCTTTGTCATATTTTTAGTTTACTCTTATTTTAGTTAGATTAATTTCAATTATCTTTAGTTTATTTAACTTTTAGTTTTCTAGTTGGTTGTTTTAGTTTTTGTTTTGTCTTAATTTTAGACCTTTAGTTTATGTTTTATTTTTTTACAAGTTTAGAGTTGTATGCTTTTAGAATAGTTTACATCTTAGGTATTTATCTTAGTTTTTATTTCATTTTTGTCTCTTTTTATTGTTGTTCCTTTTCCTTATTCTTTGTTTTTCCTTAGTTTAGTTTCTTTCCTTAGTTTTAGTTTCTTTTCTATTTTCTTCTTTTCTTACTTTTGTTTGTGTGTTGTTCTTCCCTTCAGCTCTTTCTTACATTTTAGTTAATATATAAGCCATTGTAGAATAATGAAGTTAATTTGATTAAATATATACATTTATAATTAGATTTATATTATTCAAGAGATTTTCTAATTAATAAGTTTTTTCTGTCAAATAAAATAGATTATAGATTTCTATTTTAAACTGATTCTTCTAACAAATTTATGATTATGATAATAAAATAAGTTACCTAGATAAATTATAATAAAAACCCCTCACATTTTTAGGATCTTATATGAACCTTTATAGCCCCTATGATTAGACTAGTATGATTCTAAGTTGACCTTCATGATAGGTGAATGGGTTGATTGGTTGACAAAACATTTTCCATCATCAACAAATTTGGTGACTCCACTGGAGATACCATTTAGAAATATGTTTTGCTAATGGTTCTTAGAGGTGAACAAATTCCTATTATTCAACTTATTTCTAATGCAGAAGAAGATTAGGTTGATATTACTTTTAATTTGATGCATTTTGCATGGTATAATCATCTTGAAGAGCTTCCTCTAGTTATTGAATTTATTAATGAAGACATAGAAACTATTGAGTTTTAAATCGATTGGTATTCTAATTTGACATGTGAAACTCAATAGGATATAATCAATTTAAATAAGATAATTATAAAAAATAGAGGTGTTATCTATTAATCCTAATCCTAGAATTTGTTATCTTTCTAACTCTTTCCCTTTTGATGATTTTGTTGAGCCTATTGTAACTCCTTTGTCTAATCAAAATTTAAGTTAGGAAAATCAAGTACAGAATAATCATCCCTCTCAGATAAAATCCATTGAAAATTATAATGGTAGATTGGATTGTTAGAGATCCACCACTCAAGAATCAACCAGAAGTGAATCAGTCAATGGGAAAATAGTTAGTGCAAGAACAAAGATTAGATCTTCTTCATGGATTGAAAAAATGATAAATAAATAGAAGAACTCATGAAAAGTGAGGATGAAGAATTTTTTTATCAAGAAAGTCAGATAGCTATAGCTCCTTTAATTTATGTAAACCCAATCAATATCAAAAATCATCAAGATAAGTTACCTTCTCTTAAATGATTAAATATACCAAATTTTTTTGGCACTAATGGAGAATCTAGAGAAAATCACTTAGAAGCCTTTAGATTAGTTTGTGCCACTCTTGAGATAACTAATGAGAAGATTTGTTTATGGGTTTTTGTAGAAACATTAGAAGGAAAGGCTTGTCAAACATTTGTTAGTATGCCTACAAAAGTGATTGATAGTTGGAATGATGTAGATGAATGGTTAGAATTGTCCTTTTATAAAGACAAGGAATATTTTGATTTAGTTAATGATCTTTCAAATGTTTTATTAGATTTGGGGGAAACCACGTATCATTTTGTTTCTAGGTTTACCAAGTCATGTCAGAATATTTCAGGTGATCTAAGACCTTCTAAAAAGTTGTCTAGACTTTATTTTTGCAATGATTTACCCTTAAAATACAAAATGGAATTAGAGGATAAAGATATAGTTGAGTCTGATTAGACCATAATATTGTGTATTGATTATGAGAAAAAGCTAAAATATGTAGGTTTTAAAGATAGATCTACCATAGATTTGAATTCAGATAATGCCACAATATTAAAAAAAATTCAAAGTTTAGGAAATGAGTTGGTTATTGTTAAGAGACAACTTAATGATAAACTCTTTTCTTCACATAAAAAACATGAAAGATGATAAAATTTCTTATTATTGTAATGTTTATGAACTTGACCGTAATCTTGAAACATGCCAAGATATTATTAAGTTTAAAAAGTATCTTTTACATGGAAAGGATAAAATAACTGAAGATTCAACATATAATATAAATTCTCTTGATGATTCTTCAAAAAAGGAAAATGTCTATGTTATAAATACTATAAATAAGGATTATAAAACACCTTACACTACTAAAACAACAAGTGACAAACCTATTTCGGATGATAAGGGTAAAACCAATCAAAATGATAATAATAAAGATGATCAAAACATCCTTTTGTAATTGGATATAATAACACACAATATCAACATTATAAATCTAAGAATTTTGGACAAATAGATGCTAAGACTTAAAACATAATTGATGATTTATCAACCATCAAAGATGGATTTTCATTATTGTAGGATGCTAGTCTTCCTAGACAATTAAATAATATTAATGAGGTAGTTACAAATCTAAGAGATGATGTAAGTTTACAAGAAGAAAATAATTTATAACATATATATGCTCAATAGTTTGACCCCCCTACTGATTACATTCCCCCTTTTTATGTCACAGTTAAGATTGGTAACAAAATAATTCATAATTGTATTTTTGATACTAGTGCTTCAAAGAATATCATGCCAAAATGTATAGTTGATAAATTGGATATTTCCTATGAAGCAGATAGCATAAAACTTACTAGCTTTGATGCTAGACAAACTAAAAGATATGGTAAATTTTGTGACATAGTCATCAAGATTATGCAGGACAAACGTATTATATGTATTATAAATATTCAATTCTTAGATATTCCTAGTAGTTAGTCAATACTGTTAGGAATATATTGGTCAAAGGCAACTGGGGCTTTTGTTGGGAAAAATGTAACTTGGGTTCTAATTAATAATGAGATTGTGTTTATTAAAAGAGAGGAGTTTTTTGGTACTCTAATTGAATCTCCTTCTTCATCTAGTATTTATTATATATAAATGGGTATTTGTCCTTATGAATTATTGAATGTTGATGAACTAGAAAATCTACATGAAAAAATATTTAAAAGAAATCTTTTATGGTCTCTTTACTTTGATGGAGCTTGTTATCAACATGGTAGTGGTGTTGGTATTTGTATCATGTCTCCTATTGGTAAAATATTTTTTTATGCTTATAAATTGTCCTTTGAAAACACTAATAACATAATAGAATTTGAAGCATTATGTTTGGGATTAAAAAAAGCTATAGATTTGAATGTTAAACATTTAGAAGTTTTCAAAGACTCAGAGTTAATAGCAAGATAAATTTAGAAAATTTATAAAACTAATCAAACCCATTTACATTGTTACACTCAAAAGGTCTAGGCATTGATTGAAAATTTTGAATCCTTCAATATTACTCATGTTCTCAAAAAATTTAACATAAGAGCAAATAAATTTTCAGATTATACTTCTAATCCTACTCTGAGTGAAGTTAAACCCATGATTGATTTTCTTTTAATTGAACTTTTCCATCCTAAGATCTCTGATTTCAAGGATAATTGGTTAGTTTTCAATTGTGATGAACATATAGACTCATTTCTCGAAGATAATTAATTTGATCATGATGATTATGTACTTAATTATGGAGATTATTTACAGTTAAGTTCTAATAAATTGCCTGTTGGTTTAGTAATTTTAGATTATATGTTTTCACCTAATGACCAACCAAAAATAACTAGAATTAAATAACCATCAAGGAGGATCATAGATGAAACCATTCCCATAAATTTAGGCATTGATGATGATCTTAAGTATGTCTATTTAGGGATCCAAGTAACTGAAAATGAAAATGTCAAATTTATTAAACTTTTTAAAGAGTTTATTGATATATTTCCATGGTCTTATAAGGATATTACAAGTTATGATATAGATATTATTAGACATGAAATTTAAATTAATCTAGGCATCAAACTCATTAGACAAAAAATATGAAGAATTAGCCCTTTGTTAGAAGACACCATTAACAAAAAGCTAGATAAAATGATTGATGCTGGTGTCATTTTCTCTATAACATATTTTGAATGGGTGGTTAATTTAGCACCTATAAGAAATAAGAATGGCAATATTAGACTTTGTGTTGATTTTAGATATTTAAACAAAGCAAGTATGAAAGATAAGTTTTCTTTACCAAGTATTGATCAGATTCTACAAAAAGTTGTAGGATCTAAAATGAGGTCTTTATTAGATGGTTTTTAAGTTATAATCAAATTTTCATAAATTCTAATGATATGCATAAAAATAATTTTACTACATGTAAAGGTAACTTTGCTTACCATCAGATGCCTTTTAGTTTAATGAATCAGGAGCCACTTTTCAAAGAGCTATGCATGTTGTTTTTGATGATTTGATAGACATAGTCATTCAAGTTTACTTAGATGACCTTAATGTGCATTCTAATAAAATAAATAAACATTTAGATCATCTTTATTAAGTTTTTACAAGATGTCAGAAGTTTGGCATTTCTCTAAATCTTAAAAAATCTATTTTTGGTGTAACTAAAGGAAAGTTGTTAGGACTTGTAATTTCTAAAAAAAGTATTTCTATTGATCTTGAAAGTGTTAAAGTAATAAAAGAATTACCTCCTCCTAAAGGTCAATTAGGTTTAAGGTCTTTCTTTGGTAAAATTAATTTTGTTAGAAAAACTATTTTTGATTTTGATAATAAATATAACCTATTACAACTATTATTAAAGAAAGATAATATTTACATTTGAGATGAAATTGTTGATTTAGCTCTCAATTTTGTCAATAATGTTATTATTAGTGCACCTATCCTTGCCAAACTTGATTTAAATAAAGTGTTTATCCTTTATGTTAATGCTACATAAAAGGCTATAAGAGCTATAGTTACTGAAGAATTTGAAAATAATGAGGAAAAACTTATTGGTTAAATGAGCCAAGTCTTAAAAGATACTAAAACTAGGTACCCTCTCATTGAAAAATTTATTTTTTCTCTTGTTTCTTCTTTAATTAAGTTTAGATATTTACTAATGGGAAATAAGGCTCTTGTGCGATCTAATGTACTAGTTTGATCATATCTTTTAAAATAACCAACTATTCAAGGGAGACTCACTAAGTGGATTTTACGTATTGAAGAATTTGATCTGGAATTTAAAACATCAAAAACTATTAAGGGAAATGAATTAGCCAAACACTTAGCTGAAAATGTTATCTCAAACATTAACATTTTAATTATTTCAGTTGATGAAAAGTTAAATGTAAAAGCACACTTTATAATGATGAAAGTTGTTGAATTTGCTAAAATTAAGTTTAGACATGAAATGAATGAGTGGGACTGTTTATTGGCTGAAGATGGCTAATATCATGATTTGGTTTATTATTTTCAAAATCAATCTTGTCCTAATAAATTAAATAATAATAAAAAATGTTATTTACGTTTAAAGACATTAAATTTTTGGTTACTAGAAAGTTTTTTATTTTATCGTAAACATGTGTTTTATTAAGATGTCTTACTCATGATCAAACTCATAAGGTTCTTAGGGGTTGTCATGAAGGAAGTTGTAGTGGACATTATACTGCAAAAAAAAAAGCTTATAAAATTTTAAGATCTAGTTATTATTGGCCCATTTTGTTCTAGGATGCTTCTAAATTGGTACTTTCTTGTATGCTTTGTTAACTTTTTGTTGGGAGGGATAGATTTCCTGTGATGCCTTTAAACTTGGTTATTCCCAAAAAAAAATTTACTAAGTGGGACATGGAATTTATTTCAAACATTAACCCACCTTCATCTATAGGTCATAGATATATTTTGATAGCCATGAATTATTTCACCAAGTGGCCTGAAGCCAAAGCTCTTAAAAGTTCAGTAATAGGTGAAGTAATTTCATTTTTAGAAAGTCAATTTTTCTCTAGATTTGGAGTTCCTTATGAGATTATTTTTGATAATGGATCACAATTTATTTCAAAATGAGTTTTTAGAATTTATACGAAAGTATTCTATCATTTTCAGCCATTCATCAAAATATTATCCACAAGAAAATGGATAAGCTAAGTCCACTAATAAAAATTTGATTTCTATTATGAAAAAGTTAGTTTTTGACAACAAAAATAATTAGCATCTTAAGATTTTTGAATCCTTATGGGCTGATATAACTATTATTAAAGTAGTAATTGGTTACTCTCCTTTCATGTTAGCATATGGATTTGAAGCTACTTTACCTTTAGAACTTTAGATTTCTTCAGCAATGACTGCTTTATAATTTATAGCTAAAGATATAAATTTAATCTAACAAAGGCTGCATGATTTGATAACACTTGATTAATCCAAAGCAACTACACTACAAAATTTATAAAAGGATAAGAAAAAGTTAAAGAAGTTTTTTGATAAAAAGGTGTCTAGTAAAAAGTTTAAAGTTGGTGACTTAGTATTATATTGGGATAAAGATCATGAAGATCCTAGAAAACACCATAAATTTGATGCATTATGGCTTAGTCCTTATAAAATTTCTACATTTCTTGGAAATAACACTTTTAATCTTAAAGATCTTGAAGGAAATTGGTTATGTTATTTAGTTAATGGCCATCATCTAAAGTTATTTCATGATTAGTTGTTCGTTTGTTTCTTTTTATTTTCCTTTTTCTTTTTGTTTTCTTTTCTATTTTGCTTCTTTTCATTTTCTGTTGATTTTTGTTCTTTGTTTTTTAGATGATCAATAAAGGATTGTAGAATGGGAAAGATCACATATGAAGGAAGAACACAAAAATCTATAGAGAGTGTTATAAGTATCATTAATTTTTAGAAATATTCTTACAAATTTAGACTCATAATTAATGAATAATATGAGTGATTTATATTTGATTGTAGGAGTGTTACTTCATTTCCATATTTTATTCCTAAGGCTTTTGTCATTATTTGTGCATCCAGCCCAAATTTCCTTATTAATTATTTTCCTTTTCTTCATGCCATGCTAGTCAAACACTCCATCCTTTACTAAATTCATCATTTAAGGGATTCACGCATAGCTACTTGAGAAATGATTTTCTTGGATCATACTTTCAAGGCAAAATTAGTATCATATTTCATAGGCAAATATTTTTCTAATATAGTTTGTTTCAAAAAATTGAATAGTAAGGTCACTAATGTTATGCTTATTTACTACACCCCTCCTAAATTTTTTAAATCTATATATACTACCATGGTGATGACTCTGTCATAAAACCTAAGACTATATCGGGGACCCTATTTATTAATAATATTATAGGTGCATATTTGATTATGAAATTGTAATGATTAGTTGATGATTTTATTTATGTTTCAGTGGTTTCAAAAATCATGATGGATAAATGAATAAAATATACATATATGATTTAGAGTATGTGATAGTTATAGTAAAATTATTTTTCTCAGTCTTGGTCATTCAGATGACATATTTGAAGTGGTATTGCAATTCATTTATAGATGGATGTTACAGCTTGACTTTGATCGTTCATTGGTGCTCAGTTGATTAATTTATTTTTGTATCAATTATTCATGAAGTTTAAATGGTATTCAAGGTTCCTTTCGATCAAATCAGTTGGTTTATAATGCTACTTTTAGTTGAAATATTTATTGAAATAGAATGGATGATGATGTTATGGTATTATGGCTATGTCTCACTTCTTCATCAGCTTACAATCTATTTTTCTTGATTGTGTAAATATATATCTATTTCATTAACAATCTAAGTTAATTGTCAATATTCAAAGAAAATTCAAAATTGATGATCATTGTGATCAACAGAAGTATATGGTTGATGAGAATTCTTTAGGAGAACATAATTATCATTGTTAAGGTCATTTTTTTATCACCTCCATTTGAATAAGTTTATTGAAATATGCTAAAGAGGATTTATGCCTATCATATTTGTTTTTATTCACTAAGGTGAAAGTTGGTTAGCATAAGCATTAAGGTTTGAAATTGTTTAGACTTGCATATTATTGAAGGGTTTGTTTAAGGACTTAGGTTAATCGGTGATTTTTGTGACAAATAATCCTAAGGATCTAATGTATCATAGAGGGTGGCTGAGTTGGCACCTAATGGTACTAGACCCATCAAAGCATTATTTGAGTTTGCATTGGAATTAACTATATTCATAAGTGTTTCTTGATGCTTCAGTATTATGGTGGATTTGGTGGCAAGGTCATATTGATTACCAATTGACCACCTTGAATCATGAGACTTGGTGAAGGTTTTGGCATGAAGGTTAGTAAGTAGCTAAGTCTGGCAGGCCATCAAAATATTTGGAGGAATCACTAAAATGTGATTGGTAAATGTGAACCAATAGGAAAATAACATGTAACTCAAGTAGTTATAGCTCAAAGGGTGGAAAATAAAAGCTTATTTTTCTTCATTCATTATTTCATTTGGTAAGGTTAGAGTAGAAGCAAGGTTCTGGTGCGATTCCACTCGAGTTGCAGAGAGGAGTTGAATGAAAATTATGAAGAAATTTTTGAATTCGAGGTCAGGTATATAAGTTTTATCTCTTATGGAAGTATAAATTTTGTGAAAATAAAAAAGGTCTTTGTTTAGCATGAAGTTTAGATCTCTGGTTAGTTTGGGAAGTTAGAAGAAATTTTAAAATTTTTGGTATGTGATATATGAAAAAAATTTGATATGTGAAGTAGGAGCATGGTGAATAAATAATTTTTGGATAGTTGAGATTTTGCATATTTTTAGGCTTGGATAAGTTTTTGATTAGAAGTTATCTTTGGTCTTGGGTTCTTGTTGTGGGTATTTTGCATGCATAGAAATGATATCTTTTAGTTTGATACTTATGTAGGTCAAATAGTCTTTGCATGGGCATGAATCTAAAATTTTGCATGCATTAATTTTTAGTTGTAGTTTTCAAAGGAAATTTTCATTCATAGTTTAAGGCTCTCTGCTATCAGGCTTGTATTAGAATATGGTGTTATTCTATAGGTTTTAGTTTTCATTTCATATCAAAATATTATATGAAAACCCTTCTCAGTTTCTAACCATTTTTGTTCTATGTATTGAGGAGAATGGAAATTTGTGACATTAGCTTGAGATTCACTAGTAATGGTGCAACGTAACTCATTTTTTTCATCAATTTTTTAATTTTTGAGGGTTTTATTTCTTATTTTATCACATGTTCAAATTTACAAATTTTTGTTTCAAGTTAGTTTCAAATTCAATGTTGAGATTTAAACAGGGTGCAAATATTTTTTGATATGTTGGGTTTGATCAGTTGCATGATTTTCTTGTGGATAATTTGGTTCAAATAGATGACTATTGTGAAAATGATTGTCTATGAGTTTGCAATATTTTGAGATTTAGAATATTTTTGATATAGTTTTTTTGAATGTTTATGAAATTTGTAGTATATTGAGAATGATGTAAAGAGACAGAGATGGCAAAATATAGTTTGTTGTGTTTAATATGCTAATATGTTTTATAAATAGATTTAATTTTTAGAACAATATTATAGTTAAAATATTAAAACATATTTAGTATAGGCTGGGTAGTTTGAATTAGTGTATGTGATGATTAGTTTGTGAGTTTTATGGCATTTGATTATGGATAATATGCATAGGTGCTCAGATAGTTTTTTTTGAAATTGGAATCAAAATTTCATATGTTTGAATTATGAAAGTTTATATTTTTATGATTTAGATACATTGAATGCATTATATTTTAGATTATGTTGTAAATACAATCATGGTCTCAGAGTTTGAATTTTGTCACTTCTTTCAGATTGTTTATTCTTTCAATACGTTTGGGTGAGAACAACTAGCTAAAAATAGTAATGATGGAGGATGGGTATAGATGTCAAACTGAGGTGGTTAGTCAAGTCATAGTAGAATTTCTAATAAGGTTGGTTTCCATGCTGAGTGTTTCATGCCTAGATTTTCATGGGACACAAGGATGTATATTCATTTTGATGCTTCTAAACCTAATTTTTGGAATGTTCTGAATACTTTTCCTATCTAGAGGGGCTATGGTGGGTTTAAAGACCATATAGGTCATAGGGGATTTTGAGGTCAAATATTTAGAGGTCATTCTCAATCCCAAGATAGTCTTTCTCTTTTCCTTGAGCATCATCCTAAGCATGATCCCTATTTGTAATTATAACCCCCTATTTTTAGAGGAAAACTAGTTGATCAACCACTTCTAGCCAACTAAATTCTCAATAATCAACCTAAAAACTAGCTTGATAAAGAAATAACTCATGCCAAGGATCTTAATAAAGTTTCCACTCTTTTATACACACTTGCTCTATCTAATGTAGACCTTAGTGGAAAGTATAAAAGGTTAATCCTGTTAAGAGCCCATAGCAAACACCTTTTGAGGTTTAAAAGATTGATTCTAGGAGGTCAAGGATATGTTAATAGAAGGAAAACCATAGACATTCCTGATCAGGCTGTTGAAAAAAGTTCTGCCATGAAAAGAGTTAAACTTGAAGCATCCAGTGAACTCAGGAGGATTAAGAGGGTTAAATTGGAAATTGATGGTGATACATTAGATACAGGGACCAAATTACTGCCTTTTCTTACTATAAAAATAGAATATAATGCTTATCTTAATCAATAAGATAAACTAGTAATTGAAGTTTTATCTGACTCGAATGATTACTAGTCATCTAAGGGATAATTTCTATTTAAGTACTAAATTTTTCATGCATTTTGATATTTCACTATGATAATTCAATTTTGATAATTTTGAGAAGTTTGGTCAAAACATAAATTTTGGAGTTTGATATGGTTATATATACTTAAGTTTAATGTAAATGCGTTATGGTTTAAGCATAAGTGGGATTTATCAATTTTTGATTTATTATTTTATGATTATTATGTATCCCACTATATTATTAATTAATTTGGATCTCCACCCATTAAAATTAGTACCTGGTCTATTTAATTAAATATCTTTATCCAATTAAGACTTTAAAAATCTTAACTAATTTATCCTCACTCTATTTAGTTAATTAATTGACTTTGTAGAAGTTAATTAGTTAACAATAACTAATAACTAACTAAAATTGGTTATAACTTATTTCATAACTAAAGTTGAGGATATAAAAGGAGATCAAGCATTCATTTGAAGACATAAGATCAACAGGTATTGAAGACTGAAATATTTTTTAAAGTCAATCATTTATTTCTTCTTTCTATGCAATTTTTATGAGATAGTATAACTTTTGCAGATAGACCCAATGGTTCTTTATCTGACAGTTGAGTAATCACTTATGCAACACAAGTATATCTAGTTATATTTATCATCTATTACTGATTATCTAAAGTTTGCTAAGTCTAATATCTTTTGATGACTATTACTCATAGTCCTATGTATAAAATTCAAGTATTCAACCTAAAAATGATGTTCATTTTGCCTTTCCGTGACACTTCATTGATCTATTCAATTATTGAGTTATCCTTTCAAGTTTTGTAATGAAAGATTGTTGAATTTCTCATTAAAATTTTGTATTTTATGCTAAGATGACTCTCATTTCGAGACTCACAACTCTTTTGTAAATAATTAACTCTATTTCTAATAATAAGATTTTTAGTTTATTACTAGACCTTTTCTCTCATTAGATATGTTCTAATTTAATGTCTTATTTTAAATAGTTAGTATTGTTTGTTTCTTTATAGACTAGTGATAGTTGTTTAGTTTAGTTCTTATTTTTAAATTTGTTCTAGTTTTACTTTGTTATTAGTTTTATATCTTTCTTTTCCTTTGTCATGTTGTTAGTTTACTCTTATTTTAGTTAGATTAGTTTCAATTGTCTTTAGTTTATTTAACTTTTAGTTTTCTAGTTGGTTGCTTTAGTTTTTGTTTTGTCTTAATTTTAGACCTTTAGTTTATGTTTTATTTTTTTACAAGTTTAGAGTTGTTTGCTTTTAGAATAGTTTATATATTAAGGTCTTTCTCTTAGTTTTTATTTTGTTTTTGTCTCTTTTTGTTGTTGTTCCTTTTCCTTATTCTTTGTTTTTCCTTAGTTTAGTTTCCTTCTTTAGTTTTAGTTTCTTTTCTTTTTTCTTGTTTTCTTTTTTTTGTTTATGTGTTGTTCTTCCCTTCATCTCTTTCTTACTTTTTAGTTAATTTATAAGCCATTGTATAATCATGAAGTTAATTTGAATACATATATACATTTATAATCAGATTTATATTTTTAAAGAGATTTTCTAATTAATAAGTTTACTCTATTAGATAGAATAGATTACAAATTTCTATTTTAAACTGATTCTTATAATAGATTTCTGATTGTGATAATGGAATATGTTACCTAGATAACTTATTGATTATTTTCCCAAAATTTATAATAAAAACCCCTTGCATTTTTAGGATCTTAAATGAACCTTTATAACCCCTACAATTAGATTGGTATGATTTCAACTTGACCTTCACAATAGGCGAAAGGGTTGATTCGTTGATAGAACATTTTTCATTGTCAACAAGAGGGTTAAAAGGTTTTATGATTTTTTATTTTCATCTTCACTTCCCACATTTTATTCTACATTTTAGTCAATGATACATGACCATTTGACATTTGTTTCTATTTTGAGTCTTAGTTAAATGAAACAACTCATATTTACAAGCCATAGTTAGATATCTAAATTTTTAGGAATTCTTGGATGAAACTTAGCTGCTCAAAAAAATAAAATAATATATTATTTCTACTAAAAAATGAGCAAACAACAAATAAATAAATAAAATTTACCTAATATTGAAATTTAATGTTCATCCCATACTAAAATAATGAATTGAAAATATGAAATAAAGATTTTCTAACATCTATAAAAATACAAAAATTATAGCTGACTATAGGTGTTCGAATACATGCATCTTACTATGCATTATACAAAATTGCCAATAAGGCCATGGTATACACGAGTCAAAAAAGAACCAATCCTCTCTGCAAATACTAATGAACCATTCTCTAGTTCACTTTGACTTGTAAAAATATCAACAAACAAATATATCTCACAGTTAGATTTCAAAATTGAAGTTAGTAAGCAATCATTTTGGTCTTAAACTAGAAAATTTTCAAATTCATTTGTTTCCAAATGAACCAAAAGATTTTAGTAGAGAAATAAACCCATTGTTAATAACTATAACAAAGATTCATTGGTGCTAAATTAATTTTATCTTAATTTTAATCAGTTTAATAGAAAAATTATACATGACTAGCTCAATTCATAGCTCCAAATACCTCATGGTTAACTAAAATTTAAATATCATTTTGTAAAGTAGAATAGAGATTCATTTGTATAACTTGTATGTAATTTAACTGTTCATAGAATTTTTATAACCAATTTTGAAGGTCTAAAAAATTAATCACTCACATTACTTGAAATTTGATTGGCCATCTACTTTACTTCCCATTGTCTCGTGTCAAGGGTCATCTACAACACCAAATTTAATGCTTCATGATACGTGATTTTACCTTCGTAATATTTAATTATAACTTCTAATTTAATGCCTACCAAAAATTTATGTTTTATATAATTGGTCTTCAAAGTAATCTACTTCATATGTTGTGCACATGAAGTGCCACAGAGTTTTAAATCCATACCCATGAGGGCATTTTTGACCTCCTCCCACACATAAATTTTAAATGAAGCATAAACTCAACCCATTATCATGTTATGTGACATTATATAATACGTTAAAGGTGTAAAAATTAATTTAATTTTGTTAAAAATTTAGTATTATTTTTGTACTATTAACAATATATAAATGTATTAAAATATATTATACTAAAATATATAATATTGATTTATAACCTATATTAACATATATATTAAATGATATAATAATATTTATTAATATTAAAAAATGTTTTACAAACTATATAATCTATATATACTAATAATATATAATTAATCAGTTTAATATATAAAAATATTATGATATATATGATATGTCAATATTTATATAATAACTAATATAATTTATGTGTGTGTGTGTTGGTAAGAGGGGTTATGTGAAGTGAAAGAGTGTAAATCAATATTTAAACCTACTAGTTATTCCAAACCCATGAAAATATTAAAATAAGTTCATCTAAAGTAATTGTAGATGTAAATCTATCGAGATATGAATCATCATGCAATGCTTTAGTTTATGATAGCTTGCAATCTTCATGTGAAGAGATATCCTCTTAGCACAATTTCTATGTCAAAAATGTAACTCCCTTAGTTTTGATTAGGGGAATCTATATTTAGTGGATAAGGAGCTCAATTATGGGTGATCAGGTTTTATCTTGGTGATTTCAATGGGGAAATTGATTTTGTTACAATGGTGCTAAAAAAATTAGAAGTGATCAAGAGGAATTTTGGGTTTAGAAATATGTTAAAAATTTAAAGTGGGTGTATATGTTCAAAAGACACCATTCATTCCAATGTGTATGCCTACTATTATACCTCCATCACTTATTTCTCATAAATATATTATTAATAATGTTACATCTTCAAAAAATGTGGATGAAACTCCACTTATTATGTAATAGCTTATTATTTCTAAATCATTAGCATCGGTTTGAAAGTTCCATGATGACAATTTTACTTATATTTTCATATTTTAACTTCTACAATTTTCATTGTATGGTCTTGTAGTGGATTATTGAATATTTTTTAATTCTAATGATCCCTTGGATGTGATAAAAAGCCCATGTAGGAGACCCATCAAGTGTAATTTGTTGTGATGATTCTATTGTTATTTTATTGGAATGAAATTCCACAAATTATACAAATCTATATTTAGATACAATCTATAAATGAAAATTCTATATATAAAAATAATATAGATAGTAAGTATTATGAGGTAGCTAAAAAATAGAATTGATCATCTTGGGATATACCGGTTAATTATCAAAATGTCCTTGAAAATATTCCCAAAAGATATAATTAAATCTTGTGTTTTATCTATAATTTCTATAATCTTGATAAATTAAGTTTTTGTTATTCTTGTATTGAAATATTTTTTTCAATAGTAAAGTTGTTTGGCTTACTTTCTTATTTAAATTTAATTGATTTTACATGGATGTGATTTGGACACATATTTTAAACCCTGTTATTGGGCTTCAATGTTGAAGTACTTAATTTTTGGCTGTAATGTTTAACCCTAACTCTATATTGAGATATCACACCTTGTTATCAAGAATGAAAATTTAATGTTTATAGATTGGTGTGGTGTAGATTGCTTATGACCTCACATAACTATAATTTAGATAATCACACAAAATCCTTTCCTAAGAGGTCTTTGAGTTACTAGTTACAATTTTGTGTCACTTATTTTAATTACCATTTTGGGGTTAATTCATATCCAAATATTAGTTTGTAAATTCAAGAAAGGTGAATTGCTCTCACAGGTATTTGAATTGGTGAATTAAATTATCTCAAAGGTATTCTAGAGGGATAAAATTTAAGGAGTCAAATCTCTATTAGACAATATTCCTATGTTACATCTTCAAAAAATGTGGATGAAACTCCACTTATTATGCAAGAGCCTATTATTTATAAATCATTACCATTGGTTCTAAATTTCCATGATAATAATTTTACTTCTATTTCCATATTTGAACTTCTATAATTTTCATTGTATATCTTATAGTGAATTATAGAACATTTTCTAATTCTAATGATCCCCTAGATATGATCCAAAACCCATGGTAAGAGATCCATCAAGTGTAATTTATTGGGACTTGTATAAGTCCTCAAGCTTATATCTCAAGGAAAAACATTTGCTAGTAGAATGCCTATGGTCCTGATAGAAATCACAATATGTATTGTCATCATAATATCCTCATAGAAGAGGTTTAATAATATCAACCTCTATAGGTGTAGGGAGAGATATGAGTTGACACTCAACTAGCTTCATAATAAAAAAACACTGAAGGCTTTTTGAATCTGGTAATTCTTTTGCGTTGTGCATTTTATAATATAGCTTGTTGTGGCACCACCATGTTCACTATTTGATTGATATCACATTTTGGTTCATTGAATTAAATTTGTAAGATGGATTGATCTTAAATTTTTATGTATTGGATAAGGCCAATGTAGTGGCCCCAAAATTTACCTTGTTTAATACAAGGAGTTTCATTTCATGATCATGCTTAGAGTCACCCAGTTGTTTCTCATAATTAGGAAATTTTAGTGCCACAAAGTGTGGTGGTAAGGGATGAAATGATACCTATAATGCGAGAGAGTTATGCATGACATATTGTGAATCAAACACATAATTTAGATTCCTTTTAGATGCTCTTCTCAATTAAATATTTTTTCCCTCTAATGCTTTAATCATTTGTAATGAGGATTGTGAAAAAGGCCCATCTTGGTTCCTTTACCTTTATTTACAAATTTTGTCGCAAATTAAGAACTATATCTAAAGATACCTATAAAAGGAAAGTCTATATAATAATATATGAAAATTTATTTATAAACATACTATATAAATACAAAGTGTTCTTGTGATAGTTGGAAGTGATCTTGGACCTCATAGAATGAACCAATCAGTCATTAGAATGCCTTAGAAATGCTTTCCAAATGAGTTTGTAGTTGAAAATGGAATTGATCATCTTAGGATGTGCCATTTAATCATCAAAATTCCCTTAAAAATATTCTCAAATGAGTTTGTTGTTATTTTAATGGAATGCAATTCTCTAAATTATACAAATCTACATTAAGATACAATCTATAAATGAAAAGTCTATATATATAAATACTATATATAGTAAGTGTTATAAGATAGCTAAAAATGGCATTGATCATCTTGGGAATACTAGTTAATTATAAAAATGCCCTTGAAAATATTCCCAAGAGATATAATTAAATCTTGTGTTTCATCAGTAATATAATTTCTATAATCTTGATAAATGAAGTTTTTGTGATTCTTGTATTGAAATATTATTTTCAAGAGTAAAGGTGCTTGGCTTACTTTCTTATTTGAATTTAATTGATTTTATATGGATGTGATTTAGCCATGTATTTTTGACCCTAATATTGGACTTCAAAATTAAAGTACTTGTTTGTTGGCCAAAATGTTTAACCCTAACTCTGCATTGAGATATCACACTTTATTATCATGAATGAAAAGCTAATGTTTATATATTGGTATGTTGTAGACTTCTTATGCCCTCATATAACCATAATTTAGATAACCCCATAAATTCCTTTCCTAAGAGTTCTTTGAGTTACTAGGTATGATTTTGTATTACTTATTTTAATTACTATTTTGGGGTTGAATTTGTCTCCAAATATTAGTTTGTAAATTCAAGAAAGGTGACTTGTTATCATAAGTATTTGAATTGGTGAATTAAATTATCTCAAAGGTATTCTATGGGGGCTATAAATTAAGGATTCAAATCCATATTAGACAATTTAATCATGTAATTTAATTAACAAATATAAATAAAGTTTTCTAATAAGAATAATTATAATAAATGATAATAATTTGTAAATATTTTTATATTAAAAAACTATCTAAGTTTATTATTATTTTTTTCTGTTAAAATATTTAAATATTTTTAATAAATAATGTATGTTTAAATGTTTAAATATATAAATAATTTTATATTTTACAAATTTCTATATAAATTTTTAAATTATTATAGAATTAAAAATTGTCATGTGCTTCAACATTAGTGTCAAGTTTACATTTTTATTTTTCCATTATTTTCTATTTTAGTTTTTTATCTTGCTTTAGAAGGCCAAGAAAAGTCTTTTATTGATTTTTACATTAAATGTGGTTTTATTGGTGGAAGCATTGACCCCATTTTCACTAACATTTCTATAGGTCCTCATCAGGTATTTAATCTATTTAATCTATTATTTAACTATATCTGAAATGTTTGATTTGTTTGGCTTGACATGGACCTTTTATTCATTATTTATCACTTTAAGTTATGAAATCACTGAGATTTAGATAGACATAGATTTTTATTATGAAATAGTTGAGATAATGAAATGGCCAAGATTAGGATTGTTTTGCATTTACTTGTATTCAATATGACCCAAATGGTGAATGTGAGAGGAAAGCAGTAATTTTTTTATAAACTATAAACAAATAATCATAGTAAATAAGTGTCATGATGTGAGAGGGTTTCAATGGTTCCACTCTGTCTCTCACATTATTTATTTGTTGGCTCTATTTGGGATACTGTGAATTGTTTTTATTTTAGACTGAGTTAAAAAGTCATTTTTTGGCCTATTCCAAGTTATTATTATTTGGGGTGGTAAACTTTTACCTCATGTTGCATCATAAACTTTAATGAATGAATGATTGAATAAAACCTAACATTATTAATTATGGTGGTGAAAATTTCCCTCATGCTTCTATATTTTTGGGTAGAGGGGTCCCATGCTTTATTATATATTAAAAAACTACTTATAAAATATATGCACCTTAAAAATATGAGCAACTACTATTTAGGGAGAAGTTTTTGAGGTGTGCGAAGAAGTAGGTGGCTGAAGATTTGTATGGTTGATCCACTTTTTTCAGTTACCAACTATCATTTGCATCCAATCAAATTTTTTTTCAAACAAAATTTTAATAGTAAAATGCTCCTAATTTCTCTTAGTAGCATGTATTTCAATTTTTTTTTGAAAATCATGAGACCACTAATAAGAAAAAAAACTCCTATAATTTTTGTTGTCACTTGAAATTACACCCTGTGAGGAGATGGGACTAACTTATCCTCATTTAAAGTGGTACCATGGAAACACTCTAGGGTTGTGGGTATCCCTATCATGGATTGAATCTCTAGATTGGGGCTAGCTCCCCTTGATGCATCATTTAAGCTCTTGCTCCTACTTCTAAAGACTTTTGGGGTGAAAAAGGGTTAGGAAAAATGAAAAGAAATATATCCTAATAAAGGAGATGAACAAAATTTGTTTGATGACTTCCAACCAAATTGTATTCAACACTTAAAACAAATGAAAACAACTAGACATGCACTTTCCCAAATCTATGTCTTCTTGCATCAATACTACATTGTGGGGTTATAGATGATATGTAAGGTTAGGAAAACTAGACAAGAGGTCTTAAGTGACACTGATGAAAATATTTCTCACTTCAACCATAAATATTTTTTTATCACTTCACATGTCCTTCAAGAAAATACTAAAAATAGGTGTAAGAATGAAGGACAAAGCTAAGGAATCCATAGTTTTCACTAAGTAAAATCCACATTCAATTATAGCACACTATGAACCAATATGAGAGAGGTAAAAACTTAGTAATTTTATTTATTTGAAGGTGTAAAATTTATCAGGGCTTCACCATACTCTGGTGGAGCATCCAAACAATGCCAAAATGGCTAACTCTTATAGAGCTTGAGAGAAGGAGAGAGAGAAAGAAGTCCAAGGGTCACTTGGACATGTGCTAAGCTGAGAATTTTAGTTAAAATTTCATGTGGAAGAGATTTGGGTTGAGATATGATAAGTCATAATACATACATGTACAAGACAAGTTATAAATATGGTGAAAAGTGGCACAAAACTACCATTTTGACATAAGAAACTGCCCACCTGAATTGCCTTGCAAAACTCCTATTTTATCTACAAAACCTAAATTATGATGATTGAAAAATATAGGAGGGGTTATAAAAAACATCATCTATGCATTGGTTTGGTCTTTGATTATTCCTACTATTGTGGACATGCATAATCATCTTAGGAAGTTTTCAAAAGACCCCTTTCCATGCACTCTTACCACTTGGAACTCTAAACCTTCCAAACCTACAAAAAAATTCATGAAAAAGGGGTAATGAAAAAATTTGAAGTATTACATACAATAATTTTCAAGATAAAGCCTTCAAAATGTCTCCCTAATCAATTTTCATCACTTTCTCAAGTGTTCACCTAGCTCACTAGAGTGGCTGAAAGTGTGAGTCTAGTTAGGAGGCTTATATTATTATTCAGAAATGAGATGAAATTTTGGATTTATCTCAATTGTATAACTTCCTTTCAAAACTTTTTTATCCTCTAACTCCTCCTATAGCTTGCACACCACTCAAAATGGCCAAAACAAGCCAAGTTTTCCCCTGTTCCATATAATTCCATAAAAAAAAGGTATATGTATAGAATCATCTAAGAGTTATATTAAACCTCCAAGTGGTTTCATTTCCATCCCCTTTCATTTAGATGCTCAAAATTCTCTATCTCTCTAATCATGTTCAAACAAGGGTTTAGTGAGGGTTTTGAGTGACCTGGTCTCTTAACCTTTGTTCATAAAGGCTGGACATTGAAACCATTGAAAAATGTCACTAAGATCTCCTTAAGGACCTTTCCTAACATTTATAATTGACTCAGGATCCCATGCTAATGTTTATGAGAGATATGAGTGATTGAAAATAGCCATTCGAGCTTATCTTCTTGTTTCCTTGCATGCTTGATGGGTTTCAGGGTTGAAAGTGAGTTTCCTTAGTTATATGTATACTCATAAATACTTATCACCTCTATTTATGCCCCATAAACATGATTAAATATGTTTTAAATCATGTCTAAGTCTAAAATTTTGAAAATCCCTCAATTTGAGCATAAGCCTAATCCTTGCCTAGTAGGCCTGTTTCAAGCTTAGGCTTAAAATGATCTCTTCTGGCATCTTTCCTTCACTTAAATGGTTTTTTCACATCCTATTTTACCTCAAGGTAATGTTTCAATAGGTTATGAGACTTGTCTCTTGCTAAAATGGTGGATGATCCTCTAATTGGCCTTAGGCCTAATGTTGTCCTTATAGCCTGTTTATACTTCAAGGTCCAAAAATGACATTTTGAATCTTTATTTACTTCCAAATATCTCAAGTACATTTAATATAGATTTATTAACATTCATTAATAAGTTGTAATGCCTATGTTAGGCTAGAAATGACATTGGTACTTCATTGGTCTCTAGGCCTTAAACCTTGCTCTCGTGTCATGACTGCAATATTTGGTATCTAGACCAATTTATTGGGTTCATTTCCTATGTGGAATTTTTATATCATTCCTCTAGGTTTATTCCAACTTAAAAAACCTCCTTTAATTATCTCCTTATCTTCCAGTTCACCTTTCTATCTCCATTTTCCAAACCCTGCTAGTTTTGACCATTAGGGAAGTACCCCCTATCTGAGACAAAAGAGGGGGTACTTCCCCTATTATCTAAAACGATTTGTTCATAGGAGGGTATCCCTAAAGTTTTAATTATGCTCTAAATGAATTTTTAACCCTTTATTCTAGGTGTAGACCCTTTAAAAACATGGAGATCTGAAATAGACTTGTTAGAGAAATGTGTGCAGGATCTTCTTTATAAGGACTGTGTTTGTTATGTTTAGAGATTTTCCCTTTGATTATTTTGAAAAAAAAAGTATTTATATATTTTCATGATATAAATGATATTTTTTTGGGTCCTACCAATTCACATGCTCCATGTAACCCTCACATCCTAAATCTTCAAGATTGGTTTTCACTTGACTGATTGTGTTGGCCTATTTAGTGTTCTTAGGTATGGACCTGTAGGTGTGTTTTTTATGATCTATATTATTATGGGTGATTATAAACCTCATTAAAATATTATTTAATCAATTTATACTTTATTTAACCCCATTATTTACTTTACCAAGCTTCTATCTATCCCTTTGAACCTTACTTTGCTTACTGTTTACATCACAGTCACCTAGTTGATTATAGGTGTTTATGTATAATTAGATTTCAAAGGCAATGATTAATACCTCTTGTAACTCATAATGAGTCATTTAGATCATTTTTATGCACCTTGTATATGAAAATATCCACCAAACATAGTCATCTTTTGCTCACTATCTTACCAACATCTAGCTGACTGAGACAACCATGTTCTCTAACCTACCTGTAGGTTTCATGGGATTCAAATGGGTTGCTTATAGTACTGTTAGATTAACTTGAATTATATGAAGTGAGACAATGTATTTTTTACATTATATTATTCCTTTAATTCTCCTTAAACATCATCACAACTTCAAGGAGTTCACTATCTTCCCCTACCTACTGTAGATGGGTACTTGGGTCATTTGTATTGGTCATGATGGAGTGAAATCACCCTATGAGCTTGAGATCCATTCATCACTTATCCATGAATTTATTTACCTTGAAATATATAAACCACACTTCAATAACAAATATTAAAACTCTATCCTCATACTCAACTGTAAGTATATGTCAATCTTGTTGTACGAATAGGGGGTGTGTTAGTGAAGCAAAACAAGAGTATATCATCGTCTCCTTTGATGATATTGGGTCAAAAAAACTCCTTTAATCTATTAGAAACACTTGAAAATTATATTAATCCCATTTAAAAACTTGGATGGAAAAATAAATCCTTTTAGCTCTAGACCTGTAGATATCACTATTTAGTTTTAGTGACTTTTTGCCATTTTGGAGGATCTCAAAACCAACCTTTCACTTAGACTTTGGTTGCCAAATTTGGCATGGTTATAGTAGGTTGATAGGGATACCCAAATATCTAATTTTAAGACTTGGATCATCTATTAAGTGACTTTTTTTAGGTCCTCAAAAACCTTCAAGGCCTCTATTTGACATTTTTTGGGCAAAAGGGCCTGAGCACAGTCCAAGGTTTCAATTGATGTTTTGACACTTCCCCTACCAAGATAGGATGATCAATAGACATTTATGCATTTTCTATGACAAGGAACCTAAAAATGGATTCAAAATTTCATTATAACACCTCCAAAGTGCTTGTCTATGTCCTCAATTGTAGATGATTATCTTCTCCCATACAAGCAGACTTAGACCACTCTCCAAGTTTGTAAGATTGAAGTGCTTACATGCCTTCATCAAACATTAAAATGCTCATTAGTGATCTCAAGAGGCTAAAAATCATTTCAAATCTTCAAACTCATACTTGTGACATTAGCATGCTCTTGTATATGGATTTTTGACTGTTGCACACAAGCAAGAAGATGAAAAAGCAAGATTTTGCAAGGGTAAGACTCTCCAAACACTAAAAAATCATTTTTTAATCCTTACATATAACCTAAAATTTAGGAGAATCTTAAAAACAACATAGAATCACTTTTCTCAATGTGGAGAGTAATTTGCAAAGCAACCAAGATGATTGTTGGTGTAGACTAGGCATTTTGCAAGCATAGAAGAGGTTTTCTCACATAATTGAAACCTCAAAAAAAAATATGAGAATGAAAAAATCATGAAAACCATTTTTGAACATGTAAAACACCAAAACACATCAATACAAATCAAGAAAAAATGAAATCGGCTCACAAAGAGACCCCTCTTTCAATGTAATCCTATAATAGGCTACTTATAGTGTTAATGATTGTTTATAAATAAAAATGCATAAATATAATACTTATTTCCATGAAAGTTAATTAGACTCAGAGTAATATCCACCCCCAAGAGCATTTGAATTTGAGCCTTCTTTACATGCCAAGGGGAGAGAATGAGAAAATGAGTTCTAGAAGCCAATTTTATGAAATCTATTCAATAAAAACATGGATATGACCTATGAGAAGGTGAATAGTCACACCACCACGTTTTCCAAGTGGCACACTTCCCAAAGAACCATACAAGTGTCCTTTTTTCATTCTTTGGTCAATAAAACTACCCTTTTTTGAACAACCTACCATTTACTTAGTTATTTTAGATTCATAAAGACTTATAAGGACACATGGGGAATGAAATTATAATTTTTAACTTGCACAAATCCCAAAAAACCCTTACAAAGCATTAAATGCACCTAAAATGACCTTTAAATGACCCAAAAATGATAAATAGACTTAGGGGACTAATAACCAAAGGTATTATAACATGAAATGGCATTAATTGACACTTTAAACACCTTATAAAATCTATATAAACCCCCTATAGACCCAAAAAATCAAGTTTTTACCTATAGGTGCCCTAGTTTGACTAGAAAATCAAACTTGGTCAACAATTTGGTGACTCATGCGGGTAGTATGCCTGCTATACTAACTAGACAATAGCATTAATAGTCCATTGGGATTATGGAGTTAGAATATTATTGGGAAACATTAGGATCAAACCTTCAAGAGACCAACTAGACCAAGATTTACCTCAACACAAAAGGAAAAGACACACACACGACATAATAACCAATAAGACAAAGACACACATGTGCTACTAAGAACTTAGGGAAATAAACACAATAGAAAGGAAACAAATATGTACATTCAGCTTGGTCATATCTCCCTTCCTAAATCAAAATGGAAGTAGCTTAGGTCTTTTTCCTCACTAGATGAGTGAAGATGCCAAGATTGCTTCTTTTTGGATGGGATAATGGATGACTCTTGCCTTCTTTTTATTCCTTGTCTTTGATTATAATCTAATGGAGTCATCTCCAATATATTTTTATAATAAATAAGGTCCTCTTAAACCTTAAATCAAGTCTCATACTATTTTCCTTCTAGTTCTTCATGATAATTTGGCATACTTAGGCATGGGATAACTTGTTGTGAATCAATTTCTCTTTGAAGGATTCCATCATCCTTATCAATGGTCAAAATGTATTTAAATTATTAAAATAGGGTCATATCATGACCATGTGGAAGTGTTTCTTGTTCATTCTCTTCTTGGGAGTTGGTGAAGGCAGCTTCGTGAATGGATGTAGAAACAACCTCAAGATCCCCTTCAAAGGGTTCAAAATCATCATATATGGTCCCATCATGGGTTCGACCTTCTTGGAAGTGATTATTCCTCAACATGTGCTTGATATCATTCATCTTGATCTTATTTAACTTGGATATTTGTCATCTTACCATCCTCATATCCTTGAAACATTTGCAAGTAGATTTGCCACATGTTCTCTTTTTGATTTACATCCTCTTGCTTGTCATGTCCTGGGATGAGTTTCATGGGTATTGTAGTTTTTTTTTTTGAAACCTTTATATTCCTTGAATATGTCTTAAAAATTATGACATAATTCCTCCTTATCTGACTGGTTTAAGTGATAGAATGGAAAGGCAAGAGAGACTTCTTCTTCTTCTTCTACCATGGGATGCAAAAGGAGCTCTTCTACCAACTCTCCCTCAACTTTTCCTTTGTCATTACAAGAAAATATCTCCATATTATCAGTCAAAACATCTTAATCCTCTATCCAATTTGAAATTTGTATTTCATCCTCATTATTGATGGCATTAACCTTAGGCACTTCAAAAATGGGGAGTTTGGCCAATGAGGGTTCCCAAGTAGCAAGATAACTCTCCACATTAGGAAGGCAAACTTGATCAGTTAGAGGGATTGAAAGAATGGATTCAATGGCCTCTTGAGGAGGGGTGGGAGGGTGAGGAATGGATTCAAATTTATCTTTCCTAAAAATATCTCCATGAGACCTTTTCTTTCCTTCATGAGCTGCCATTGCATCTCTCCATTTAGGAAAGGTGGGTTTAAGGGTAGCTTTATGAGATTGGGAGGCTGATGAAGGAGTGAAAGATATGTCTAGGAAGCTTGGAGTCTCTTAAGGTTTGATATTTTTATTTGGAAATGAAAGAGTAGGATTAGAGAATTTATCTTCCATTTCCATGATGAATTGCCTCAAAATTTGATGGCCAATTCCCACTCCCTTTCAAAATGAGCTTCAAAATTCAATCTCTTCCTTTCACAATCTTCCTCCAACAAGTGAGCCTAATCAACCATGATATTTTCCTTCCTTGGGATGTTTTCTTAGATGGGTTTCTAAGAATGGAAACTTGGGGAAGTATATGAGGGGTTTGGATTATTAAGGAACATGGTTGGACTAGAATTTTGAAGAGGCAAGGATGGCACACTTGAAGGTGGATGTGGGGAACTTTGAGGTTGAAAAGTTGGAATTTGTTCATAAACTCTCAATCTTTCCTTTAGATTGAATATCAAACCGCACACATCAAGAATTTCATATGTAAGGTTGGTCCAATTATCCCCCTCTATAGGTTTCCACTCCTTGATTTGTTCTAATGCATTCCTCACACTCTCAATACAAACATTAGGTATAATTTCACCACAACCATATCTAGTTTCAAGATCCAGCATATACTCTTAGTAACTATAGAAATTTATATTGAAATTGGTAATGGAAGGGCTTGGAGTAGAACTAAAAACTTGATGGGTCTGACCATTGGTAGCATATGCTTGATGTGGATCATGATAAGGCTGGACAAGAACTTTCTCATAGCCAAGAGAAAAAGGCAATGCTGGGCATAGCTCTTCAACTTGGGTTAAAACAAGCACAAACTCACTAATCTCCATGAATGACTTCACAAAAGAGTATTTAACAACAAAAAACTTTAATTGATAATACCTAGAATACTCAACTATCAGATGTGTATGTGGAGTCACCATTGATTTTTGTTGAAATTACCTCAAAAGGCTGATGTCTTGAAGAGAACACCAAAACTCTTCAAGGAATGGACTCAAGAGTCCCACCGAGTGTGAAAAAAACTATTATCACTTGAAATTTCACCATATGAGGAGATGAGACTAACTTATCCTCATTTAAATTCGCACCATGGAAACACTCAAGGGTTGTGGGTATCCCTATAATGGAGTGAATCTCTAGATTGGGACTAGCTCCCCTTAATACATCATTTAAGCTCTCACTCCTACTTCTAAAGACTTTTAGGGTGAAAAATGGTTAGGAAAACTGAAAATAAATCTATCCTAATAAATTTTATTCACCAAATCTATTTGATGACTTCTAACCAACTTGTATTCAACACTCAAAACCAATGAAAACAACTAGACATACACTTTCCCAAATTTATGTCTTCTTGCATCAATACAACATTGTGGGGTTCTAGATGATATGTAAGGTTAAGAGAAGAAGATAAGATATCTTAGGTGAAACTAATTAAAATATTACTCACTTAAACCATAAAAATATATTGAACACTTCACATGCCCTGCAAGAAAAGACTGAAAATAGGTGCAAGAATGAAGGACAAAGCTAAGGAATCCATAGTTTTCACTAAGCAAAATCCACATTCAATTATAAAACACTATGAAATAATATGAGAAAGGTAAACAATTATTCACTTTATTTAATTTAAGGTGTAAAATTGAGTAGGCATTTTCCATACACTGGTGGAGCATCCAAACACTGCCAAAATAGTCAACTTTTATAGAGCTCAAGAGAATGAGAGAGAGAAAGAATTCCAAGGGTCACTTCAACATGTTTCAAGCTGATAATTTCAGTTAAAATTTCATATGGAATATAGGTGGGTTGATCTATTCAAATTAATACTACATATTTATTCAATACAAGTCATAAAGATGGTGAAAAGTGGCACAAAACTACCATTTTGACATAAGAAATTGCCCACCTAAGTTGCCTTCCAAAACTCCTCTTTTATCTAAAAAATTTAAAATATGATGATTTCCTAGGATAGGAGGGGTTATAAAAAACATCATCCATGCATTTTTTTGGTCTCTAATCATTCCTATTATTGTGGACATGCACAATCATCTTAGGTAGTTTTCAAAAAACCCTTTTCCATGCACCCTTACCACTTAGCACTCTAAACCTTCCAAAAATATTAAAAAATTAATTAAAAATGGGTAATGAAACATTTAAAAGTATTTCATACCATAATTTTCAAGAGAAAGCCTTAAAAATGTCTCCCTAATCAATTTTCATCACTTTCCCAAGTGTTCACTATTCTGGCTCGCTAGACTAGCTAAAGTGTGAGTCTGGTTAGGACACTTATATTATTATTCAGAAGATGATATGAAATTTTAAAGTTATATAAAGTGTATAAATTCCTTTCAAAACTTTTTCCATCCTCTAACTCCTCTTGTAGCTTACACACCACTCAAAATGGCCAAAATAAGCCTAGTTTTCCCTTGTTCCATATAATTCCATATAAATAAAGTACATTTATATAATCCTATGAGATTTATCTTCAAAATAAAAGTGGTTTCATGTCCATCCCCTTGAATTTAGATTCTCAAAATTATCTATCTCTCCAATCAGGTTCCAATAAGGGTTTATTGAGGGTTTTGAGTGACCTGGACTCTCAACCTTAGTTCATAAAGGTCAAACATTGAAACCATTGAAAAATGTCAATAAAATCTCCTTAACGACCCTTCCTAACATTTATAATTTACTTAGGATACCATGAAAATGTTTGTGAGAGATATGAGTGATTGAAAATAGCTATTCAAGCTTGTCTTCTTGTTTCCTTACAAGCTTGATGGGTTTCAGATTTTAAAGGGAGTTTCCTTGGTTCTCTCTATAATAATAAAGCCTTAACACCTATTTATAGGCCCCAAAAACATGATTTAATAGGTTTAAAATCATGTCCAAGTCTAAAAATTTGAAAGTCCCTCAATTTGAGCATAGGCCTAATCCTTGCATAGTAGGCCTGTTTCAAGCTTAGGCTTAAAATTATCTCTTCTGACATATTTCCTTCACTTAAATTGTTTTTTCACCTCCTATTTGAACTCAAGGCATGTTTCAATAGGTTACCAACTTGTCTCTTTCTATAATGGTGGATGATCCTCTAATTGGCCTTAGGCCTAGTGTTGTCCTTATAGACTCTTTATACGTCAAGGTCCAAAAATGACCTTTTGAAGCTTTCTTTGCTTCTCAGTAGCTCAAGTACATTTAATATAGCTTTATGAACATGCCTTCATAATTTTCAATGCCTTTTTTAGGTTATAAATGACATTGGTACTTTAAGGGTCTCTAGGCCTTAAACCTTGCTCTCGTGTCATGACTACAATATTTGGTATCTAGACCAATTTATTGGGTTCCTTTCCTATGTGAAATTTTTATAGCCTTCCTCTAGGTGTATTAAAACTTTCAAAACCTCCTTTAATTATCTCCTTAGCTTCTAGTTCACCTTTCTATCTCCATTTTCCAAACCCTACTAGTTTTGACCATTAGGGAAGTACCCCCTATCTGAGACAAAAGAGGGAGGACTTCCCTTATTATATAAAACAATTTTGTCATTATAGGGCATCCATAAAGGTTTAATTATGCTCCCCATGAAATTTTAACACTTTATTCTAGGTTTAGACCCTTCAAAAACATGGAGATCTATAACAGACTTGTTAGAGAAATGTGTGGAGGATCTTCTTTATAAGGACTATGTTTATTATGTTTAGATATTTTCCCTTTGCTTATTTTTCACATAAATAAGGATTTAATTATTTTCATGATCCACATTATATTTTTTTGGGTCCATTTACCAATTCACATTCTCTATGTAACCCTCCCATCCCTGAATCTTCAAGATTGGTTTTCACTTGACTGACTGCGTTGGCCTGTTTAGTGTTCTTAGGTATGGACCTGTAGGTGTGTTTTATATTATCTAGCTTATTATGGGTTATTATAAACCTCCATATAATATTATTTAGTCAATTTATAATTTCTTTAACCCCATTATTCACTTTACCAAGCTTTTGTCTATCCCTTTCAACCTTACTCTGCTTAATATTTGCATCACAGTCACCTAATTAACTATAGGTGTTTATGTATAATAGGATTTCAAAGGAAATGCTCAATACTTATTATAAATCTATATTATTCATTTATATCATTTTTATTCACCTTGTATATTCAAATATCCACCAAAAATAGTTCTCTTTTGCTCACTATCTTACCAACATCTAGCTGACTGAGCCAACCATGTTCTCTAACCTACCTGTAGGTTTCATGGGATTCAAATGGGTTACTTATAGTATTGTTACATTACCTTGAATTATCTCAAGTGACAAAATTTATGTTCTTCATTATATTATTCCTTTAATTCTCCTTAAACATCATCACAACTTCAAGGAGTTCACTGTCTGCCCCTGCCTGCTATAGATGGGTGTTTAGGTCATTTGTATTGGTCATGATGGAGTGAAATCACCATATTAGAATGAGATCCATTCATCACTTATCCATTCATTTATTTACCTTGAAAGAGATAAAACCCATTTCAAGAACCAAGATTTCAAATTTGTCATCATACTCAACTATAGGTACATGTCAATCCTATTGTACGGATAGGGGGTGTGTTAGTGAAGTAAGACAAGACTATATCATCCTCTCCTTTGATGATCTTGGGTTAAAAACACTCCTTGAATATATTATAAAAAATTTAACATGATAGTCATTCCATTTTACAACTTGGATGGAAAAATAAATCCTTTTAGTTCCAGACCTGTAGATATCACTATTTAGTTTTAGTGACTTTTTGCCATTTTGGAGGATCTCAAAACCAACCTTCCCTTAGACTTTGGTTGCTAAATTTGGCATGGTTATAGTAGGTTGATAGGGATACAAAAATTTCAAATTTTAATACTTGGATAATATATCAAGTGACTTTTGTTAGTTCCTCAAAAACCTTAAAGGCCTATGTTTGACATTTTTGGTGCAAAAGGCCCTGAGCACAGTCCAAGGTTTCAATTGATGTTTTGACACTTCCCCTACCAGGATAGCATGATCAATAGGCCTATTTAGGAATTATCTATGGAAATTAACATAAAAATGTATTGAAAATTTCATTATAACACCTCCAAAAGGCTTGTCTATGTCCTCAGTTGTAGATGGTTATCTTCTCCCATATAGGCAGACTTAGACCACTCTCCAAGTTTATAGGTTTGAAGTGCTTACGTGCCTTCATCAAACATTTCAATGATCATTAGTGATATAAAGAGTCTAACAATCATTTCAAATATTCAAACTCATACTTGTGACATCAACATGCTCCTGTATATGGATTTTTTACTATTGCACATAGGTAGGAAGATGGAGAAGCAAGATTTTGTAAGGGTAAGACTCTCCAAACACTAAAAAAAAAATTTAACCCTTCCATATAACATAAAAATATAGTAACATCTTAAAAACAACATAAAATCACTTTTATCAATGTGGAGATTCATTTTCAAAGCAACCAAGATGATTGTTGGTGTAGACTAGGCATTTTACAAGTCTAGAAGAGGTTTTGTCACACAATTGAAACCTATAAAGAAATTAAGAGCATGAAAACATTTTAAAACACCTAAAACACCAAAACGCATCAATCTAAATCAATAAAAAATGAATCAGGGTCACAAAGAGACCCCTCTTTCAATGCAATCTTATAACAAGCTACTTGTAGTGTTAACAATTGTTCATAAATAAAAATGAATAAATATGAGACTTCTTTACATGAAAGTGAAGTATAATTAGATTAATATCCACATGCAAGACCATTCCTCTTGATTCCACTTGTATGATTCATGGTGAGCATTTGAATTTGAGCCTTCTTTGCATGCCAAGGGGAGATAATGAGAAAGTGAGTTAAAAAAACCAATTTTTTGAAATTTATTAAATCTAAACATGTGGATTACCCATGATAAGTTTAAGAGTCACACCACCACGTTTTCCAAGTGGCACACTTCCCAAAGAACTATACCAATGTCTTTTTTTCATTCTTTGGTCAAGAAAACTACCTTTTTCTAAACAACCTACCTTTTATTCAGTTATGTAAAATTTATAAAGAATTATAATGACATGTTGGGGATGATATAAGAATTTTTAACTTGCAAAAATCCCAAAAAACCTATACAAAGCATTAAATGCACCTAAAATGACCTTTAAATGACCCAAAAATGATAAATAGACGTAGGGGACTAATAAAAAAAGGTAGTATAATATGAAATGGAATTAATTGACACTTTATATACCTTATAACATCTATTTAAACCCCCTATAGACCCAAAAAATCAAGTTTTTGCCTATAGGTGCCCCAGTTTGACTAGAAAGTCAAACTTGGTCAACAATATCTCATTAGTGCCCCCTTAAAAATAATTATCTATCCCTAGGCATGGGACCCCACTCTATTCCCTCATGGCATATATTTTGATCTTTTTAAATTAGACATATCACATGCATGACCTTTTGGGAGATCTACATCACGTATCCAGTGTTTATGCGAATCACCCCTGACCCTTATGTTTGCCATGTGATCAAACCCTTCATTTCCTTCCCTGTTCATGTGGGTAATAGTGAATATTTTTTATGTGAGGAGGATAGTTTTAAATTAGTGAATCCTTAAATAACACCTAGATATGGGATTTGTCCCTAATGGCATAGCCTTTGAGAATTATAAATTAGTCATATCACATGTGTGAGAGGGGTTTTTTATTTTTGTATAATAATGGTAACCCATTTTGTGAGATCCATATCACTCATCCAATGTTTATGCAAATCACCCTTGACCCTTATGTTTGACATATGATCAGTCCCTTTATTTCCTTCCCTATACACATGGTAAATAATGAATCCTTTGAATGTGAGGAGGAGAGAGTGAATCATTTGAATATAAATTAATTCAATTTTTTTGGAGTGATTGTGTGTCTACCACATTTAGTTTTTAATCAGACCCTACTATAGGGTCAGCATGAGCTCATTAGTAACATGATCTATCTAAAATTTATTCATTGTTATGATGTAAATTACTTTTTATTTTACTAGTTTAGTGCCCAAACTCTAAATAAATGAGTATTTATAGTAAACATTAATATAAAGTGATTCATGTTAAAAATATATCAAAAAGAGAAGCAGGGTAGAGCAGAAAAGAAGGTTTGCCTTGCAATAATAAAGGAATAACACATTTTTTCTTTAGTTCTTCTTGATAATAGTGCAAATAAAGCTAATATTCATGAGATCCTAGTGCTAGACTCAAAATATCATAAATTTAGTGAGGATTCTAGTGTAAATATAATGTATATATCTGAAAAGTATGCTTAAAAATAGATACGTACAACAAATTACTTTTAAACATACTTATTTTTAGGGTAGAAGGAAATAGAACATGCATAGACAGACTTTGTTTGCATAACAAGAAGCACAAACTAACAAGATGAATTGAATACACTAATATCAAAATTAACTATTATAAAAATGAAATTATCTAGTCATTAGAAAAGCTTGAGAAATAAGAAAATATGAAAGTAATGAAATAGTGAAGAAATTGTAGGAATTATTCTCTCTATTTGCATTAATTTCACAAAAGTTTTTTTCTGAGTATAATTGAGGGGAAAAACCTTACATATTGTCCTTTTACATGCCTAAGGTAGTTACATTGGTTACAAGAGAACCAAATACATGACATCTATTAGTGGAAAAAGTTTCTTATTTCCTAAAAACTAAAGAATATTCCCTATTCAAATAGGGGAATATTTTACAATATATTGAGGGTAATTAAACATGGCATTCATCAAAAGAAACCTTGATAAGTGGTTATCTCTCTCTTGAGGTGTCAGTATAGGATCTTTCTAGTGTGGATGATGATGAATCTTCCAATTTATAGTGTAGGTATTAGAAAACCTTGAGCTTAATTTAGTCCTATTGGAATGATTATGTTTCCACCACCTTTAGTTTGCAAGCAGGCCCTACTATAGGGACAACAGGAACTTAGTAGTGACACAATCTATCTTAAATTTCTTTATATTATTATGATGTAAAATTGATTTTGTATTTTTCCAATATATTCCCAAACTTTACATGAGTAAATGGATATTTACAATGAGCATTAATCTAAAGTGATTCATGTTAAACAAGTTCAAAAGGGAAAGTAGGGTAAAGCGAAAAAGAAAGTCTTATTTGAAACAATAAAGACCAACATATCTCATTTGGTTCATTCTGAATATAGTGAAAATAAAACTAACATCTATAGGATCCTAATGCTAGACTTAAAATATCATAAATGTAGTACATATTATAAGGTAGATACAATGCATATATCTAGAAATTATGATGTAAAATAGCTACCTACAATAAATTACTTTAAGCACATTCATTAGCATAATAGAAGGAAAATAGAGCATACATAACAGACTTTGTTAGAATAGCTAAAAGCATAAACTAATAAGATACATTCAAAGAAATACTGTCAGATTTAACCATTGAGGAAATGAAATCATGTGTTATTAGCAAATCTTGAGAAATAAGAACATATGAAAATAATGAAATAAAGAACAAATCACAAGAATTCTTCCTGATCTTTACATTACTTGCACAAAATTATATTATGAGGTACAATGAAGGGGGAGGGCCCCTATATGTAGGTCTTCAAATGCTTAAGATAGTTATAAGAGAACCAAATATATGATACCTATTAGTGGATAAGGTCCCTAGTGTCCTAAAACTTAGATAATATTCTTTACACACCTAGATTGAAGAAACATTTGGTGGGCTAAGTCCACACAGGGGAGTACCTCTAGATTAGATGCAGCCTTGTGTAATCCTATAGAATTGAGTGCCAAGATATCCAACTTATACTTTACATCACTGGATCCTTCCTCATCATCATTATCTATATTTACATTCTTTTCCACATGGTAGAATAGATCATTATAATGCTTGTCTTTAGTGTCCAATGGAATAGAATTGAATAACCTTATATATAAATCACATAATTTATTATAAAAGCCTTATATATGGTGTTATATATATATATATATAATACCATATAAACATAAATAATAAACAACATGTATATAAGGTTATTTATTTTTATATATAAGGTGCTAAATATGTTGATGTATATCTGTGTGAGGGATATAAAATGCTTAACAAAAAAATATTCCTCTTTAGTTCCTCTAACAATAATGGAAATAAAACTAACAGCTATGAGATCCTAATGCTTATACTTAGAGTATCATAAATGTATTGAGGATTATAGGGTGAATATAATACACTTATCTAAAAAGGGTGCTTTAAAATGTTACCTACAATAAATTGCCTTAAACACATTTACTAATAGAGTAGGAAGAAAATAGAGCATGCATAATAGACTTTGTTAGCCTAGTTGAAAGCACAAATTAATAAGATATGTTTGAAACACTAATGTAAGATTAAAACCATTAAATAATGAGATCATATGTCATTATCAAATATTGAGAAGCAAGGATGCATGAAATTAATGAAAAGGTAGTGAGTCAATTACAATAATTTCATTTCTCTTAGAATTAATCTCAAAAAATTATGTTTCTAAATTACAATGAAGGGGGATAGCCCCTATATATAGGTAATTTGAATGCCTTGGTTAAAAAAGGAACTAAAAAATATGACACCTATTAGTACACAAGGTCTCACATGTGTTAAAGTTAAAGAATATTCCTCATTCAAAATGGGGGAATATTTTGTAATGCAATTCAAAGGACCTTAGGACATGATTCCTATTTAGGAGCCCAATAGATGGCTATTTTATTCTTTAAGAGCTGGGTTGGGATCTAATTTGTGTAGTTGATTATGAAGCTCCTACTATATAAGAACATGGAGTATTAGTACCAATTAAGGAAGAAGATGTTCTAAGAGGGTCTGATGAGGTGGTGGATCCTGTGATGGTATTTTGTTTTTGGGCCTCAACTTACCCTTTCTAGGCTTTAGAGCATTTTTTGTATTCACTATCGCTCAATCTTAGATCACTGATAGGATCCTTTAGTAGCTTGGCTATGAGTCTAGCCATTACATCATGTTTACATAGGAGATGTCCTACAGATTCATTAATGGATGCATTATTTTTTATCCTCTGATTAGTAGAGGTTGCCAAATATACCATCTCTTTCCCAAAGGTCACCCCTATAACCATGGATTGTTTTCAAAATTTCACCATAAAGTTTTATAGTTGGTCCTTGAAGGCATCCTTGTTGATAATGGAACCATACTTGTTAACAAGGTGCATAATTTCAGAATCCTTCAGTCAGGTGATGACTATATCACCTTTTTGTGTGAGAGACTAGCCTTGTGACTTCATTTCATTGATCCAATAGTTTATGGATTTCCTCTTGCCAATCACATAGGATTGAGCAATGATCAAGTCCTTCAAGGGAATTAGATTTAGGTCCTCAAATTTATTTATTCTAATTAACCTCACCATGTTGATTATTTTACTATTTTATCCACCATATGTAGCCTTTGCCTTGAGGACTCTATTATATATTTTTCTCCATTTACCTTGTACTGAGCCAAAGTATTCAACATGTCAAACATATCTTCCATGTCTTATTCTACTTTTATTATTGTATGCTCTGGTAATGTGGCCTTGTTTTGCTACTCCAATTTAATTATTTTTTGATGCAGTCCCTTAACTAATTTAGCAACCACATCCATAGTTTCTTGGAGAGCTACAAGGGGGTCTTCTTCATACTACTATTTTTGGCCTTGCCTGGTTTTTTTTTGTCTTTGTCAGTTTAAACAAGGTTTCCTCTTACTCATACATGATTTTTTGGTCAAGGTGGGTGACCTTCCTCTTGGTCACCCTCTTCATTACCCCAACCTCCTTGTCAAATTTTAATGTGACCTATGGGAGGTCCATTATGACCAAATATGGGTTCCTCTTTGTAGCCAATTGCATCTACTTAATCCATGTCTTGTCTAAAGAACCACTTGAGGGATTTATTGATGGAGATAATGGTTGATCTAGATTTATCCCTTAAAAGGTAGACATCTAGGAGGAATTAGTGGTCATGACCAATATATATGTAGAGATAGGGGACAAAGAGACAATAGTGCTAGTTAAAGAACTAGCAGAGAAAAGGGGAACTTGTGAGATGATGATAGTGGGCCTCTTATTAGGAAATTGTAAACCAGGTTTGGGCATGATTGGAGCTAATTTATCCATTACCCAAAATATATATGTGGATGATATGTTGAAGGGGGTGATAGTGTGCAATGGTATGGTCATAGGCTTAAATTATAGTTCTGGTAAGAGGCCTATAAGGTAGGAGGTTGACATGGCCTAGAGTCAAGGATTGACCAAATATGCTCAAGGGTTTCTTATAGAGGAAAGAGGGAGGTAAGGAAATACATTCCTAACTTATAATACTTAACACTTTCTAGTAGGAGGAAGGGGAGGCAATGGTTGACTTGAATTTTCTAGATAAGAGTTATTATCACCTCTACTAAAGGTGTTTCCTATGTAGTGGTGGCACCTTATATCTAGGATAGGATATCATATGAAACCCCTAAGGTGGAAGCATGCTTAACTTATTACCTTTAACCAATTCCTCCCTTATCCAAAGTTGGAGACAATTCCTATATTTTTCTTTGACTGATTTATGGGTCCATCGAGCCTTCTTCGCCAATACTAGTAGTATGGACTGGAGATGTTAATGCTCAAGTCTGAGTATCTTATTGTTCAAAAACTAGAAAAAAATATACACCATAAAATATTCCTTTTACCCATGTGATATTTGTAACCCTCAACCTCTTCTTGAATTCTACATCATTAATTACATTGAGGTAGAACTGATCTCCCTCCTTGAGCTCATGATGGTATGTAATGTTGAGATCTATTGTATGTCTAATGTAGTGATTGAATGTCAAGTGTGCAGGGTCCCATTACCTATTGATGTCCTTTTTTAGATTGAATATTGACATATATTTATTATTATCCATGACTAAGTACCAAGTCTCAACTTGAAATTGGATGATGTTGGTTAATTGGGGATGGATCAGTCCCTTCTTATTTTTGTACAATCCATCTACTCCTATGAGTAGTTAGAAATCAATATCCTAATCAGATAACTTGTCTGACACTATGATAGGTAACCTAAATGGGGATATTTTGATCCCCTTAACTCTTATTATGGTGTAGTCAAGGTAGTATTAGTAGTCTCCTAAGGCATAGTCCTTTCATGGATTACCCTACATACAATTGAGTATAACTAATCAACAATGGCTTATGAATCCTACCTTTAATTTTAAATTATAACCTTTATGAAGATATGAGGTATGGTCCATTTCAAGTTTAGATCTCAATTGGTGAACTTAGGGAACTTCAAAGTGGCACAAATGGCATTAACCAAGTAAGACATCATATAGAAATAATTTCCTTGGTTGGCCATGGTCTTCCTGATTTGGGTAGCTAAATTGTAGGAAATGATATCCCCAAAGAGGGGGAGTGGTGGAGTCATCTATGATCATGGAAAAGAGTGGAACTCACTTTTCATCCACATGGCCAACATCTTCTAATTTATGTAACATGTTTATCATGTCCATCCCTATTCTCACCCTCTTACTGAATTGGGTGATGGGTATATAATTGATTTTAGACTTGCAAATGAACTTCCCCAAGTTTTCCACCCATATTCTCAAGACTTCTCTTATGTTATTTGAGTTGAGACATTGGGTTACAGTTTCTTGATTATAAATAATTTTAAGCTTGGGTAAATTATAGTGGGTATGGAAGGATAACTTATCTATAAAGGTGATATTATTACCTAAATTGATAGATTTGATCATGTTATCTATACACAAAGAATGGATGAATATTTGGTGGATTAAATACACATACGGGAGTACCTCTAGGTTAGATACAACTTTGTGAAATATTTTAGACTTAAGTACCAAGATGTTAGACCTTTCTTCTATAACACTGACATATTACTCATTATTGTGATCTAGGAATTTGACTCAAGAGAGGATGGTTAATATGGTGTTAGTTCCAAAATGAAAACAAAATGAAAGAAACAAACTAACTAGAATAACATCTCTAGGCTTAGACATTAGGGAGAGCTTAGTTAACAAAAAAAATGACAAACACAACTAAAAATTAAGGAATAAAACACAAAAATTCTTTCACCTGCCTTGGATGCTCCAAATGACTTTGTATTAGTGGTTTTCTCGACTTATGCTCATGAAGTCCTTGGTAATGGAAGCTTGGATACCTCCATCTCTCGTTGGCACCTTGTGGCTTTGGGATGGCTTGGATTGGAATCATTTTGGAATTATAAATTTGCATTATCAATTCCTTTGAAGATATTTGATGATAATGACTTTGCACCAAAATAGCTTAGAAATGATGTTTATAGCCTCTCTATTTATAGATTTTTGCAAATGTCTAAAATCAACCTAAATCATCCATCATGAGATTGAGATGTGTGGTTGAGGATTAATTCAATTTTTGGAATTAAGTTTATAATTATTCTCATCATGAAATTGGAAAAATGAGAAATTAAGAGGCATGGATGGCTTTGATGAGGCATGGGAGGCATGAATCCTGATATTTGTGGCATTTATGGCCTAGGGATGTCTTCTCAAGAAATGAGGTCACCTGATGATGCAAATATTCAATATTCATTTCCAAAAATAAGTTTTCAACAAGTTTCCATGGAATTATTGATTAGGCCTTGATTTTGGTTGATTAGCTCTTAAGCATGATTAAGCACTTTATGCACAAATTACTCAAATTGATCAAAATGCCTTATTATTGGTCCAAAATTTGACTAGATTGGAATTGAAAATCCATGTTAGATGCATTAGAACTATTATCCCATTTAAGATGTTATCAATAGAAAATAAAAAAGTCATGCATCTTGTGCAAGAGATTTGATAGGAAAGAACAATCCAGAGCACCCAAGTGCAAAATTGGCATTTTGACTCAAACTGATTTGATCAAAGTTAGTTGGCCCATAATTGCATTGCCTCATTTAGGGATACCCTAGCCAAAATTGGAATTTGAATATGTCAGTTTCACATTTTTGATCATGTTTTAGTGTTTTTGAGCCAAATTGTGTGTTTTGAGTGGAAATTGGCCAAAAGCATGATTAGAGGTTATTTATGGCTAGATTTAGGTGTCTACAGTTTGACCATATTTGGGAAGGTATTTCAAGATATAAGCACAACACTGTCTTCTCAAAGAATGAAAAGGTCATATATGCCTACAACTACAATGATGATAAACTAACTATATGATGCCCCCTTAAGGGAATGGTTGGCACAAACAGGTTGGCAAACAGTCCCTCAAAAAGATAGAAGTGAAGCAAGGGGACCAAAAAAAGGAAAGATGATGGGGTGAAAAACAAAATGAGACTAAAAAATTAGTCAAAATCATTGAGAATGTAAGTGGGATGGTGTGCAATGATTTACCCAAAGGTAGTTATAACTATTGTACCCCTGTAGTGGCAACGTGGTATGATAACATAATGATTTTCCCAAAAGTGGTTATAATAATTGAGAAGATGGAGCTGTCATAGTTAGAATAGATAAACAAGATAATAACATGCCCCTTCATTAAAAAAAATTAAAGTGGTGACAACACAATGATTTTCCCAAAGGTGGTTATAATCATTGGACCTTGATTATGGAAAACATTATAAACTTGGTTGAGGATGATGATAACTTAACACATAGGGTAATGATGAATTGGAATAACCTACTAGTAGGGAGATGCTCATCTGAACTTATAAAGGTAGAAACTCTTTTATGGTTAATTACACTGTTTGGGATATGATTAGGATGGGATTGGGATGTCAGTGTTAAAGATATACCACCATTACTGAATAGAATTATTGAAGCTAAGGTTTGTTGTAACACATGTCAGTAGGCATCATGATATAACATTGGGAGGACTTGGCTGAAATATGCATAATGACTGACTCCCAAAATTCAATACTCAATATAACACAATGCACCAATGATAGAAACCATGATGACAATGTAAACATATGAATATGGATGATTCAAGTATAATTTTTGGTAGGGAATCACCCAAAAAACACACAACCAAATCAAGGAAATAGTGATAAAAGCAAACAAATAAATAAAATAAGCAGAAACAAACAAATAAACAAAGTAATATAAACCGTACAAACATTGTCCCTAGAAAATAAGTGACAACTTAACAAACAAAAAAAATGGGGGAATAGAAGAAAAGGAAGGGGGTGGCTGAGCTATCTCCATATGCACTAATCAAGTGGATACTACCTACATAGTTCCATGGATGTAATATCCAATAAAAAACTTTAGGCCAAATTTAGTTCTCCCAAGGAATGGGAAGAATGTGATAACTAAGGAAAATAAATAGAATGGATGTGATAGAAGTAGAGGAATGGTATTGAAAAATGGTAAGTGTATAAGATAAAAATTCAAATAAGGATGGGGAAACTAAGTGATAAGTGATTTTATTACAACTTAGTAAGGGTTCCCTGAATCCTTAAGGCAAAGAAATGGTCAATTTTTTTTGGTTTTTTCTAACAATTTTACAAATGTTTTTGTAATTTTGGAAGTATTTCAACTTGATCAAGAATGATGAGACACCAAATGGTTCAAGCTCACAAAATGGTGAGAGCATTCAAACTTAGGTTGGCAAGAGCATGTCTTAGGGTGCTCATAAAATAGTGAGAACATGGTTTAGTTTGCTCATAAAATGGTGAGAGCATGGCTTAGGTTTCTCACAAAATGGTGAGAGCATGTTTTAGGTTGATTGAAAAATGATGAGAGTATGGGGAAAAAAGTGACTGAGCTGACCTCAACAAGTACTAAAAACTACTTACATAGTCCTAGAGTAAGACCTCAAGTCACTATAGTTCTACCCTTATAGTGGAGGAACTCGACTAGTGTAGCAGTCAATTCAAACAAAATAGGCACAATTGGTAAAAAGGCATAGTATGACACAAAAAGTGGCAAGTTAGTATGTCAAGGCTTAATGTTTCCCCTAGCTTTCCCATAGGTGGTTATAACTAAGACATAATGACATAGATTTATGGTACTAATTTTCCCAAAGGTAGTTATAATTAGTAGCAAGACCAGTGGTAAGAAAGGAATAACAAATGAAGGATGCAATTTTCAAAACTTCTATCATGTTATCCCAAAATATGATCTCTATCTAAAGTACTCAAACTAACTAATGAAACTGATCATGTACCTTGATGCTGAAATTGCATAATGAATGACAAAAACAAAGGTCAAATAGGTTAAGCTTTAGAACACACTAGGTCGGTAAGATGGAAGCAAAAAGTGGATATGGTGAAGAGGATGGATAAAGATGGTATTTGTATAAAGAAGAATAGTGATAGCATGGTATAACTAAAATAGTCCTTACAAATAATACACCTTAATGCTTAAGCATAGTACCACTTGATATGAATAATATTCATCAGCTCTGGAATCTCATCTTCATCTAGTATGGCAAGATTGTATGCTCTTGATCCATAATCTATAGTAATGATGAAAGGCCCTATCTAGTTTGGTTTGAATTTCCCTTTATACTTTTTCTTAGTCATGGTAATCTTTTGGTTTTCTTTAAGAACAATATCACTAAGTTTAAATGTTTTATACTTAACACACTGATTATAGTGGCCTTTGAGTCAATTTTGATATGTTTAAAGATTATTGAGCACAACCGTATGTTTCTCATCAAGTAGGTCTTGCTCTTGCAAGTGAGCTATTTGATATTCATGATCATCTAGGACATGTTTAAAAGAGATGCATAGTGAAGGAAATTCAACCTCAATGGAAATGATGGCTTAATCACCATAAACAAGTGAGTATGGAGTGGCTCCTATGGGAGTACAATGATTGGTATGGTATGCCCAAAGGGCAAGGAATATCTATAGGTGCCAATCATGATCAGCATAATTGAAAATCTTTTTGAGAATATTGACAATGGTTTTATTGGATGCCTCAGCTTGGCCATTACCCTAAGGGTAATATGTTATAGAAAAATGTTATGTGATGTTATATTCAATACATAACTAGTCTACATACTTGTTCTTGAATGATCATCCATTATCAGATATAATGTTAGAGGGGATACCATAGAGGCAAATGAGGTGTTTGAAAATGAATTTGAAAATTTACTTTCCATTCATATAAGTAAGGGGCATAGCTTCAACCCACTTAGTGAAATATTTAGTAGTGGTAAGGATATGTTTATGACCATGAAATGAAGTGGGGTTAATCTTCCCAATGAGGTCAAGTCCCTATGTAGAAAATGGCCATGGCATCAACATTGGGTTTAAAGTTTTTTTTGGGGCATGAATTAGATTAGCATGTTGTTGACATTTGTCACACTTTTTTATATATGTATTGGCATCTACATTTATTATGGGCCAACAATATCTAGTACACAAAATCTTTTTGGATAGGAATACCCCACTAGAATGAGCTCCACATACTCCTTTATGAACTTCTCTTAACACTAGTGTAGACTCTGTTAAAGTTAAACAATGGAGTAGAGTTCCATCAAAATTGTGATGGTAAAGGGTGGATCCAAGTAAAGTATAATGAGTGGAGTGATGAATGAAGGATTTGGTTTGTTTTCAAGATAGGTTAGGTGGTAGAACTTGGTCATGAAGGTAATTGTAAAGGTCTAAGTACCATATAGAATTAGGACCAAAAATATCACAAATCATGGCAACGGTGGAAGGTATGTGAGATGGTGCTAACGAATTCTTAATGAAGAAATGATATTCTCTAGCTTTATCTATTTTTCAAATTAGAGAGCCAATATTTAACATGGCATCTATAGTTCTATTACTAGCACTTGGTATATACTCAAACTAAATATTAGCAATTTATCACTTAAGAGCATCAACCATGACTTTATACGGAACCAACTTGTCATCTTTGGTATAAAAATGATGTGACCTAATTGATGATTAACTGAGAATCACCAAAAAATTGAAGATGAGATATATTCCAATGCACTACTTGTCGAAGTCCTATAATAAGTGCTTCATACTTAGCCATGTTGTTTGTATAAGGAAAGTTGATTTTGAATGATTTAGGGATTAGATCCCCTTGTGGTGTAATAAATAATAGGCCTACCCTTGATCCATGTGTAGTAAATGAACCATAAAAATATAGCTTCCAAGGTTGATCCTCAAGGGGTGTGTTAATGATGATCATTATGAATTCATCAAGATATTAAAACATGAGTGGCTATGTGTCTATGACAGATGCTTCCACAAGTTGATCCATAAGAACTTGTCCCTTGATTGCCTTCTGATTGACATACTCTATGTCAAACTCACTGAGAAGCATGATCCATTTAGACATTCTACCTTGCAAAGATATTTTAGATAGTAGATACTTGAGCGGATATACTTTTGAAATGACCATGGTCTTATTATTCAACATGTAATGGCATAGTTTTTTAACTATGAATATCATGGCCAGACAAGCTTTTTCAATAGGTGCATAGTTATGTTCATATGTAACTAAGGTATGACTTAGGTAGTATATAGCATGTTCCTTTCCATTGCCATCATGTTGAGCCAAGAGTACCCTCAAAACATGGTTGGTAGCTGATAGGTATAACAAGAATGGCTTTCCTAGCATATGAGGTAATAAAATAGGTGGATTAACAAAATAGTCTTTGAGTTGTTGAAAAGTTATTTGGAAATGATCATCCTAGTGAAATGCAACTCCCTTCTTCAAAAGGTGTGTGAATGGGTGGTACTTGTCTACTAACTAAGAGATGAAGCATCGAATTGATTGGATCTTACTCTATAAACTACAAAGTTGCTTCAAATTGGTTAGTGGTGGCATCTTGATTATAGCATGAACTTTAGCTAGATCAACTTTAATAACTCTATGAAACACAATGAATCCAAGTAGTTTGCTTGAAGTTACGCCAAACACACATTTCTTTGGATTGAATCTAACTTTGTACTCCCATAATCTTTCAAATATCTTATGCAACACTACTATATGGTCGACCTTAGTTTTATATTTTCCTAATATGTCATCGACATAGTCTTCAACAATATCATGCATCATATTGGAATATGATATTCATGGCCCTTTGATATGTAGCTACATCATTCTTAAGGCCAACTGTCATTATTTGATAACAAAATGTTCCCCATGGAGTGGTGAACATTATTTTATGTTGGTCTTCTAGTGTTATTCTGATTTGGTTATATCTTGAAAAGCCATCTATGAGTGAAAGAATTTCATAACTAGTCATGGAGTCAATGATCATGTTGATATGAGGAAAGGGAAAATAATCTTTAGGATAAGCTTTTTTGATGTCTCAAAAATTAGTATCGATTATGATCCTTTCAAGATTTTTACTAATAGGTACTGTTGGGTGAATATTTTGTCACCAGCTAACTGATGGGCAAAATAGGTTGTTTCAACCACATCATAAGGAGATTGGTCAGCCAAATGTGTAGGTTTACCACATCAAAGGGGGAAAAATCTCTCCTCTCATCAAGGGGAGGTTCCCTATAAATATGAGGCACTATATATATATATATATATATATATATATATATATATATATATATATATATATATATATATATATAAAAGCTGAAAATAACACTCACAGGTAGGATAACACCATCCATCTCTCTTTTTTTAGAGATGATGTTCACAGATCAAAGGAAAATTATGGTGAAAGGATAGAAGGCACTTCTCTTCTTTCAAAAGTGGTTGCAACAAACAACAAGAATTCTTTCTAGAAAGTAACTGATGAGTAAATGTAACAAGGCGCAATAACTAGAAGAATGAGGTGTTGCACAAAGTCTCCCCCTTAACTTCCAAAGAGTGAAATATGAAGGATAATGGGGGCACAAAGTCCTCCCAAGATATTTTAAATAGAAACATAAAATAAACACACTAAAGACAATTATGGCAGCACAAAGTCTCTCCACAGTCAGCTTTAGGACAACTTCCTAGTTACTTCCACTAGTTCTACTTATTTAATTAAATGGACAAGAATGCATTCATGAAATAGACATAAGAATAATTTCCTCAACAACACAAGCTATTCCAGCACAAAGTCTAAAAGGTCACTTGCTTTCTCATTTAGATAACAAAATATGATTAACAATCTAAGCTCAAAGTCTCAGTAATGCCTTTCAATTTGGGTAGAGTTTTGCTTTTGATAATAAAAATATGTCTTCTGTATAAAATAAGAGATTAAAATATAGCATCTAAGAAAGACTCGATGCTTTGTTTCATGGAAAGGCCCATGCTACATTCAATTCCTTGAATGCATTTTTAGTTCTATCAAGGGGCCATGCTAGAACAGGGTATCAGCCTTGACGTTGGTATATAGAAACATCTTGAATGTCTTCTCTTTGGCACGGGTTATCTAGTCTATCTCTAGATATGTACACAACTATCCACTCACTTTTATTCAAAGGGATAAAAATAGGCCACACCTCTTAATATTTATGCGCTTAGATGTCTACTTGGTGGACTGTTCCACCTACTAGAATAACTCTTGCATAGATATTTTTGGTCTTTTTCTCTTATTCCCTCTTTCTTTACTTTATTTTGTCCTTTTTGTGTGATCTAAGCTCTTAGGCTATCTCCTTTCCTTTTTGTAGGTTCTTTCAACTTCTCCTTCAGCTGGTCGCTGAGTTTGGTTCTTCAGGTTCTGTGTTATATTTGAAAATAAATGGGCATTTCATCACCTTGAATTTGATGTCCATGGGGGCATCATGGTCACTTAGTCACTTAAACTAATTTAAACCTTGAACCTTTAAACCTTTGAGGTGAATCAGTTCAATGGTTCAATCTCTTCCTTTGGTTCAGTTGCTTCCTTGGTTCAATTGCTTTCTTTCCTCTTCAGTTGAACCATCTCTTCGAACTTGTCTCTGGAATCTTTCACTTCCTTCCTTCACTCGAAGCTTCCTTGAACCTTTGAACCTTTGAACCAATGAAATTTAAACCATTTTGGTTCAAGGTTCAATGATTCATTCTCTTCCTTAGAATCCTTTGGTCTTTCAAAGTTTCTAGATCCTTTCCTTTTCTGTTGAACTCGTTGAACCTTTGAACTTTGAACTCTTTTATTTTTTTTAAGTCTTTTGAAATCTAAAATTCCTTTAGATTTATATCTTTGGAACCCCTTGAAGGGAAGGTGTCCCTTTGATCCTTGAGAATGGTCCATTTCATGGTCATCGAGAGTCCCCCGCAAGGGTACTTGCCTTTCAGGGTCCTTCAAGTAGCCTTGTTCTTCAAATCCTTTAGATAAAAAGTCTGAAGGAAATCCTTCAAACCTTTTGTCTGAAGGAAATCTTTCCTCTACCTTTACCACTTTCTATCAGGCCTTTAAACATTCCTTTGGACAAAATTTTTGAATGATTTCTCTTCTAGAATTTTGCCGTGGAGAATCTTTCTGAAAGATATCCTTTTATTCCCTACCCTCTGCAAGGGCACTTGTCCTTCAAGCTTTAGGAGACTCCTTTAAACCTTTTGATTGAACCGAATGATTGAACCAATAATGGTTCAATGTTTTAGTGGTTCAATACTGTGTTCTACTCATTCAATTGACTGCTTGAACCAACCGCTTTGAACCATTTGATTAAACCATTATTGAACTCTTATTGAAGTCGTTGAACCTTGAACCTTTGAACCAATTTGGTTCAAGGTTCAACAGTTCAATGGGTTAAATATTTCTTCTTTGAAGCCTTCTTTTCTTTAAGTCCTTTGAAGCCATTAAACTTTGAACCCATTGAAATGCTTAACTCTTTTAAGTCTGCCAATGTCATTCAACCTTTGAACCCGTTGAACTTTTAAACTTTTGGAGGTGGGGTTCAATGGTTCAATGGTTCATTTCATTTGTTTGAGGCATGTTGATAGACCTTTTGGTTGAACCTCAATGTTGAACCTATCTTAAAAATGCCTAAGTGTTGGGAACTTATTTTTTTGTGAGAGCTCACCTATTGAAGTCATTAAACCTATTGAACCTATGAGTTCCTCAACTGAAAAAGTTTGAATAATTGAAGAATTGGAGTGCTCAAAACATTTTTTGAAAAGGGAAGAGAGAATTTTGGCCTGTAAGACCAAAATAGTTGATATGTTGTCCCCAAAAATGAGTGACAGATTTTGGGAACAACAACTAGCTCCAGTTGGGGAACTTCCATCAGTTTTAAGAATAATCGAAGGGAGTAGAAACTAGAATCTTCAGTGCCTTTAAGTATGCCATTGGGCTATGGAGTCATGTACCCAAAAAATAAAGGTGCCAAAAAAGAAATAAAAATGAAAAACATAAAACCAGCTAAAGACTATACAAAAATTATACATATGTACAACTAACTTATCTGATACTTTAAGAATTGAAGTGCTTCAGATGCTACCCATTACAAGGTAGAGAAAAGGGCATGTCATCTTGATACTTCAGCAAGAAATTGTTTTCACCATTGAGATGATAAATAGAAAATGGGCTTCTCCATAGGGAATCAAATTTCCCATGCATTCCCTTTGGTTCCTTTCTATTATCCCATAATAAAACTTGATCCGCAATCTAGAAATCATAGGTTTTTGCTTTTTGGTCAAAGAGATTCTTCACTAGACTTTGATGCACAACAATTCGGTCCACACCATAGTTTGTTGCTCATCTAGTTTAGTCAATCACATGATCCTCTTGTCAATGGAGCTTTCATATATCTGATCTTCGATTGCCTTTGCCAATTTTAGTGCTGGCAATTCTAGGGTGATTGGTATCCCTGCATTGAGACTATATAGAAGTTGGAAAGGTGACATACCTATTTCCCTCTTGGGCATAATTCTATCTACCCATAAAGCATTAAACAATGCTTTATGCCAAGTTCATTGGTTGTCATCTACCAGCTTTTTGATGATGGTCACCAGGTTCTTGTTGCTCAATTTTGCTTGGCCATTTCCTTGTGGAAAATAATCAAAAGAGTGGGAGAGGGTAATCCCATAATAAAAGTAGAACTGAGTAATCTCATAGGAAGATAAATAGGCTATATTATCTGACACAATCTTGGTTGGGACCCCAAACTTAAAAATGATGTTCTCCTTGAGGAAATTGCATACTACTTCTGAAGTAACATGTTTGGCTGGAATAGTTTCCACCTTTTTGGTGAGGTAATTTGTGGCTATGAGGACATAATCATATCCAACACTTGAAGATAGGTTCATAGCACCAATAAAATCAATTCCCCATTACTGAAATGGCTCTTCTATTACCACTGGCTTAAGAGGCAAAGAAGCTAACTTGGGTCTTCTAACAAACTGTTGGCACATCTCACATCTTCATACCCATTTGTATGCATCTTGAAACAGAGTAGGCTAGTAATACCTAGATCACAAAATCTTATGGGTAGTTACAGGTGCAAAAAAATGTCCTCCACAGGCCAGATTATGGAAGGAATCCAAAATTTGGTTCTACTGCTCTTTATCCACACAGCGAAGGAATACTCCATCAAGGTTCCTCTTATACAGCCTGTTGTCCCACAAGACAAAGTTGGCAGATTTCAACTTGATAGTCCTCTTTTCTCTACAAGACAGGTGAGTAGGACACTCACCATAAGTAAAGAAATGAGAAATACTTGAATACCACTCATTTATGGTGGAGACAAAGAGGATGGTTGGTGTATTTCCCACTTCTATTCCTTCATGCCCTATTCCTTCAGGTATGTTTTTAACAATTAATTAGTAGAGACCCCTTCCTTGCACAAGCTTTATTAGTTTGATAATAAGATCAAACTCCTAGATTTTAGAAATTTAATTGCCCCTTTTGGTTCCAAACTCTTACTGAGTTAATATAGATTTGATTATAGTATCAAGAACCAGGGCAATAATGTGTGAATTTAGGATGTAAAAATAGAAGTGCTTTACTGCCTTTACCACTACATAAACATGCTTCTCCAGATTTAAATATTTTAGCTCATGAGCTTTGAGAGGACAACTCATGAAGGATATGGGAGATTCCACACCTTGTTTGTTCTATTAAACTAGAATTGTTGAAAGTGTGTGCTTAGAAGCATAACTATGCATTGTGAAATCTTTGGTATAATCTAGACAAACTAGATTTGGGGCATGGGCAATAGCTATCTTGATGTCTAGAAATGCTAATTTTTCTTCTTCAGTCCGGTTGAAAGTGGTCTTTCCTTTCATCATGTCCATAATGTGGTGAGTCTTCTCTACAAACTCAAGAATGAACCTTCATAGAAAATTCACCTTTCCAAAGAAAGAGTGAACTACAGTCTTACTTGTGGGTAGAGTAAGCTCTTGGATGGATTTGACTCTTTCTGAGTCAATCTTTATGCCTTCTCAAGATAAAATATGTCCAAGAATTTTTCCTTATGTTACCCCAAAAATAGACTTCTTGGGATTTATGGAAATATCATTCTGTCGACATCATTCCAGCACTTGTTACAGATGGCAAACATGATCAAGACGATGCTTGGAAAAGATTGTTAAATCATCAAGGTATACCACAATAAACTTACCCATTTTATCTTTGAAATCAAGGTCTATTGCTCTTTGAAAAGTGTCACTAGAATTTATTAGGCTAAATGGCATTCTTCGATATGTAAAGGTGCCCCAAGGCATGGTGAATGCAGTCTTATGTTGGTTTGCTTCACCAACTTCAACTTGATTGTATCCTGAAAAGCCATCTAACATTGATAACATCTTTGAACTGATCACCATCTGAAGGACTTGATCCATGATGGGTAGAGAGTAGTTATCCTTTAAGGATGACTGATTCAAATTTTTGAACTCCACACAGAGGTGAATTTTTCCATTCTTTTTTCTAACAGGTACTATGTTGGCAATCCATGTATAATGATGGATTGACAAAATTATTCTAGCATTCAGTATTTTCTATATTTTAGATAGAATAGTACCTGATATCTTTGGATTATACTATTGAGATTTCTACTTGTAAGGCATCGAATCACTCTTGAGAGTAATTTTGTGGCAAATTTCTTCAAGTCTGAGTGACTTTAGATCATCATAGGAGTACGCTAGAACATCCATTGACTTGCGAAGTAGGGCAGTAAATTTGAACTTTTCTTCTAGAGTGCAGCACTTCCCAATGTTCACCATCTTGAAATTTTCCTTGGTACCTAAATTTATCTGATCAAACTCCTGGGAGGAGCTTGAATCCATTTGTTGCTATTTGATGAACCTTTTGTGCTTGTCAAATAGTTTATCAAGGGAAACCAATCCTTTGGGAATTTAATTCCCTTTATGCTGTAGAAATTCTTCACCTACGTCTAAACTTGTTTCAGGGGCTGATTCAAGTTTTTGAGGCTCACTACCTTCAAAGCAAAGCTGTTTAAATCTATCTTTTTATTCTAGAAAGGTGATGATTTAGTTGTTGCTATTGAACACTTGCCAATGATTGGCATTGTCAGGCACACTTGGTCGAAAGACCAGTTCAATAGTGTACCTATCTCCCTTAAAATCTTGGTGAGGAACTAAGAGAGTTGTAGAAATAGCTAATGCATTAGCTTGGTCATTGAATTCTCTGGGCACTATAGAGATACTAAAAGCATCAAAGCTTTCAATTTGATCCCAAACTAGATTGCGGTAATGGTGCAATCTCTTATTTTTGGTTTGGTACAGGTTCCTCACTTGACAAACCACTAGCTCAACATCTCCTTTGGCATGAAGGAGTTTGACGTCCTTATCTTGAGCAGCCTTCAACCTGAGTAACAAATATTCATATTCAGTAGTATTGTTGGTATTGCTAAACTATAATTTGTAAGAAAAGAGAAAAATATCTCCTTGAGGAGATATCAACACAATCCCAGCTCCTGAGCCAGTAGAAGAATAGCTGCCATCAAATTCTATAATCTAGACATCATCAAAAACTAATTTGTCCTTAGATTCTTCTTTAATTGGGGGGGAGGATTCATCTACACTTGCAATGCATCCTATCAATTCTTCTACTATTTTGTTTGAATCAATTGTCAAGATGTCACATTCAAAAATTTTATCAGATGCCACATGAACCTCCTTCATGGATAAGAATAAATTACCCATGCCTAAATATTCAAATAGAATTTGAGCTTTAGGCACTGATGTTTGAGTGATAACGTATTTTTCCTCCTTCTCAGGAAGCAATCTCTGCATGACACCTTCGATAGGGATCCTCACTTTAGGTAGGTCCATACTTAACTCACCACCAACATCTTTGCAAAAATTTCACCCAAGGAGAATGCCGTATGAGGCTAGAACGTCAGCCACCAAGATTATCATCTTAATTCTCTTGTCTAGGAATGCTACAAATGCAAATTAGGCATCCCTGATTTATCCCAGCAGTGGCACTTGTTTGTTCTCCATAGAGAAGCATCTCCCAAATGTCTTGGTCAGTGTGAGACCAAGAGATTCTACCACTTTGGCGGGCATGACATTGTCAGATGCACCTGAGTCTATGATATAATTGTTTAACTGGTGTCCATTTATTAGCAAGGAGACATAAAATGGTTATGTCCTCCTAGAAGCAGTAGGAGGAGCAATGACAAGGTTATTCTAGGTGGATGTGGGAGTCACCTTTAGAACAGCTGGTCTTGTAGGGATGGTTTTATTCTTTACACATTGAACCAACTTATCCAACTACTCAGGGTTAGATTGCAAGAATTCAAATTCAGACATTTGAATTTTAATTTTCTTGACATGGTCGACTATGTCAAACATCTGAAATGAATTAGAAATAGGGAAAGGTAGTTCATCCTTTTGGTTTTTAGGGGGGAAGGACTGATCTATGAAATTGAAACTGAAGGTGAAGGCATACTTGAGGTACTTACTTTTTTAATACTCACTAGGTCCTTTGGCTAGAAAGGTAGAGAAGTTCCTCATTTGGAAATTGAAATTATAGGTTGAGATCCTTCCCCTATTTTCCCCTTATCAGCTTATTCAGTTGACTAGTTCTGTGACAGGGTGAATATAGGGTATGATCCATTAAATGCTTCACCTTTACTTTTAGGTTCATCCTGATAATTCAAGAAACTAATGTTGGAGTCTCCAGCTAATTATTCTTCTCCCTCTATGAAGAGATTATCATCATCTTCTGAGTTTAACTCAGGCTGGAAAGAGAAATCAAATTCTATTTCAAGATATCTAACTGCTGAATGGGTTGGAGGTACTTTAATGGCAAGTTTCCCCTATGGGAGGGGAAGATGATTTATTTGTCCTTGATTTCTGGTAGCACCTTAATATGACTGATTGGGGAATGTTCTCCTTGGTATATCTCAGTACGAAGGAGTAGAAGACATTCCTTGCACCATTTGCTTTCTAAGAGCTAGCAACTTGTTTGCCAACTTCTGTACCATTAGATCAATGGTGCCTATAAATAGATATTTAGAGGATGAAGAAGATTTAATTTTGTTAGGATCTCTCTTTATCTTCTTTGCCAAGATGATATCATCTTCCACCTCAGTGGCCAAATCCTGAGGAGCAATAAGGTCTATGTGACCAGCTCATCTTAGTAGAAAACTCACTTGTGGAAGCTAAGAATTGATAAAAAAAACATTTAAGGTTCTCAGTTATTGGTTGAGCAATTATAGGAATCCTATTCTTCAGCTTGTCGAACTTGGCTATGAAATATCTCATTGGTTCATGAGGCTCCTTCTTCATTTGTGTGAGTTGGGCTAACAGGGCATGCACATCTTTTGTAGGCTTGAACCTTGCTTTCAATTTGGATTTAAGAGTTTTCCAAATAGTTACTAACTAAGCCTGTAGATGGTATAATCAGTCTACAACATCACCTTTTAATGTCTCTATGAATAGATTGACTACTACGTCTTCATACTCCATGCCTATCACACCACAGGCATGTTGAAGGCTACAATATGTTCATCAGGATGAACCCTCCCATCACCAAAGAATTTAGGAAAATTCTTCCTTGAACTGCATGGTAGCTCATATAGAGGTGGAGTTAAATTGAGTGGGCTAAAAGAGTTACCCCAAGGGCCTTGAACTGCCATTATATGGCTCCTGAAGGGAGTGATAACAAATGCTTTAGGGGTATGTATTGACAAAGCTCAACTAACAGCAGAAATGGCTGCTTTGCCTGGTAATGGAGACTTGACTTTTATAGGAGGAAAACTCTTGGTTCACTAAAGATGAGATGATGAAGGGATAGGATCAAAAACACTTTACTGTACCAACTCGAATACAAGGTCAACAATACCCTTAGCTCTCTAGCTTTGAGTATATCATGGGTCTGCCAGAGTGTAAAACAAAAATGGAAAAGAACTGGCACTACTTCAATTTGAAGCTTGAGGCTTCAAACTATATGTTCTTCCCTAGCGGAGTCACCAAAAATTATTGGGTGAATATTTTATCACTAGCTAACTGATGGGTAAAATAGGTTGTTTCAATCATAGCATAAGGAGATTGGTCAACCAAATGTGCAGGTTTACCACATCAAAGGGGGACAAATCTCTCCTCTCATCAAGGGAAGGTTCCCTATAAATATGAGGTGTTATATATTATATATATAAGCTGAAAATAACACTCAGGGGTAGGATAACACCATCCATCTCTATTTTTTCAAAGATGATATTCACATATCAAAGGAGAATTTTGGTGAAATGACAGAAGGCACTTCTCTTCTTTCAGAAGTGGTCTACAATAAATAGCAAAAATTCTTTTTGGAAAGTAACTGATAAGTAAATGTAATAGGGTGTAATAACCAGCAGAATGAGGTGTATCACAAAGTCTCCTCCTCAACTGCCAAAGATTGAAATATGAAGGATAATGGGGGCACAAAGTCATCCCAAGATCCTTTAAATAGAAACAAAAAATAAACACACTAAAGACAATTATGGCAGCACAAAGTCTCTCCACAGTCAACTTTAAGACACCTTCTTAGTTACTTCCATTAGTTCTACTTATTTAATTCAATGGACAAAAATGCATTCAAGAAATAGACATAAGAACAATTTCCTCAACAACACAAGCTATTCTAGCACAAATTCTGAAAGGTCACTTGCTTTCTCATTTAGATAATGAAATATGATTAACAATCTGAGCTCAAAGTCTCAGTAATGCCTTTCAATTTGGCTAGAGTTTTGCTTTTGATAACAAAAAGATCTCTTCTACATAAAATAAGAGATTAAAATATATAGCAACCAAGAAAGACATGGCACTTTATTTCATGGAAAGGCCCATGTTGCATTCAATGCCTTGAATGCATTTTTAGTTCTATTAAGGGTCCATGCTGGAATAGGGTATCAGCATTGACATTGTTATATAGAAACATCTTGAATGTCTTCTCTTTGGTATGGGTCATCTGGTCTGTCTCCAGATATGTACATGGCTGTCCACTCACTTTTATTCAAAGGGAGAAAAATAGGCCGCACCTCTTAACATTTGCACGCTCAAATGTCTACTTGGTGGACTGTTCCACCTACCAGAATAACTCCTGCGTAGATATTTTTGGTCTTTTTCTCTTGTTCCCTCTTTCTTTACTATATTTTGTCCTTTTTTGTGTGATCTAAGCTCTTAGGCTATCTCCTTTCTTTTCTACAGGTTCTTTTGATTTCTCCTTCAGCTGATCACTGAGTTTGGTTCTTCAGGTTCCATGCCATATTTGAAAATAAATGGACATTTCATCACCTTGAATTTGACATCCATGGGGGCATCATTATCACTTAGTCACTTGAACTAATTTTAACCTTGAACCTTTTAACCTTTGAGGTGCATTGATTTAATGGTTTAATTTCTTCCTTTGGTTCAGTCGCTTCCTTGGTTCAATCATTTTCTTTCCTCTTCAGTTGAACCATATCTTCGAACTTGTCTCTGGAATATTCTGCTTCCTTCCTTCACTCAAAGCTTCCTTAATCCTTTGAACCAATGAACTTTGAACCATTTTGGTTCAAGGTTCAACAGTTCATTCTCTTCCTTAGAATCCTTTGGTCTTTCAAAGTTTCTGGATCCTTTTCTTTTTTGTTGAACTCATTGAACCTTTGAAATTTGAACTCTTTTATTTTTTCTAAGTCTTTTAAACTCTAAAGTTCCTTTGGATTTCTGTCTTTAGAACCCCCTGAAGTGAAGGTGTCCCTTTGGGCCTTGAGAATGGTCCATTTTGTGGTCACTGAGAGTCCCCTGCAAGGGTACCTGCCCTTTGGGGTCCTTCAGGTGGCCTTGTTCTTCAAATCCTTCAGACTAAATCCTTTAGACCTTTTGTCTAAAGGAAATCTTTCCTCTACCTTTGCCACTTTCTATCGAGCCTTTAAACATTCCTTCAGACAAAATGTCTGAAGGATTTCTTTTCTAGAATTTTGCCACGAAAAATCTTTTCGAAAGATATCCTTTTGTTCCCTACCCTACGCAAGGGCACTTGTCCTTCAGGCTTTGGGAGACTCCTTTGAACCTTGATATTGAACTAACCAATTGAACGGTTCAATAGTTCAATACTATGTTCTACTCATTCAATTGACCGCTTGAACCAACCACTTTGAACCATTCAATTGAACCATTATTGAACTCTTATTGAAATTGTTGAACCTTGAACCTTAGAACCAATTTGGTTCAAGGTTCAACGGTTCAATGGGTTAAATATTTATTCTTCAAAGCCTTCTATTCTTTAAGTCCTTTGAAGCCATTGAACTTTGAACTCATTGAAATGATTAACTCTTTTAAGTCTACCGATGTCATTAAACCTTTAAACCCATTAAACCTTTGAACCTTTGGAGGTGGAGTTCAATGGTTCAATGGTTCATTCCATTTGTTTGAGGCCTACCGACAGACCTTTTGGTTGAACCTCGATGTTGAACCTATCTTGAAAATGCCTAAGTGTTGGGAACTTGTTTCTTTGTGAGAGCTCGCCTGTTGAAGTCATTAAACATGTTGAACCTGTGAGTCCCTCAGCTAAAAAAGCTTGAATAATTGAAGAATTGGAGTGCTCAAAGCATTTTTTGAGAAGGGAAGAGAGAATTTTAGCTTGTAGGACCAAAATAGTTGATATGTTTTCCCCAAAAGTGAGTGACAAATTTTAGGAACAACATGTACCACATTAGAGATTCATTTTGAGTAGTCAATGGATCAGATACATCTTACTTCTAAGAGTTTTTCCAGCTCTTTCTTTACCAACACAACAATGTGAGGATGCATCTTATGTAACTTTTGTTTTATTGGTTTGGCATCAGGATTAACCACAATATGGCGTATAACTAAGGTGGGGTCTTCAACTAGAAGGGTCAAACCATTTTATAGGATGGTACGTAGTGACTTAAACTATTAAATTATGTCAGGGTCCTCCATTAGGACTTGCTCTTCAACTTCTCCTAGGCATGATAAATTTGAGTCCCCTAATGAGAGATCTGGCCATGTGACAAAAATAGTTGGAATTTATTAAAGAATTTGATCAAATACTTTTTATTTATCAAATCTAAACTTTTATCCATAGACAAGTTCATTTTTGGTGGTCTCCTAGTCTAAATTTGAAGAAGAATGAACACCCCCATCTAATGGTGCCTAAAATAGGTTTTCACCACTAGACTAGCCTTTATCTTTAATTTTTCCTAGTTAGAAAGCACCTCAAAGAGTTTTTCACTTTGGGACCTCAATTTTTACTTATTTGTTTTTGGCTAAGGGTGTTCATTTGCTCTCCAAAATAGGCTACAGGATCCAATGTGATTGAGAACCTTGATTTGTGATCTCCCAACAAAATGTTGTCTCTAAGACCTAAAAAGTCATATAATGCCTCATCATTTTGGAACTCATCAATCAATAGATTAGAATATTATTGGTCCCAATATATTAGTTTGGGATAATATAATGGAAAATGGTTACAATGATTGGCCAAGGTAAGGGTACAGATGACATTATTATCAAACAGGTTGGTTTTAGCTAGGTCATCAAAGGTGTATGATTGGACTCTACTTCACTGTTGGCATCATCATTACTAGTTGTTGGTGATGGAGTTTGAATAAGATATATGGGGTCACACCCAAGCAATTTAAATCCAAGTCCAAAAGGTCTTTCATACTTAGTCATGAAAATTGGCTCGATGGTTCCTTGTTGATTTGGTATGAGGACTCTTCCTTCATAATTGTGACACTCCATGATCCTATTAGTTATAGGATACTTAGCATTTTTATAACAATCAGCTTGGTTGAAATTGTATAACCATGATTCATCCCCTTTAATAGGGTTAGGTCCTAGACTAGATGCTGGTACAAAAGTGACAGGTCCCTTATCTTTGTTCTTTTGTTACCAATGCATATGTGGGATGACTTTAGGTAGCCGAAAGGTTTTTAGATTCTGAGGAAGATTGGAAATATGAAATGTATCATGGGTCACATACTCTCCTGATCTATTATCTAAAATGGTGAAATGATTATAAGCTTTACGAGTTGGCATGTGGGAAAGGGAATCCAAGGTATTAGGATCCATGCAATTTTCTAGTGAAGGATCAATAAGTATAGCTTTTCCTTTATCCTACTTGAAACTTGGATTCATACTGTACCAATAATTATAGATTTAAAATTTGGCCTCAAGATTCTTGTAGTGCTCATATGGGTGTAAATCTCCTAGAATATTCACTTTCATCCTTGAGTGGGAAAACTTGATACATTGGTGCAGTATTGACAGGACTGCACAAATCTCATGTAACTAAGGCCTGCCTAGAAGCATGTTATATGATAACTCAAGATCAAGCACATGACAAAGTGTATCATGGGATAAAGGCCTAATGATAACTGGAAAACTAATGGTGCCTTGTGATTCTCTTTCTTGATTATCATAAGCTTTGATAGTTATTGTTTCTAGTTGGAGATCTACCATTGTGTACCCAAGAAGTTTGATGAGCTTTAGAAACACTATGTTGAGGCTAGATCCATTGTCTATAAGGACACATTTCAATTTATGCCATCTGATACAAACTTATATGTACAATGGGTTATTATGGAGTGGGCCAAGAGAAGACATATCACATTGGTTGAATGTGACTTGTTGGGTTGGAGTTAGGCGTCCAACCAAAGCTTGAAAGTTATTAGAGGATATGTCACTAAAAATAGTGGATTGTTTCAAAAACTCATTCAAGATGTTTTTTTGGATTATTGACATCCACAACAAATCAAAAATAGAAATTTATGTTAGTGTTTTTTGTAATTGTTCCACAATATAAAACTTCTTATTTTGGTTAGTAGTAAATGGTTTATTCTGAGGCCGAATGGTTGGTTGGATGACAAGCAAAGCGGTGGATGGTTGTGGGATTGGGATAGTAATCTTTGACATTTGAGTTGTGATTTCACAATCATAATTAAATATTTAACCATTGTTATTAACCGATGTTGGAAATGGTGTGGGATTAGATAGGATAAGTCTCAGTTACTAGTGCACTTGCATGTGATCACATGGCAAGGACAAGTTATCAATATAAGGTCCAAAAGGGGAAGTCCTGTCAGGTGAATATTTTATCACCAACTAACTCATGGAAAAATAGGTTACATCAACCAAAACATAAGGATATTTAATCAGTAAAATGTGTAGGTCTACCAAATCATAAGGAGATAAATCTCTCCTCTCATCAAGGGGAGGTTCCCTATAAACTATTATATACTATAGCATGCATATATATATATATATATATATATATATATATATATATATATAAGCTAAAAATACATTCAGGGATGAAATCATACCATCCATCTCTCTTTTTTTAGAGATGATGTTCATAGAATAGAGGAGAATTCTGGTGTAATTACTGAAATGGCACTTCTCTTCTTTCAGAAGTGATATTCAACAAACAACAGGATTCTTCCTAGGTAGTAACAAAAACCACAAGAAACCAACAAAAGCATAAAGTCTTTCATTGTGTCTCCTACTGATTAAGACAAAACAACATAACAGGATTAAGCACAACTCAAAGTCTGCACCTAAAACTACAATAGAGTAAAGGATTATGAAGGATAAAGAGAGCTCAAAGTCTCTCTAGTATCCTTTACACAAAACACAAACTGAAGACACTTTTAGCAGCATAAAGTCTCCCATAGTCAAATTCAAGACATCTTCCAGCTTACTTCCACTTATTCTACTTGTTTTATTAAATGGACAAGACTGTATCTAGGAAATAGACATAAGAACAATTTCTTAAATGACACAAGCTTATTCTAACACAAAGTTTGAAAGGTCACTTGTTTTTGCATTCATTTAAAAAAATATGATTAACAATCTGAGCTCAAAGTCTTAGGATTGCCTTTCAATTTGGGTAGAGCTTCACTTCTGATAACAAAGAGATATCCCTTATACAAAATGAGAGATTACGATATATAGCATAACAAGAAAGACTTGGGTGCTTGTTTTTATGAAATTAGCCCATGCTGAATTAAATGCATTTAATATCTGTGAAAGGGCTATGCTGGAATAGGTCATCAGCCTTGACTTTGGAATTCTAAATTATCTCAAATGTCTCCTCTTAAGCATGGGTTGTCTGGTATTTTTAATGATGCTTACGCAACTGTCCATTCACCTTTACTTAATGTAGAAAAATAGGCCATGTCCTTGAATGTTTATGTTCTCTGATGTCTCCCTGGTGGACTGTTCCACCTACTGGAAATAACTCTCCTACAGATATTTCTAAATTTTTTGTAGTCATTCCCTCCTTCCTTACCATGTTTTGTCTTTCCTTGGTGATCTGAGCTCTCGGGGCTATCTTCTCACTTTTTGCTGCTCTTTCAGCTCCTTTCAAGGCTGGTCACTAAGCTTATTCTCAGGGCTTTTGAAAAGCAACAGTTATTCCATTACCTTAAAATTGACATCTGTGAGGATGTCATTGGTCATTTTGAACCTCTTTGAACCTTAAACCTTGAACTCTTTTGGTTTGAAGGTTCAATGGTTCAATGGTTCGTTGATTAAATGTTTTGTAAAGGGTCACGTTTGCTCTCTTTTTCTTCTTCAGTTGAACCATTTATTTGAACTTTTTTCTAGAATATTTTGCTTCCTTCATTCTCTCGAAGCTTCTTTTCAAACTTTAAACCTTTGAACCCTTTGAACCTTTTGAACCATTTTAGTTCAAGGTTCAACGGTTCAATGGTTCATTCTATTTCTTTGAATCTTTTGAAGCTTCAAACTTTCTGGATCCTTTCCTTTTCTAAGTCCATTGACCTCTTTAAACTTGTTGAAACTTTGAACCTTTGAACTCTTTTGGTTCAAGGTTCAATGGTTCAATGGTTCATTCTTCACTCTTTGAAGCCTTCTTTTATCTAAGTCTTTTGAGGTTGTTGAACTTGTTGAACCTTTGAACCTTTGAACTCATTGAAACTTTGAAGTTCAAGGTTCAATAGTTCAAAGTTCAATCTTAACTCTTCGAAGCCTTCTTTTATTTAAGTCCACTGAAGTCTTTGAACCTTTGAACTTATTGAACCTTTGAACCTTTCAGAGGTGAGGTTCAATGGTTCAAAGTGGTTCATTCTAATTGTTTGAAGCGTGCTGTTAAGTCTTTTGATCAAACCTTTACGTTGAACCATCCTCAAAACACTAAGGAAAAGCCTTACGTGTTTTAACTTCCTTTGAAGAAAGCCAACCTATTGAACCTGTGACTTCTTTAGCTGAAAAGGATTGAATATTTGAAAAACTTAACTACTCAAAACATTTTTTAGAAATATAAGAGAGAATTTTGGTCTACAGGACCAAAATGGTCAGTATGTTGTCCACAAAAACAAGTGACATATATTGGGAATAACAACTGGATCTAGCTGGGGAACTTCCATCGATTAAAATTGAAGTAATCGAAGGGAGTAGAATCTAGAATCTCAGTGCCTTCATCTATGCCATTGGGCTACAAATTCATGCTTACCCAAAAAGAAAGATGCCAAAAATAAATAAACAATACAAAACAAAAACTATATACTATACATATATATAAATGGACTTATCTGATACTTAAAGGATTGAAGTGCTTCAGATGTTGTCCACTATGAGGTAGAGTAAATGGTGTTCCATCTTGATATCTCAGCAAGAAATTATTTTCACCATTTAAATGATGAATGGTGAATGGGCTTATCCATAGGGAATCAAATTTTCTATGTATTCCTTTTGGTTCTATCCTCTTGTCCCATAACAAGACTTTATCTCCAACCTAAAAATTATGGATCTTTGCTTTCTGATCGAAGAGTCTCTTCACCAAAATTTGATGTGTAGCAATTCATTCCACCACCATAGTTTGTTGCTCATTTAGTTTAGTCAAGCACATGATCCTTTTGTCGATGGAACTTCCAAAAGTTGAATCTTCCATTGTCTTTACTAACTTTAATGCTGGTAATTCTAGGGTAATTGGTATCTCTACATTGAGAACATATAGAAGTTGAAATGGGGACATATCAATTTCCCTCTTGGGTGTAATTCTATCTGCCCATAAAGCATCAAACAATTCTTTATGCCAGATTCTTTGATGGTTATCTACTAGCTTCCTAATAATGGCCACCAAGGTCTTGTTTCTTGATTCTGCTTGACCATTTCCTTATGGATAATAGTTAGAAGAGTGGGAGAGAATAATCCCATAATTATAGTAGAACTGGGTGATCTCATGAAAAGATAAACATGTTGCATTATCTGTTATAATCTTGGTTGGGACCCCAAACCTAGAAATGATGTTTTCCTTGAGGAAATTACATACCACCTCTGAAGTGGCATGCTTGACTGGAATGGCTTCCACCCACTTGGTAAAATAGTCTATAATTGTGAGGACATAATCATGTCCAGCACTCGAGGATGGATTTACAACACTAATGAAATCAATTCCCTATTATTGAAATGGCTCTTCTATCACCACAGGCTTGAGAGGTAACACAACCAAATTGGGTTTACCAATGAACTATTAACATAGCTCACATATACACATTCAAGCATATGAATCTCAAAATAGAGTAGGCTAATAATACCTAGCTTGTAGAATCTTATGGGCAGTCACAAGCACAAAAAAATGTCCTCCACAAGCTAAATTTTGGAAAGACTCTAAAAGTTTGTTCTGCTACACTTTATCCACGTAGTGAAAGAATACCCCATCAAAGTTCCTCTTGTACAGACCATTGTCCCATAGGACAAAATTAGAATCTTTAAACTTAATAGTCCTCTTTTTTTATGAGATAGGTGAGCAGAACACTCACCATAGGTAAGGAAATGATCAATATTTGAATACCCATCATTCATAGTGGTGACAAAGAGAACTGTTGGCATGTCTTCAACTCTTGTTTCTTCATACTCTTCTTCTTCTAGTATGTTATCAACAATTAATTGGTAGAGGCTCCTTCCCCACACAAGCTTTGTTAGTTTGATAACAAGATCAAACTCCTAGATTTTGGCAATCTAATTGCCCCTTTTGGTTCCAAACTCCTGCTAAGTTAGTATGGACTTGACTATTATATTAGGAACCAAAGAAATAGTGTGTGAGTTCAGGATCTAAAAATGGAAGTGCTTTACCACCTTTACCACAACATAAGCATGCTTCTCCATGTTTGAGTACTTCAGCTCATGGGCTTTGAGAGGGCAACTCATGAAAGATATGGGAGATTCCACATCTTCTTTATTCTGCTAAACTAAAATGGCTAAAAGTGTATGTTCAGAAGCATAGCTATACATCATGAAGTCTTTGGTGCAATCATGAAAAATTAGAATTGGGGCATAGGTGATAGCTTCCTTGATGTCTTGAAATGTTGATTTGCCTTCTTCAGTCCAACTGAAAGTGGCTTTGCCCTTCATCATATTTACAATGTGATGAGTCTTCTCTACAAATATAGGAATGAACCTTCATAGAAAATTCACCTTTCCAAAGAAAGAGTGAACTTTAGTCTTACCGGTAGAAAGAGCAATCTCTTGAATGGATTTGACCCTTTTTAGGTCGATCTTTATGCCTTCTCAAGACATAGTGTGACTAAGAAGTTTACCTTTTATAACCCCAAAAATCAATTTCTTGGGATTAAGAGAAATACCATTCTACCTACATCACTCCATCACTTGTTATAAATGATGCACATGATTAGGACTCTGCTTAGAAAACACTATCAAATTATCAAGGTATACCATAATGAACTTACCCATTTCATTTCTGAAAGCAAGATCCATTGCTCTTTAGAAGGTGGCACCAGCATTGATCAAGTCAAAACGCATTCTACGATATGCAAAGGTGCCCCAAGGTGTTGTGAAAGTGGTCTTATACTGGTCTACTTCACCAAATTCCACTTGATTATATCTTAAAAAACCATCTAGCATTGATAACATCTCAACGCCAATCACTGTCTACAGTAGTTGATCCATGATGGGTAAGGGATAGTTGTCTTTTAAAGATGACTGATTCAAATTTCTAAAATCAACACACAAGCAAATTTATCCATTCTTCTTTCTCATAGAGACTATGTTCGTAATCCAGGTGGAATGATGGATTGGAAAAATAATCCTTGCATTCAACATTTTATGTATCTCAGACAAAATCATGCCTAATATCTTGGGGTTGTACTACCTTTGCTTCTACTTGTGAGGCAACGACCCAATCTTAAGAGAAATTTCATGCTTGATTTCTTTTGGTCTAAGAGATTTCAAATCATCATATGAATGTGCCAAAACATCAATATAATGGCAAAGCAGAGTGATAATTTTAAGTTTTTCATCAGGGGTACAATAATTCCCAATGTTGACCATTTTTGGATTGTCTTTTGTACTCAAATTAATTTGATCAAAATATTTGGAGGATTTTGAATCCATTTGTTGTTCTTTGATAAACCTATCATGCTTGTCAAATAGTTTCTCAAAAGAAACTAATCTTTTGAGAATTTTATTCCCTTTGAGCTGAAGGAACTCTTCATTAGCTTTTGAATTTGTTTATAGGGATGATTCCCATGGTGGAGACTCACTACCTTCAAATTGAAGCTTTTCAAAGCTATCTATTTATTTCAAAAAAGCAATGAATTAGTTGTCACCATTGAACACCTAACAATGGTCAGCATTATCAGGTACACTTGGTTGAAAGACCAACTTGATAGTGTACCTATCTTGTTTGAAATCTTGGTGAGGGACTAAGATAGTTGTAGAGATGGTCAGTGCATCTGCATGGCTGTTGAATTCTCTAGGCACAACAGAAATACTAAAAGCATCAAAGCTTTCAATGCGGTCCCACACTAAATTATGATAATATCATAATCTCTCATTCTTAGTTTGATATAGGTTCCTCACCTGACAAATTACTAATTCAGCGTCACCTTTAGCATGAAAGAGTTTAACACCTTTATCCTGAGTAGCCTTTAATTTGAGTATCAACAATTTATACTCAGCAGTGTTGTTAGTGTTGCTAAACTGTAACTTGTATGAATATATAAAAATATCTCTTTGAGGAGATATTAAAACAACTCTAGTCTATAACTGGTTGAAGCATTTCTGCCATCAAATTCTAGAATCTAGACATCATCAGATTTTGATCTTCTTTCATATTTTTCTTCATCAGAAAGGGAAGATCCTTTTTCATGTGTACTGCACCATACCAATTCTTCTGATGTCTTATCTATATTTTTTGGATTGTCACTGATTAAGCTTTTGTCTACTAAAATAGGAACATCTTCAGTAGTCAAAAAGTAATTACTTATGCCTGAAGACTCAAACAAAATTTGAGCTTCAGGGGTTGATGTTTAGGTGACAATGTACTTTGATTCCTTCTTAGGAAGTAGCTATTAGATGATGCCCTTGTCAAGAATCCTCACCTTAGATAGGTTCATGCTCAATTCTCCACCAATGTCCTTGCAAAAAAATTTCCCAAAAAAAATGCCATAGTAGGCTGGGACATTGGCCACCAGGACTATCATTTTGATTCTCTTATTTGGGAAGGCTAAAAATGCAAATCAAGCATCTTTGATTTGTATTGGTAGAGGTAATTATTTGTTTTCCATGGAGAAACATCTCTCAAAGGTCTTAATCAGTGTGAGACCAAGAGAATCTACAACCTTGGTAGGCATGACATTGTCAGAGGCGCCTGAGTCAATTATGTAATTATTCAGCTGATGACTATTTATCAATAGGGAGACATAAAATAGTTCTGTCTTCCCAAGGGCAGCTAGAGGAGTAATCACAAGATTATTTTAGGTAGGTGTGTTCTTTGGGGGAACAAGAGTTACTTTTGAAAAATCTTGTCCTGCAGGGATGGTTTTATTTTTGATGCATTCAACGAGTCTATCCAACTGCTCAGGGTTGGATTGCAAGAATTCAAATTCAGACATTTGAATTTTGATCTTATTAACATGATCAATTATATCAAATGACTGAAATAAATTAGAGATAGAGGGAGGCAATCCATCATTCTATTTTTTGCTAGGTGTAGGACTGGTCTGTGAATTTGAAGCAAAAGGTGAAGGAACATTTGAGGTACTTATTTTTAAGTGATCACCAGGTCCTTTGATTGGAAATGTAGAGAAGCCCCTCATTTAGTAATTGAAATTATTGGTTGAGATTTTTATCTTATTTTTCCTTTATCTACTTATTAAGCTAACTAGTTTTAGGACCTAGTAAATACAGTGTATGACCCATTAAATGCTTCACATTTACTTCTAGATTCATCTTGATAATTTAGAAAATTGATATTGGAGTCACCAGCTAATTCTTCTTGGTTCTCTATAAAGAGATCAATGTCATCTTCTTGGTCTAACTCAGGTTGGAAAGAGAAATCATGTTCAGCTTCATGATAACCAACTACTGAGTTAGCTGGTGCTACTTCAATGGCAAGCTTCCCTAGTGGGGGAGGAAGACAATTTGGTTGCCCTTGATTTCTGGTAGCATTGCCCTGATACGAATGGTTGGAAAATGTCCTCCTTGGTATATCCTAAAAAGAAGGAGCAGACATCCCTTGCACCATTTTTTTTAAGAGGTAGCAATTCATTTGCTAGCTTTTGCACCATAAGATCAGGGGTGCCTGTAGACAAATATTCAAAAGATGAAGAAGATTTATCTCTATTAGGATCTCTTCTTATCTTTCTAGCCAAGATAAGGTCATCTTCAACCTTAGTCATCAAAATTTGAGCTACAAGATCTATTTGGCCAGCTCATCTCAACAAAAAAATTACTTTAGGAAGCTAAGAACTAATGAAGAAGCATTTGAGATTCTCAAGTGTCGGCTGAGCAATAATAGGAATCCTATTCCTTAGCTTGTCAAATTTAGCAATGAAGTCTCTCATGGGTTCATGAAGCTCCTTTTTCATTTGTGTAAGCTAGGCTAATAGGGCGTGAGCATCTTTTGTAGGTTTGAACTTGGATTCAAATTTGGCTTTGAGAGTGTTCCAGTTAGTTACTATTTATGCTTGTAGATGATAAAATTAGTCTGCAACAGTGCCTTGCAATGTCTCCACAAAAAGTCTGACTGCAATGTCTTCATATTCAACACCTATTATAGCATAGGCTATGAAAAAAGTTGCAATATGTTCATCAAGGTGAACCTTTCCATCACCATAAAACTTGAGGAAATTCTTTCTTGAACTATGGGGTAGTTCATGTAAAGGTGAGGTCAGATTCAGGGGACCAAAAGTATTACCCCAAGGGCCTCGACCTGCCATGATATGGCTACTGAAAGGAGGGATAATAAATCTTTGTAGGATATGTATAGACAAAGCTCTACTAGTAGAGGAAAGAGCAAATTTGCCTGGTATTGGGAACTTGATGTTTGTAGGAGGAAAACTCCTAGTTTGCTGAAGGTTAGTTTGTGGATGGGAAAGATCAAAATTATTTTGCTGCACAAGCTCAAATATAGGGTCAATAATACCTTGAGCTCTCTGACTGTGTGTACAGTGGATCTGCTAGAGTGTAAAATGGATATAGAAAAGAACTGAAACTACTTCAATTTGAAACTTGAGGCTTCAAACTATGCATTCTTCCCTAGCGGAGTCACCGAAAACTATTGATGTGGAGCTATCTTGTTCTTTCCTACTTCACGTCATTTCCCAATGGATATGAAATGCTAATAGAAAATAATTGAATATTTTATTCTTCCCTAGTGGAGTCACAAAAAATTGTTGGATGAATATTTTGTCACCAGCTAACTGATGGCAAAATATTTTACATCAACCACATCATAAGGAGATAAATCTCTCCTCTCATCAAGGGGAGGTTCCATATAAACTATTATATACTATAGAATATATATATATATATATATATATATATATATATATATATATATATATATATATATATATATATGAAAATACACTCAGGGGTGAAATCATACCATCCATCTCTCTTTTTTTAGAGATGATGTTCATAGAATAGAGGAGAATTCTTATGTAATTACTGAAAAGGCACTTCTCTTCTTTCAGAAGTGATATTCAGCAAATAGCAGGATTCTTCCTGGGTAGTAACAGAAACCACAAGAAACCAATGAAAGCACAAAGTCTTTCATTATCTTTCCTACTAACTAGGACAAAGGAACACTATAGGATTAAGTTTAGCTCAAAGTCTGCACTTAAAACTACAACAGAGTAAAGGATTACGAAGGATAAAGAGAGCTTAAAGTCTCTCTAGTATCCTTTACACAAAACACAAACTGAAGACACTTGTGGCAACATAAAGTCTCCCATAGTCAGCTTTAGGACATCTTCTAGCTTACTTCCACTTGTTCTACTTATTTTATTAAATGGACAAGATTGTATTTAAGAAACAGACATAAGAATAATTTCCTAGATGACACAAGCTTATTCCAACACAAAGTTTGAAAGGTCACTTGCTTTCTCATCCATTTAACAAAATATGATTAATAGTCTAAGCTCAAAGTCTTAGGATTGCCTTTCAATTTGGGTAGAGCTTCACTTCTAATAATAGAGAGATCTCCTTTATACAAAATGAGAGATTACAATATATAACATCACAAGAAAGACTTGGGCACTTGTTTTCATAAAATTGGCCCATGCTGAATTGAATGCATTGAATATCTATGAAAGGACCATGCTAGAATAGGTCATTAGCCTTGACTTTGGCATTCTAAATTATCTCAAATGTCTCTTCTTAAGCATGGCTTGTTTGGTCTTGTTTATGACACTTACACGGCTATCCATTCACCTTTACTTAATGCAGAAAAATAGGCCACATCCTTGAATGTTTGTGTTTTTTGATATCTACCTAGTGGACTATTCTACCTACTAGAAATAACTCTCCTATAGATATTTCTAAATTTCTTGTAGTCATTCCCTCCTTCCTTACAATGTTTTGTCTTTCCTTGGTGATCTAAGCTCTCAGGGCTATCTTCTCACTTTCTGCTGCTCTTTCAGCTCCTTTCTGGGCTGGTCGTTGAGCTTATTCTCAGGTCTTTTAAAAACCAATAGTTATTCCATAACCTTGAAATTGACATCCATGGAGATTTCATTTGTCATTTTTAACCTCTTTGAACCTTGAACCTTGAACTGTTTTGGTTTGAAAGTTCAATGGTTTAGTGGTTCAACGGTTCATCGATTCAATGTTTTATAAAGGGCCGTGTTCGCTCTCTTTTTCTTCTTCGGTTGAACAATTTATTTGAACCATTTGTTTGAACTTTTTTCTGGAATCTTTCACTTCCTTCATTCACTCAAAGCTTCCTTTTGAAATTTGAACCTTTGAACTTTTGAACCATTTCAGTTCGAGGTTCAACGGTTCAATTGTTCATTCTATTTCTTTGAATCTTTTGAAGCTTCAAACTTTCTAGATCCTTTCCTTTTCTAAGTCCATCAAAATATTTGAACTTGTTGAACCTTTGAACCTTTGAACTCTTTTGGTTCAAGGTTTAATGGTTCATTCTTCACTCTTCGAAGCCTTCTTTTCTCTAAGTCTTTTGAGGTTGTTAAACTCGTTGAACCTTTGAACCTTTGAACTCATTGAACCTTTAAAGTTCAAGGTTCAACAGTTCAAAGTTCAATCTTAACTCTTCAAAGACTTCTTTACTTTAAGTCCACCAAAGTTTTTGAACCTTTGAACTCATTGAACCTTTGAACCTTTCAGAGGTGGGGTTCAATGGTTCAGTGGTTCAAAGTGGTTCATTCTAATTATTTGAAGCCACTATTAAGTCTTTTGATCAAACCTTTGCATTGAACCATCCTTAAAACACTAAGGAAAAGCCTTAAGTGTTTTGAACTTCTTTTGAATAAATCCCACCTATTGAACCTATGACTTCCTTAGCTGAAAAGGCTTTAATATTTGAAAAACTTAACTACTCAGAACATTTGTGAGAAAGAAAAGAGAGACTTTTGGTCTGTAGGACCAAAATGGTCGATATGTTTTCCACAAAAGCAAGTGATAGATTTTTGGAACAACAAGTCCTAATTTGCTAGTTTTTCTGTATGTATTCCCATGTCAAAGAAGGATTATCCATGTAATTTAGTTGAATGTTGTTATTTAGCAATGGTCTAGATTAATTAGTGTTTGTTCCAAGATTAATGGAGATGGTATTAATGCTACCCCCTTTAATATGACCTATAACCCTATTGTATTCATGTGTAACTACATGGTAGGTTTGCTGGTTGTTACCATTCTGACCTTGGATTTGTCCACTAATTTTTTGTTGTGGGCTCTGTTATTGATTTTGTTAATTTTGCTAGTTCGACCTTTGATTTTGATACTATTGATGTCACTACTGCACTGGCCATTGTTATTATTGTTGATTGTTCTGATACTATTGATTGTTATGTCAAGAAAAGGGGTTTTGATAGATTCCAAGAGTTTGATTAGAAGTGGAAGCACCATTATCCAATTTTATCTCCCCATTCTCCAACATATTCTTAATTAAATGCTTGATTTGGACACATCTTCACCCATTGACTTGATGATAGTCATAGAATTTATTTTCACGGTACCAATCAGGATAAGGAATGTCTTACAAATAATGCTTTGGTATAGGCCAACTAATCAGATTAGCGATAGAAAGCTTATGAAATATAGACTCACTAGGTTATCCTAGGTCACTAAAGACTTGATGTGCAAGATGATTCTTCTAGGAGGAGGGGTTTGCAATGGTAATAGCTACTATATTTGTTGTATAGGTTTTGGTTGTTGTGCTTATGGTACTAGTCGAGTAGGAGTAAGTTGAAAAGGTGGTGCAAATGATGTTTGCACCATTTTCACATGATAGGAATTGGTTACTCCATTTCCCACAACATTCCTATTGCAATTGAATTGATTTGATCTTTCATGGTTATTGGTCTGTGCCAATTATGATGCTTACACTTGGATGGGATGTTGGTCATTTCCCTAATTGGAACCTTGATTTTGATTAGTTGAATTAAGCTTGATGACTCCTTAATTGATGAGTGATCACTCAATCAAGAAGCCTTTGTCAATGATTTCCTTGAAAGTATGTGCACATTGTAGTTCTAAATGATAAGCTATCTCACTATGCAAATTTTTGGTAAACATAATAGCTAATAATTTATCTGATAAACTTTGGTGAAATGACTTACAAGGGCTCTCCACCACTGTAAATAACTTGCAAAACTCTCACCAACTTTTTGTTTTGCTTTCATTAAGTCCACTAATGAAATCTCATGCTTGAGATTATAGGAAAAGTGTTGCACAAACTTATCAAAAGGATCATCAAATATATTACTAAATTTTTGGGTAATTTCAAAAAACACTCTAAGGCTTGTCTAGCCAATCTTCTTGGAATTAATAGCAAAAGGTATATGTCACTATATGATACTAGTTGACATGTGATGAAGAATTCAGTCAAATGAGCCTTAGGGTCACCTTTCCCTTTATATTTATCAAATTTTAGTGGTTCATGTCTTGGAGGAAATGGTATCTATAAATACTCCAAGTTGAATGGATAGAAACACACATCATCCAATTTGAACTTTTTAATCTATTTCCCAATGTGATTGGAAACAATTGCATCCTTCATCTATTATAATTCTTGGGATAGGAAACTGGAAGGAACATTGGTTTGATGGAGAATACTGGTTTGGGTAGATGGTTAGGAGGTCATAAGTGGGACACTTTGACCAGGGTATGATGGAGATACATGTTGGGGTACACTGGTTTGGTTAGGGAATGGACCAAGAATACGTATATGTGGATTAGGATGTACTTGAAATTACAAACTTGGTTGTGTAATGTTTTAGTTTAGGTTGGTGATAAAGGTTTGACTTGGAAGATTTTGTGGTTGGGATGGAGGGATATAATTATACTATGCTTGTTATGGTTGAAAAGGGACATGCTGTCGACTAATCAAACCTTGTTATTGAGTAGGAATTTGTGGACCAAGAACCTATCTATAGATTTGTGGTACATTTTGAATCAATGGTTTTCTAGTAGGTACTTGAGAAACATGGGGACTTCCTTGTTACATGAATCCCTATGAGGAAGTGAAAGTAGATTATAGATTCAGGATCTGTTGTTGACCAATATTTTCATGTTGTTGACTAAGAATTGCTTGGTTTTGGATTGCCATATTAGTCTATGACTGAAAAGGTATGTTCATCATTCCATGGTGAGGTGAAACATTTATTGCCCTTGATTGAGGTGGCAATGTATTTATCCTCTGCTATCTTGATACACTAGATTGTGCCTATTGTTGTGGAATACTACTCGTTAGTTATTGAGGAGGAGTAGGATTCATCACATTATATTATTTAGGCATGATATTGACTATTGTTTGATTAGCTAATCCCATAGGTTATACATTTGAGGAAGCAATCAATTGAAGTTAGGGTGTAGAAACTCTCACTCCTTAGTATGATGACTTATTCATAGGATTAACTACAGGCACATGTTTTTGGCTATTTATTTTCATCTTAGTACCACTTTGATCAAGACTAGATGTTGTTTGCATATTATCTACTACATTTGGCTCACTATTAAGTGTAGAGGCCAAAGACCCTTCTTCAATAATGGGTATATGCATTAAGTTATCTATTGAAATGGTTTGTACAAATGGGTCAGAATTTAGATTCTCTTGTCCAGTTAACTCTATCACTACTCCTATTGAAGGAACTATGTTAATGAAAGGCTTACTTACCATGTTCATTTGATTGAAATCATGTGCTAGATTTAGATATGTTTGATATACTATCTGCATTTGGTTAAAGTGATATTCCATGATGTTTTTTCTCAATCAAATATATTAGGATCTTGGTACGTTGTTTGGACTAGAGCCATAGGATTTATAGAAGAATCTTGTTGATTGTAAATGATATTGTGGGGCACTCTTACTAAACTTGGTAAATTTTCATAAGGGAAGTCTACTGGAAACTTAGCCCCTACCTCTATGGCTCTAACTAAAATCTCATTTTTGTTCTCTAAAAAATGTCACTCAAACAAAAATGGATCATACGTGGAAGCCATATTAGTAGAATATGATTGTTGAAGTACTGGTTTATCTACTACATGTATTATAGCTAGGTATTATGTGGTTTGCTCTTGGTCTTATTCTGAATAAGATGGTGTGTTAACTAGATAGTTAGCCAATGAATCTTGGCTTTGTACCCATGATTGAGTATTAAAAGAGAGATAAGAATCCATCTAATAAGTAATATTATCCACATATGGGTCTTGTACCATTTCTTCCTACACAACCACATTACTAATCCCTAGATTGTACATGAGTCCACTACGTGTGTAAGAATACATGTTGAGATCCATAGTCAATGCTTTTGTGATAAAAGGTCAAAGAGTTATTCAAAATCTAAAAAGGATAATGTCTAAAATAGATGATGTCACAACTTGGTCTCAATTTATCAAAAGGATCAAAAGGTTTGTGCAAAGTTTTGTGAGGAAACAAGCTAGTGTGAAGTATCTAACGTTTCATTGTTCACACAAAAATAAGCAAGTAAATGGTTCTAAAAATCTAGATGCCAAAATCTAAGGTCAAAGTGTTTCAAATCAGTCTAATCTAGGAATTTAAAAGTTGCTAGGTATTTTGGCCAAATGAGGCATCAAAATCTAGGCTTAAATAAGGCATGTGATAGGACTCTTGGACAAAAAACATAAAAAATTAGGCTTTGAAAATAGATGAAAGTTTTAATCTAATAGATTTGAAACACTTCTAACAAACACTAAGAATTTGATTCTTGGACATGAACTTGATCAACTAGGTATAAGGTATGAAATAAAGGGCACTTTAGCAATAGTTTATTTTCTCACAAAAAATGGTATAAAACTGGGTTCTTTTAACAAACAAGCTAGACAAAAGTGAATAGTATAAATGTTTTAGACAAAAGATCACAAAAGTACACTTGCATTGGTCTGAAAATGTAGGAACAAATTTTAACCCTATTTGAAAAGGTCTATGAAATAATATTCAAAATGTTTTGGGTAGTGTAACGATGCTATACTACCCAAAAAGGTGTGATAAAAAGGTTTTTTTGAAAAAATATCTAAGGCAAAGATGCTTTCTTACAATTTTGACAGCATAACGCTACCTTTCTTGACTCAAAATTTTGTGGTGCATAGACTTAAAGTGTGATTGTTTAGAATAAAATGGCTTAAGTCTATCAAATTTTGATGATTATGAATGGACTTTAACCCAAATTAGAAATTAAACCTAAGTTCCCTCAAGTTTAGTGCAACCCAATTAACACATCAACATTATGAACTTATAAAGGTGCAATTACAAATTTAAGTTATAAGTGAAAGACATTAAACAACTTTGGTAAAGGCCTAGACTTAATTGGATAGCATAACTATGCCAAAGTGGATCATATGACTCTCAAGCTTTTGATGAAATTTTGAACAAGGAAAATTGATGATCTCACGTGGGCAGCATAATGCCTATTTGTTTAAAGGAAAATTTGGACTATGTGTTTGGTTTGGATTGTTTGTTTACACCAAGTTTTGAATCCAAACAAGACTTTAATCTAAGACAAGACCAACTAATTAATCATTCTTAGATCCTAAACTAAAAAGGTTGTTTGGTATTATTAGAATCTATCAATATACATCATTTGAGAATCCAAAAGTAATTGTGCATTATATAGTAGGGTTTTTACACCCCCCTTATCTCAAATGATAGTACTATGACATGGACCTTGAGGCACACCTTGTACCAATAATACTTTTGTGGAAAGTGGGGATTTGTCTAAGATATACCAAGTTTCTAAGAAATCTAGGGGAATCAATTGCACAATGACTTTCACACCAAATAATGCAAAAGAAAAGCATGGATTTTGGGTTTGTATCACTTGGCTTATTACAAAAAAGTCTAGTCCTTTTTACAATCACTACATCCTACTATTCACTTAATGTAGTGCGATGTCCAAAGTGCTACTACACCCATGTATAACTCCAAAGGAGCCAAATGAAATCAATGCTGAGAGATGAAACCCTATGTCAAATCTTCCCTAAAGAGCTTGCAGGAGGTGATGAAGTCCCCCTCAGAAGCCAAGATGCATAAAAAATTAAAAAAATATGAAAGTAGAAAGACTTTAAGGTTATTTTTAAGGTCACCCAAACTTTGATGAGTTTTTGGGGAGTGCTTTAGATGAATTTCTTTCTAAGCCTTGGACTAAGCTATTTGTAATAGGAATAACACTTTTGATTTCAAGGGTTCCCTATAAGGGACAAATGAAAGAGCATACATGTAACATTCCTCTTTTTTCCAAAAAAAAAATTGATTAAAAACTATTACAAACAAGAATTGACAAGTGTGTTTAATTATAAACCCAAAATGAAAGATTTGATGGTGTTCATTTGACCCCTTGGTCTTAGTTAAAAAATTTAAAACATTTGCCAAAACATCTAAGTCCTTTTTTAAACACTAAAAAAAGGTTCCTAATTAATTTTTAAGCATGAAAATGTGATTTAAACATGTTTTGAACAAATCTCAAGCTTGGTCCTGCAATAAAAATGTTAGAATGTCTTTTATCTTTGAAGCTATTTTTAGCTTGAAATAATAAACTTTGGAAAAATAACTCTTGGGTCTATATTTTTGGAAAAACACAATGACCGACGTCAGTTATTACAACTGACAATAGTTACTTTAGATAACTGAAATCTAATTGATGTTGGTTTTGCTAACTGACGTTGGTTAAGCCATGTAACTGGTGTCGGTCTTACTTGCTGATGTCGATTATTATGTAAAATTGTGGTAACCAAAAATGGCATAATAAAGTTAGAAAATAAATTTGAAAGAGTTTTAAAGGTCCAAATAAATGTTTTAGAGTTGTAAAATGATCTTCTTTAGGTGTGAGGTGTGTTTAGTCCCACTAGGCATGCCATAATGTAATCTAGGAATTTAACTCAAGAGAGGATGGTTAGTATGGTGTTAGTTCCAAAATGAAAACAAAATGAAAGAAACACACTAACTAGCATAACATCTCTAGACTTAGATACTAGGGAGAGCTTAGTTAACTAAAACAAATGACAAACACAACTAAAAAGTAAGGAATAAAACACAATAATTCCTTCACCTTCCTTAGATGCTCCAAATTCCTTTGTAGTAGTGGCTTGCTCGACTTGTGCTCATGAAGTCCTTGGCAATGGATGTTAGAAATATTATCATTGATGTCAAAGGTCTAGTATTATTGGTGATAAAGGTCCCATTGCATTTAATGTTGTTTGTAATAAATATATCTTGGCTAATATGAGTTAATATTTATTTAATATTAACGAATATATTTTTGGTTGCATATGAGACAAAAGAAGGGCCCATGGAGAAGTCAAAGAGCCACGGGGTAAAGACAAAAGAAGGATGCGACACATTTTCCCATGAAGAGTCATCTTGGGGAATACCAAGAGTCACCAAGTGAAGACAAAAGAGTAAGGGTGCAATTTCTCATGAAGGGACACTTTAAGGAATATGAAAAGTCACCAAGATGAGGAGAAAAGATGGAAAGACATTTTTGGTCATGAAGGGTCACCACATGACTTTTCAAAGACTTGAATATGAAGGGTCATCCAAGATTGGTGCCATTTTCCATGAGGATTGAAGGGTCACAAGAAGACCAAAGGTCATTTGGAAAGCTATAAATAAAGGCTTGAGAAGCCATTTGTAATATGGTTGAGAGAGGTTGATTTGATATTGTAATATCTAGCTTAGAAGAGCAATTGTGAGAGATGAATAGTATTTGTTATATCTAGCTTAGAAGAGCAAAGGTGAGAGAGAGGAAAGAGATGTTGTATTGAACTATCATTTGTTGAGATAGAAACATTGAGAGATAGGTGTGTGGTATACACAAAGGGGTTGGTGCTCCTGCAGGTTGGTGCTCATGAATAGTTGCAGGGTTGGTGTTCGGCAAAGGGGTTTGAAGCTCTTGTGGGTTGGTGCTCACAAATTGTAGCTAGGTCGGTACTCGACAAAGGGGTATGGTTATCCTGTGGGTTTTTTCTCATGAATATACTTGAGATTGTTCTCCATGGTTTTTCCCACATTGGGTTTCCACATTATATCTAGTGTCTCTCTCTATCTTGTGTGATGTTTTTTCATATCTTGAATGTTTGATTAAGTGGAATTTGATAAAGGGAAATTTTTATAAGATATATGATATATTTGTTTCACCCCCCCTCTCAGTATATTCCATGCTTAACAGTTGGTATCAGAGTAGGTTCCTTCAGAAAGGGTTTAATAGCTTGAAGGTAGATCAAAGAAAAGCATAAGATGGCCAAGCAGCTAAAGAAGGAGAATCAAGAGTTGAAATTTGTGGTTGAGGCTCTTAAAGAAAAGGTGTGTATCTTGGATTCTAAGTTGGCTATAGAAGTAAAAGAAAATAAGATATTTATTCAAGATCTTAAGAATCAGTTAGAGGTTGTATATTCAATTTTAACATCAAAAGAAGAAGAGTGTAATCATTTGAAGGATGAGTTAGGTTCTTTAAAGGATAATCATGAGAAGCTTATAATCAAGGTTGAGAAAGATCATGAAATATTAGTCCAAGGAAAGAAGGATGTAGGTTTTGAAGGTAAATCAAAAAAGCCAATTAGGTAGCCCAATGCTTTCAAGTTTTCAAATTATTTTCATGGCCGTTGTTTTGTTTGTCATCATGTTGGTCATAGGGAAAGAGACTATATGAGGAGAAACAATCAGTCAAAGGGAGATCTTAGTCACATTCAAGAAAAAGGTGTGAGAAATATTGTTTGCTTTTGTTGTCATAAGGTTGGCCATATTGCTAAATTATGTCTAAAACAAGTAAAGAGATCCTCAAAGTATGTCAAAGGTTATAGAGCCCCTAAAAGATATGAGAAGAGTCAAATTAAGGTTTGGAGACCTAAAATACTAAAGGTTGATCAGGTTGAGTTCAAGAATGAAAATGAATTACTTGCTATAGTAGATAAAGAATCAAATAAGAAAGATTGTGCAGAATCTCTTGTTACATTTGAGCATGAGCTTTGTCAAGATAAGATAGTTGAAAAAGTTGAGAAAAAGAAAAACATCATAAATGATAAGGTTAGTAAGTCAAAAAGGTTAGACATGCTTAAATGGATTCTAAAATAAAAACACAAGAAGATCAAGGAAGAAACAGAGGAGATGTGGGAATCTCTTGAGATTTATTTCTAGAACCCTGTTGTGTGGGGTGTCTCTTCTAGGCTTCAAGGAGACACTTTTAATAAAAATTGAAGCATGGTGGATGCTATTGGGTCTTGAATATGTTGCATGACAAGAAGGTGAGTTGACAAATTAATTTGTATATCTTTTGAGTGAATAGATTTTTGAAGAAAATTTTGCACCGATGTTAAGGTTTGAGGCTATTAAAATAATTCTTGCATATGCAGTGTTTAAAATTTTTAAAGTGTTTCAAATGATTATGGTCACAAGAAATTAGAATGTTGAAAAAGAGCTAACAAATTTCAAGTAGAAGGAAAAGAATACTCATGCAGATTCAATGAAGAAGGATCAGAGTTTCAAAGCTCCATTCATCAGGAAGAAGGTTCAAACATGTTCATGGTAGAAGAAACAACTTGAAGATTTTATGTTGGTGTAAACAGCTTTGCATGTAAGAAATAAAGATCAGCCATGGTTCGTTGATAGCGGATGTTCGAGGCATATGACAGGAGATAAGATTAAAGTAGATCAATGGTGGTACAGTGAGATTCAGAGATAAAACCACTACCAGGATAGTTGGAAAAGGTACTTTGAGTTTGGATTATGATAGAACCAAGACTAAGAATGTTTTGTATGAAAAAGGTATTAAGCATAATCTATTGAGTGTTAGTCAAATATGTGATCAGGGATATTTATTAAAGTTTCATGCAAAAGGTTGTGAGGTTAGAAGAAAATTTTCAAATGAGTTGATTGTAGATTCTCAAAGGACATGTAAAGATTTATATGCATTATCAGATATCTTCTCAAAGGCACAATCAAAAGACACATTCAAAGATCATCGAGAGGAGTTGGGAGTAATTTATATTACTTCTTTCCATTGATGTTCAGCATCAAGTGAGGGGGAGCTAAGTGTTAACTCCAGGTAGGCCCTTTGCCATTGATGTCAAAGGGGGAGAATAATAGGTATAGGTACAGGTGTATAAATAGGTACAAGGAATAGGTAAAGGTTGGTACAGTAAGGGGGAGTTACTGTATATTTTTAGATGATAGTATGTGTAAGTGACAGGATGTGGCAATTTTAGGATTGAGGTTGCCATCAATGACAAAGGGGGAGATTATTGGAAATATTGTCATTGATTTCAAAGGTCTAGTATTATTGGTGATAAAGGTCCCATTGCATTTAATGTTGTTTTTAATAAATATATCTTGGCTAATATGAGTTAATATTTATTAAATATTAACGAATATATTTTTGGTTGCATATGAGACAAAAGAAGGGCCCATGGAGAAGTTGAAGAGCCACGGGGTAAAGACAAAAGAAGGATGGGACACATTTTCCCATGAAGAGTCATCTTGGGGAATACCAAGAGTCACCAAGTGAAGACAAAAGATTAAGGGTGAAATTTCTCATAAAGGGACACTTTAAGGAATACGAAAAGTCACCAAGATGAGGACAAAAGATGAAAGGACATTTTTGGTCATGAAGGGTCACCACATGAATTTTCAAAGGCTTGAATATGAAGGGTCATCCAAGATTGGTGCCATTTTCCATGAGGATTGAAGGGTCACAAAGGGGGAAGGCCAAAGGTCATTTGAAAATCTATAAATAAAGGCTTGAGAAGCCATTTGTAATATGGTTGAGAGAGGTTGATTTGATATTGTAATATCTAGCTTAGAAGAGCAATTATGAGAGATGAATAGCATTTGTTATATCTAGCTTAGAAGAGAAAAGGTGAGAGAGAGGAAAGAGATGTTGTATTGAACTATCATTTTTTGAGATAGCAACATTGAGAGATAGGTGTGTGGTATACACAAAGGGGTTGGTGCTCCTATGGGTTGGTGCTCATGAATTGTTGCTGGGTTAGTGCTCGGTAAAGGGGTTGGTGCTCTTATGGGTTGGTGCTCAACAAAGGGGTTTAAAGCTCTTGTGCATTGGTGCTCATGAATTGTAGCTGGGCTGGTACTCGACAAAGGGGTATGGTGCTCCTGTGGGTTGTTTCTCACGAATATACTTGAGATTATTCTCCATGGTTTTTCCCACATTGGGTTTCCACGTTATATTTGGTGTCTCTCTCTATCTTGTGTGATGTTTTTCATATCTTGAATGTTTGATTAAGTGGAATTTGATAAAGGGAAAGTTTTATAAGATATATGATATACTGATTCACCCCCCCTCTCAGTATATTCTATGCTTAACAATGGAAGCTTGGCTACCTCCATCTCTCCTTGGCACTTTGTGGATTTGGCTTGGCTTGGCTTGGATTGGATTAAATTTGGCATTATGAAGTCCTTTTAAGATATTTGAGCATAATAAATTTACACCAAAATAGCTTAGAAATGATGTTCATGGCCTCTCTATTTATAGATTTTTGCAAATGTCTAGAATCAACCTAAACCATCCATCTTGAGATTGAGATGTGTGGTTAAGGATTAATTCAATTTATGAAATTAATTTTATAATTATCCTCATCATGACATTATAAAAAGGGGAAATTAAGAGGCATAGAGGGCTTTAATGAGGCATGGGAGGCATGAATCTTGATATTTGTGGCATTTATGGCCTAGGGATGTCTTCCCAAAAAATGAGGTCACCTAATGATGTAGATATTTAATATTCATTTAAAAAAATAAGTTTTCAACAAGTTTGTATGGAATTATTTATTAGGCCTTGATTTGGGTTAATTAGCTCTTAAGCATGATTAAGTACTTTGTGCACAAATTACTCAAATTGATCAAAATGCCTTGTTATTGGTCTAAAATTTGACTGGATTGGAATTGGAAGTCCATGTTGGATGCATAAGCGTTATCCCATTTAGGATGTTACCAATAGAAAATAACAAATGCATGCATCTTGTGCTAGATATTTGATAGGAAAGAGCAATCCAGAGCACCCAAGTGCAAAATTGGCTTTTTGACTCGAACTGATCTAATCAAAGTTAGCTAGCCCATAAATTGCATTTCCCCATTTAAGGACACCCTAGCCAAAATTGGCATTTGAATATGTCATTTTCACATATTTTAGTGTGTTTTAGTGTTTTTGAGCCAAATTGTGCATTTTGAGTGGAAATTGGCCAAAACCCTGATTGGAGGTTATTAGTGGCTAGATTTAGGTGTCTATAATTATCACTATCCTAGTCTACCATCCTCTCTAGATGGTATACTAATTAATTTTAGTGTTTTTCATCCATGGCCAATGCAATTTTATTTAAACTAGTGTCTCAAAGATCATGTTTACCCCATATGAATAGATAAATGAGACTTATTCTAACTGGCAATTCTAGATGTTCATGCTTTGGCCATGGATTTTGAATTTTAATTGATGAGCTTGTATATTTTATTAATGTTGGATGAATGAAAATAAGTCCTTTATAAAATATCATATATCACTTCAGAGTTCTTCAATAGGTAGCAATTCAAAGTGAATACAAAGCCTCGAGATTGCAAGCTTTAAACTCTAGATTTTTAGGAATTTTGAACTAAAAGATATGAGCTATAAATGGAAAGTATGTTTTACTTGATTTTATTTAAATCTGGGGTGTATCTTCAATTTTTTTCTAATGGATTCAAAAATCCACTTTTGGGAACTAGCCACTCACCACTCTTAGTTTGTCTAAGCATCTTTGATGCAGGAACATCACTGTCATTTGTAAGTTCTAGTCTAATTTCAAAATTTGAGTCTTTTGAGAGTCATCATAGGTCATTTTAGGATTTTTATGAGTCATTAATGTGTGATATACCTTTGAAATTTTTTAATTTGGCTCATTTTGTCATTTTCCCACCAAAATCCATTATTTGAATTTTCAACTTCTTGTTAAGCTTTGGAGGCCTCAATCATGTCTAATGAAGCTTTCAATGTTGTAATTTGTCTATTTAGGATATATAAAGTGTTAAAGAGTGTTTCAACACATACATGACTCACATGTTGAGTCATCTTGATGAGTATGTTAGTGGTTTAGGTAGTTAGACTCTCCCAAGTTACATGAGGGAGTTAAAAGGTATTTAGATCAGTTTTGGAGACATAAAAGAACTTGTAAATGTCTTTTGTTAGTAATGAGAGTTGGCAGGGTTATATTCAAAGGGTTTAATTTTGTTTAACCCCAATAAGTGAATAAAAATATTATTATTTTTGAAAACTAATAATTGCAAACTAGTTTCCTATAACATGTGCATAAATAAGTGATTATGTAAAGTAGAATAGTGAAGGAAGATGTTATAACAAAGTTATGTTGATCTCTATGTTTTTTGGTAAGTAAATATTGGTTTTATTTAGTTTATTAAAGTGTTTATCATATTGTTTTAAAAATTATTTGAGTTGGTTCAAGGATACTTACCTGCATACTCCTATTATTGTTTGCATTCTGTGAAGAGAATGTCTGAGAATATATCCTTGTGAGAAGGATCATTTGATAATTGAGTTGAATACATAAATTCATGTAGGGGTAAGTGAGTTTTCACTATTTTCAAATTTATTTATGTATTTCAAAGTGTTTGAATAAACAATCTTTTCATGAACAAGTAGACAGGCCTGTAACCTATTGTGTACCTATACACAGTCAAAGTGATATCTTGTGAGAAATGATGAGCAAAGGTGTCATAGATGGTAAGTGTTGATTAATAAAGGTTTAAAAACATTGTGAAAAGGTTATTAAACCATTATTTTGGTTTTTAAACCCTTTAAAAATTAAATGATCAAAGTTTTTCTTTTTAGGTCAGTACAGACTTGTAACTGTATGTAGAGTTCATTCAAAACGTGAATATATCAACCTAAAAGAGTCTCTAGGTGAAATATATTGATTTAATAGGGTGTTTAGATTTAGCCATGATAGAGACCTAAAATAATGGTTAAAATTATTTGAAATTTCTTAAAAAATCTAATGCCTCCAACTTAAGTCTTTTGGGTCACATAATTAAATAATAACCCTATTCCAGGGTTTCAAGAATAAATCTTAAGATTAGGGAGTTTCCACCATAAAAAAATGCATGAAATTTTGTGAATAGTTAGGAATCCATGTGCCTAAAATGATATTGGATTTTTTAGACCAGAAGATTATGGAGATGTATAGTTTTAGTGAACTATGTGTAAGACAGGGAAGTAAGAGAGATAATGGGCCTAATAAGTGACCCAAAAGGGCATTAAAAAGTGATAAAATAGCTAACTTAAAGCCTAAATCTTTGTGAAACATAAGAAGAGGATAGAGGGTGATTTAAAATGTGACTAGTTTTCTAGAATCCCATTGTACCTATCCATACTATGAAGAAAAGCCTAAAAAAGGCTACTAGAGAGCTTGTGACAGAGGTCAAGAAGTAGGGTATGCAACAATGGTTATTTAAGAGGTTTGTGTATTTAATGGGAGGAAAAATAGGACCTATTGAGAATTTTATGGATAAAAATAACCTATTTATATATAGAGGAAACCAATAATGATTTATGATCCAAGTCGCTAATTCATTGAGTGAAATAAAGGTGAGTTAAACTAAGTACATAGTATAAAGATTATTATGTGAATACAATCAAGGGTGAGTGAGAAATCATGTAATAGGGTGAATGTAACTGAGTGAATACTGATGTCAAGAATGAATAGTTAATCTAAGAGGACTATAGATAAGTAAGAGAGGAACATAGGTTTTAAAACCAAGACAAAGGATCAGAACTATGTGAAATTGCAAAGGTAAGATTATATTTGATTCATATTTTCCATTCATAATAGGTAATTTGGTGAATCCCTCTACATTATTTGGTATCATATTAGGAGAATTATAAGGATAAGGTGTGTTTTATGTTTTTCAAATGTGAGTTACATGTGCATGAATATTTTGTTGAGTACATATTGAATGTTGTTTTGAGATGGCTAATGCAAGTTTTAAGAAAGAGTGAAGAGGCTATAGGGATATGAAAGAGAGGTAGAAATAGTTGAGATAAATAAATAAAGGTGTGTCTAAATCCCTTAAGATAAGAGGCTTAGAAAGAGAAGAACTAGTGATATTTACAAGAAAGAAGCTCAAGAAGAGCTTAAGAAAGAGAGAGAAGTCCCATGAGAGGACAAGAAAGAGAAGAGACTCTAAGAGAGAGAGTTAAGTGAGAGAGACCCAAGTGAGGTCAAAGAAGGCAAGTAGGTAGGCATGTCAAGAAGAAGAGATATGTTAAGAGAGATACCTAGAGAAAAGAGTGAAAGAATGATGAAGGGATTGAAGAGTGAGGAATTCCACAAGAAGATGTATAAAGACAATGAAGTGAAGCAAAGAGGAAAGGAGATTACTGAGATGAAGGAGGTTTTGGAAAGGTTAGAACAAATCTTGGAAGAGATGAGACCAATATTTATTATACACATCAAAAGGAAAGTGAGATGGCCTCTGAAGTAGTTAATAGAGAAGAAGAGAAGATAAAAGATGAAGATGATAACAAAGAATTCTATAAGGAGAAGAAATGGGGTAAGCAAGCCTCAAATGCTTATGACTAATGATTTATTGAAATGTGTGTATACATGTGAAAGATTGCATGAAGATGAAGAACATTGGGAGCATGAGTAGCATGATAATATTGAGGAACAAATTCATTGGATAGATAAGTATGGGGATACAATTATATGCTACCTTGAAGAAGGTGAACCATTGTATGAAGAATAATAAGGAGCTATATATTTTGAAGCAGCACCATCCCTCATGACAAGCATGAAGAAAGTATATTTTAGTCAAGAAAGCCTTGAGGGAGAAAAGATGTACAAGGTAATTGTTTAATGTTATTTTTGATAAATGTGTTGATATGAACAATGATGAAGATGAATTATATGATAGTACATTGAATTTAATAGATGTGATAATGGCAGGACAAGAAGGAAAAATAACACCAAATGAATTTATTAACTTGTAGGGAGAAACATATGAGGTGGAAACAATAGCGAATAAAAGAGAAGCACATTTTGAAGTGTTTAAAAAGATTGAGTTGTAATAAGTATAGGTGTATTACTTGTCACCAATTGAAGACACAGGTGACATAGATGAGTATACAATAGAGGAGAAGCAAATTTGGTAGAGAAAATAATTCAAGAACCAAATGATTTGAGATAAATAAGAGATGAGAACTCCATCATGGCAACTGAGTTTGCATTGAAAGCAATATTGAATCAAGATGAAGAAGGAGAGTTTGTAGCCAAAGATAAAACATCTGAAGAGAAATAAAGTGAAATCTAAGAGGGAAATCAAGAAGTGGATTTTTTTGAATTGTTTTCTTCATGTGCAAGTATTAGGAGGAGAGAGAACAAGTAGTAATTTCCCACATTCATATTGAAGATACAAAGCAAGAAAGAGATGAATAGAGGAGGAGACATAATGAGTTTAATCAAGCATCAAGAAGGTATACATGCTTAAAATAAACCTTTGGATCTAGGAGGATATACCATTGAACAAGATATGTTGTAAATAACGTGAATGTGATATCATTTATAACTTTCATGGAAAGTTTCCTTTTTGCTCCTCGATAGTATGATGCAGGAGCATCACTCCCATTTGTAAATTTTGGTCTAATTTAAATGTTTAAGTCTTTTGAGAGTAATAATAGGTCATTTTAGGATTGGTATGATTCATTCATGTGTGTTATACCTTTGAAAAATTTGAATTGGGTTCATTTTGGCATTTTCCCACCTAAATCCATGATTTGAATTTTCAAACTTCTTGTTAAGCTTTGGAGGCCTAATTCATTTCTAATGAAGTTTTCAATTTTATAATTTGTCTAGTTAGGTTATATAAAGTGGTAAGGAGTGCTTCAACACATACATGACTCATATGGTGAGTCATCTTGATGAGTATGTTATTGGTGTAGGTAGTTATACTTTCCCAACATACATGAGGGAGTTAGAAGGTAGTTAGATTAGTTTTGGAGACATAAAAGAACATGTAAATGTATTTTGTTAGAAATGAGAGTTGGTGGGTTTGGATTATAAGGGTGTATTTTTTTTGAACCCTAAGAAGTGAATAGAAATATTCTTATTTAAAATTAACAATTGTAGACCAATTTCCTGTACAATATGCATGGATAAGTGATTATGTAAAGTAGAATAGTGAAGGAAGATGTTATAAAAACAAGTTATGGCGATCTCAATATTTTTTGGTAAGTTAATATTGGTTTTATTATGGTGAATAAATTATTTATCATATTATTTTCAAAATTCTTTGAGTTGGTTCAAGGATACATACATGCATACTCTTGTTGTTTGCATTATGTGAAGAGAAGGTCTGAGAATATATCCTTGTGAGAAGGATCATTTGATAATTGAGTTGAAGAAATAAATGTGTGTATATGTAAGTGAGTTTCCACTCTTTTCAAATTTATTTATGTATTTCAAAGTTTTTGAAAAAACAAGGTTTTCATGAACAAGCAACTAGGCCTGTAGCCTATTATATACCTATACACAGTCAAAGTGATATCTTGTGATAAAAGATGATTAAAGGTGTCATAGATGGTAAGAATTGATTGATAAAGGCATGTAAAAATAATACATAGGTTATTAAACCCTCAGTATATTTTTTAAACCCTTTTTAAATCAAAGTGAGAAAAGGTTTCCTTCTCAGGTTAGTACAAACATATAAGTGTATGCAGAGTTCATTCAAAATGTGAATATATCAATCTACATGAGTCTCTAGGTGAAATATATTGATTGGATAGGGTATTTAGCCAAGATACATAAATAAATCAATGGTTAAAGTTTTTTTAATTTAATTATAAAGTCTAATGCCTCCAACTTAAGTCTTTTGGGTCACATAGTTGAATAATAACCCTGTTCTAGGGTTTCAAGAAGAAATCTTGAGATTAGGGAGTTTTAACCATAAAAAATGCATGAAATTTGGTTAATAGTTAGGGTTCCATGTGCCTAAAATGATTTTGGATTTTTTAGACTAGAAAAGTATGGAGATGTATGGTTTTAGTGAAATTTGTGTGAGATAGGGAAGTAAGAGACCTAATAGGCCTAAACATTGACACAAAAGGGCCTAAAAGAGTGATCAAACAGTTGAATTAAAGCCTAAAAATTTATAAAAGGTAAGAAGAGGATAAAGGGTGATTGAAAAGGTGACTAGTTTTCTATAATCCCATTTTACCTATCTGTACTATGAATAAAATCCTAAAAAAAGGCTACTAGAGAGCTTGTGATAGAGGTCAAGAAATAAGGTATGCAACAAGGGTTGTTTGAAAGGTTTGTGGATTGAATGGGAGGAAAAAGAGGACCTATTAAGCATGTTTTAGATGAAAATAACCTACACATAGATAAAGGAAACCATGAATGAGATTTGATCCAATTTACTAAGTTATTGACTCAAACAAAGGTGAGATAAATTAAGTTGATAGTATAAAGACTAGTATGTGAATGCAATCAAGGGTGAGTGAGAAAGCATGAAATAGGGTGAAGGTAACTAAGTGAATATTGAATTAAATAATTCATAAGTTCTCTAAGAGGACTAGAGATAAGAAAGAGAAGAATAAAGGTAAAATTATGGAGGTAAGAGTATATTTGATTTATGTTTTCCATTCATAATAGGTAAGTTGGTTAATCCATATACATTAGTATTCCCATCATAGGCTTGACTTTTCCCTTGATGTGAGTTGGATTTATAACCTCCAAAATTAGTCTTATCAACATTTAATTCACATCAACAACATACATTTGACACTTGGCATTACCCTATGTACCTTAGCCTTTTATTTCATGTACCAAGTTACCTAGGTGTGATACATGATATTATTCCAAGTGGAACTATTTTATTGGCTCACACTTTACTAGGTTGAATAACTTCCTTTGATCATGTATTACCATGATGTAATGGATCGATGTGTCATCTGCCTATTGGTCTTAGTTGTTAGGTGGATTCAAAGTAGCATCCAACTATTCAAGATTAGGTGATTGAGTGATAGGTGTCACCTTGTCATGCACTCATAGTGTTTTCATTATGTGGTTGGATTGCTCTATCCTAAAACTTGATCTGACTTAAAGCCTAGGTGGCTCTCTATTTTGATTCCATCTACCAGGAACTTTTGAGAAAAGGGTCCATGTGTCCTCAACCTATTGATTCTAACTACTAAGAACTTAAGAGAGATAGGGGTATATATGTCCTCAACCTATTGATTCCAACTACCAGGTGGTTTCCATGTAGTATCTATCTATCCAATATTTAAGTGACTAACTACTAGGTGTCATTTTGTCATGTGATCAAAGTATTGAAATATTGAATATTGCACATTAGTTATAGGGATACGAGGGGAAAGAATAAGTGTAAAGTGGTATGATGATATTGGGCCATTTTGTCATGGGAATTTATAAAGCAATCAAGGCATTGGAAGGCTAGGATTGAGTGCCATGTTGTATGATCTAGTTTGGTTATATCTTTTTTATGCACTGAAACATAGTGATTGAATGATAAGTGGCATGTTCCCATTTGGTTGATGGGTTACAGATTTTGTAACTCTTCTTTGGACATGAAATGATATGAATGGGTGCCAAATGGTACAATGTGAAAGGATTATAGGGCCATGAGGCTTTAAAAAATAATAGGATCATTGGAAGGTCACATCTAGGTGCCAAATGATAGACTTTCATTGGGTCATGAGAATTTTCAAAGGATAAAGGATGCATGACAAATCTCAAAAATCTATGGCTAAGTGACCAGTGTATGTGACACTACAATATGTCAATTGAGGTTAAGTTGGCATTGATTTCTTTACAAAAGAAAAAATGTAAAATTAATACCTTCATGGGTAATTTTAAGGTATCTCCTAGGAGATACCTTGATTGAGAAATCCACTCTTATGCATATTTGAAAGTTATCTCCTAGGAGATACCTTGAAGTTAAAATCCAATCTTGTGGATGTTTGAAAGGTGTCTCATAGGAGATACCTTGAAGGTATTTGAGGGGCCTTAAAAATATCACCTAATAGTTCCTTCCATGTAAATTAAAATTCCACTTGTGCATGTTGACGGTATTTATTATGAGACACCTTCAAAGTTACCTTAAATGTATGACAACACCCTTCAAAACATCTCTTAGGACATTCCTTCAAGGGATATGTAATTCCTTCAAGTTACCTATGAAGGTATTATAAGGACATTGAATGAATATTGTAGTATATATCAAGGGAGACATGGAAGGAATATCCTAGGAGACTTTATACACAACAATAAATGTATTGATAACCACCTTATTTGAATGAAATATCTATTTACTCATTGAATTAATTATACATGTCAATAAGGTTAGGCAAGTTCAACCTTGAGGTATCTACTAGGAGATTCCTTCAAGGGCCTTCTAAAACCTTCATGGATAATTTTAAGGTCTTTCCTAAGAGATACCTTGAAGGAGAAATCCACTCTTGTGCATGTTTGAAAGGTATCTCTTAGGAGATACCTTTAAAGTATTAAAAGGTCCTTTAATTTATCACTTAGTAGTGCCTTTAGGGTCAAGGAAAATTACACTTGTGTGCACGTTGAAGGTATCTCCTAGGAGATACTTTCAATGTTCCATTCAATGTATGATAATGAACTTCAAAGTATATCCTAAAAAATTAATTTTAATGGCCTTGTAATTCCTTGAAGGTATGGTAATTCCCTTAAGTGTAATTATTATTTAATAGAAAATGATGCAATGAAAGATTTACCTTATTAAACTCTCTCTTGATGATCTTATAAGCTATGTAATATTGATGGGTTTCACATTGAATTTTGGAATTAAGACACCTTGGCCCCTTGGTGATATATATAGAAGACCTTATACACAACAATAAATATATTGTTAACTACCTTCTTTAAATGACATGCATATTTACTCATTGAATCATTTATACACCATAATAATTATGGGCAAGTTCAACCTCAAGGTATCTACTAAGAGATTCCTTCAAGGTCCTTGTAATACCTTAATGGGTGTCTTGAAATTATCTCCTCAAGGGTAATGTGAAAGTATCTTAATGGGTGACTTGAAATTATCTCCTTTAGGAAGTTTCACTCTGGGAAGTATCATGTGGGGAGCTTTCACCTTGAAAATGGGAATGAGAATGGTCTAGATATCATGTTGATTAGGGAGGCTGAAGAGCTATAGAGATGTATTTAAAATGCATCCCTAATCATACTCAAGGGTGCATGTTATTTTATTCATATTACCCTCATAGTAGTTGGTACTATTGTCAGGGCCCAGCCAAGGGTTGGATCCTTATGATAACACTTTCAAAAATTTATAACTTTTTTTACAATGCAAGTAAATTAATTAATACCATGTAATAGGGAAAAATTTTACACTATTTTCAGGTGGAAATTTCATGTCCACAAGAGGACCTAAAATGCACGCTCTTATGTTTAGTCTATCAATGTCAATGCTTGCTCTCCCAATGTTTTACATCCTCATGTGTACAACATAAGAGTCTTCATTCTTAACCTATCTTGTTTTTCTACATATTTATAAAAAAAAAAGAAGTAAACACATGAATTTGGCCTATGAAGGAGTATATGAAGGGGTCTGATGACAGAATAAGGTACATTTTGAACCCTCACATCTTTTTGATAATAGTCATTCATCTGCTAGTGGTTAGAAAATCCATGGAAAATTTTAAGGGAGGAGCAAAATCTGATGTAGGCAATAAGTAAATCCATTTTCTATTGATGTTGTATTTGAAACCACTGTAGATTTTTGATATCATCTTGCAACAATCCAATCCAACCTAAACCAAGCTAAACTAAGCCAAGCCATGGGCAACATAGGCATGTTGAGTTTTGTGTTATTTGATATATTTCTAGTGTGGCCATTTTCATGTTACTATGCCACCCCCATCCTAGAGTTTATAATAGTTGTACATCAGATGATTCAACATGATGAAAAAAAAATTAAAAGACCCAAACCAATCCCGCTTCACGTGGTGGTTTAGAAACAACAACACATGATTTCTTCATCTATAACTTTATGGGAATTTAATGCTATAACAATGCTAATGGAAAAGTGTTGAGAATTAATCTCCCTAGAATGAATCTGAAAGGAGGATTCTCCAGTGGCTTTATAAATTTTAGTAGCATGTATTACTTGGATGTCTCTGATAACAATCTTTCAAAATAAATCCCAAAGTATATTTGTAAATGGATTCCCTTTCTTGTATAATTAGATATTTCTAACAACTATTTCATAGGACCCATTTTTTACTAGCTCACTAATTATACCTATCTTAATCTCCTTCATCTCAATGGAAAGCAACCTAAAGGCCCGATGCCATGATAATTAACATGGATTGAGCACCTTAATGAATTCAATTTTGCATACAATCTAACTACAAGGCAAATAACCACTAAGTGGGCCTTTAATAACACCAAACTTTTTCAAAATAACAAGCTATAGAGACCTTATACATAACAATAAATTGTTTGATAACTAACTTCTTTGATTGAAACACCTATTTACTCATTGAATCCCTTATACACCTTAATAACACTGGGCAATTCCAACCTCAAAGAATCCACAAAGAGATTCCTTTATGGGTAACTTAAAGGTATATCCTAGGTGATACCTTGAATATATTACAAACCTCAATAACACTAGACAAGTTTAACCTTGAGTTATCCACTAGGATATTCCTTTGAGGGCCTTGCATTGCCTTCATAGGTAACTTGAAGGTATCTCCTCAGAGATACCTTGAAGATATTACAAGGACCTTCAAGGTAAAGGAAAATTCTACTCATACAATGTAATAATTATTTAGATCTAAAACTATTAAAATACGTTCATTCCATACAAAATGAAGCATAGGTGGTCTAATTATTAAACTCTCTTAGATTATTTGCATCATAAATTTTCACTTTGAGAAGTTTCCCATGGGGAGATTTTATGTTGAGAATGGGAATGAGAATGGTCTAGATGCCATGTTGGCTAGAGAGTTATAAGAGATACATAGATGCATTCAAAATGTATCCCTAAGCACACTTGAGGGTGTAGATGATTGTAGTTATACCACCCTCATAACAGTTGGTATTACTACCAAGGCCTAGCCTAGGGTTGCATCCTTATGACAACACTTTCAAAATTTTCTAACTTTTTAAAAATGTAATAAAATTAATTACTACCACATAATAGGGAAATTTTTTAAACTATTTTGAGTTGGAAAGTGCATGTGCACAAGAGGACATAAAATGTGTGCTCTTATGTTTGAACCCATCAGTGTTAATGTGTTCTCTCATAATGTTTTACATCCTCATGTGTGTAACATAAGAGTCTTCAGTCTTCACCTCTCTTATTTTTCTACATGTTCATCATAAAAAATTAGTACGCATATGGATTTAGCTTGAAAAGGAGCACATGAAGGGGTCTGCTAAGAGAATAAGGTACATTCAAAACCCTCACATCTTAATGATAATAATCATTCATCTATTGGTGGTGAGAAAATCCATGGAAAATTGTAGGGGAGGAGTGGAGTTTGATGCAGGGAATAAGTAAATCCCTTTTCTATTGGCCTTGTATTTGAAGCCAATGTATCTTATTTATATCCTCCTACAAAAATCCATACCATCCTAAATAATCCAAACTAATATAAGCCATGTGTAACATAGGCATGCTAAGTTTGGTGTTATTTGAGGTATTTCTAGTGTGGTTATTTATGTGCCATTACACCACCCCCATCCTAGAGTTTGTAATATTTGTACATCATATGCCTCAGTGAGACTAAAAATGAATTGAAAAACCCAAACCAATCCCTCTTCACATGGTGGCTTGAAAATAGTAGCATAAGCTTAATTCATGTGTAATTTTATGGTATTTAGTGTTGGAACAATGACAACAGGAAAGTGTTGAGCATTAAGCTCCTTAGAATGAACCTATAAGGAGGTTTCCACAATATCTTTAGGAACTATGGTAGCATGTCTTACTTGGATGTCTCTTATAATAGTATTTCATGGTAAATCCCAAAGGATCTTTGTAAATGGCTTCCCTTTTTATGTAAATAAATATTTCTAACAACCAATTCACTAATTGCACCTATCTTAATCTCCTTCATATCAATGGAAACCAACTTAGTTGCTTGATGCCATGGGAATTAACATGGCTTGAGTGCCTTAATGACTTCAATTTTGTAGACAATTTGATTATAGGGTAAATACCCACTAAGTGGCCTTTAATAGAACCAACCTTTTTTAGAATAACCACTAAGAAGACCTTATACAAAAAAATTAATGTGATGATAACTACCTTTTTTAATTAAAACACCTATTTACTCATTGCGTCCCTTATACTCTTCAATAACACTGGGGAAGTTCAACCTTGAGTAATCCACTAAGATATTCCTTCATGGGAAATTTGAGTGTATCTACTAGGAGATACCTTGAAGATATTACAAACCTCAATAACACTGGGTAAGTTTAACCTTGAGGTATCCACTAGGATATTTCATCAAGGGCCTTGTAATACATTCATGGGTAACTCAAAGTATCTCCTTAGAGATACTTGAATATATTACAAGAACCTTTAAGGTAGAGGAAAATTTCACTCATACAACATGACAATCATTCAGATTTAAAACTATTAAAATAACCTCATTCCATACAAAATGAAACATGGGTGATCTACCTTATTTAACTCTCTTAGATTCTCTACGTTGAAAAGTTTTGCTCCTAGAAGTTTTTTATGGGGAGATTTCATTATAGGAATGAGAATGAGAATGTTTTGGATTTCATGTTGACTGGGGAGGTAGAAGAGCTATCTAGATGCATTCAAAATTCATAAATGAGTGTACTCAAGGGTATAGGTGATCATAACCATACCACCCTTCTAGCAGTTTGTACTACTACTGAGGCCTAGCCTAGGGTTGGATCCTTAAGGTAACACTTACAAAAATTTCCAAATTTTTAAAAATGCAATCAAATTAATTATAGTCATGTAATAGGGAAAATTATTAAACTATTTTGACATGGAAAGTTCATGTGTGTAGAAGAACATAAAATATACACTTTTATGTTTAGCCTATCTGCATCAATGCATGCTCTCCCAATGCTTTACATTCTCATGTGCATATCATAAAAGTCTTCAATCTTTGCCTCTCTTATTTTTCTACATGTTCATTAAAAAAAATTAGTAAGTGCATGGATTTGGCTTGTGAAGGACTACACAAAGGGGTTTATTTAGATAATAAGGTACATTTTTTAACCCTCACATCTCACTAATAATAATCATTCATCTGGTGGCAGTGAGAAAAGTCATGGAAAATTATAGGTGAGGATTGAAGTTTGATGCAGGGAATAAGTAAATCACTTTTCTATTAGCCTTGTATTTGAAGCCACTATAGCCTATTGATATCCTCCTGTAACAATCCAAGCCAACCTAAAACAAGCCAAACAAAGCCAATCCATGGGAAACATAGGCATGTTGAGTTTGGTGTTATTTGAGGTATTTATGGTGTGGTCAATTATATGTCATTGGACCACCCCCATCTCAGAGTCTGTAATAGTTGTACATCAGATGCCTCAATGAGACTCAAAATAAGTGAAAGACCCAAACCAATCCCTCTTCACATGGTAGTTTGGGAACAATAACATGAGTTTGCTTCATCTACAACTTTGTGGGAATTTAGTGCTAATAGAATGACAATGGAAAAGTGTTGAAAATTAATCTCCTTGGAATTAATCTAAAAGGAGGTTTCCCTAGTGGCTTCAGGAACTATGGCAACATGTCTTACTTAGATTTCTCTAGTATCATTCTTTCAATGGTTTACATCCTTAAAGGATCTTTTCAAATGACTTCTCTTTCTTGTGCAATTAGATCTTTCTAACAACTAGTTCACATGACCCATTCCCAACTAGCTCACTAATTACACCTATCTTAATCTCCTTGATCTCAATGACAACCAATTTAGTAGACCAATACCATGGGAATTAACATGCCTCTAACACCATAATGACTTCAATTTTGTAGAACATATCCTTATAGGGTAAATCCATACTAAGTGGGCCTTTAATAACACCAATTTTTTTCATAATAACCCACCAAGGAGACCTTATACACAATAATCAATGTGTTGATAACTACCTTCATTGATTAAAACACCTATTTTCTCATTTAATCCCTTATACACCTTAATAAAACTGGGCAAGTTCAACCTTGAGGTATCTACTAGGAGATTCCTTCATGGGTAACTTGAAGGTATCTCCTAAGAGATACCTTAAGATATTACAAACCTTAATAACATTGGGCAAGTTCAACCTCAAGGCATCCACTAGAAGATTACTTCAAGGGCCTTGTAATACCTTCATGGGTAACTTGAAGGTATCTCCTTAGAGATACCTTGAAGATATTAAAAGGACCTTCAAAGTAAAGGAAAATTCCACTTGTATAACATGAGAATTATTCGGATCTAAAAATATTAAAATAAACTCATTCCATAAAAAATTAAGCATGGGTGATCTACCTTACTCAACTCTCTTAGATTATCTATGTTAAAAAATTTCACTCCAAGAAGTTTCCCATGGGGATATTTCACATTAGGAATAAGAATGAGAATGTTATGGATGTCATGTTGACTGAGGAGGTAGAAGAGTTGTGCAGATGCATTCAAAATACATCCCTAAGTGCACTCAAGGATGTAGGTGATCATAGTTATACCAACCTTATAGAATTTGGTATTTTTTTTGAGGTCCAGCCTAGGGTTTCATCCTTATGACAATGATTTCAAAAATTTATAACTTTTATTAAAAATACAATCAAATTAATTACTACCATCTAATAGGGAAAATTGTTAAACTGATTTGAGGTGGAAAGTGTATGTGTGTAGGAGGGCCTAAAATATGCACTCTTATGTTTGGTTTGTCAACATCAATGTGTGTTATCCCAATGTTTTACATCCTCATGTGCATAACATAAGAGTCTTCAATCTTTACCTCTCTTATTTTTCTACATGTTCATTAGAAAACAAATCAGGAAGTGCATGGAATTGGCCTACAAAGGAGTACAGAAAGGGGTCTACTAAGATAATAAGGTACATTTTTAAACCCTCACATCTCACTAATAATAATCATTCATTTGCTGGTGGTGAGAAAAGTCATGGAAAATTACAGGGGAGGAGTGGAGTCTAATGAAGGAAATAAGTAAATCCTTTTTATATTGGCCTTGTATTTGAAGCCATTATATCCTACTGACATCCTCCTATAAAAATCCAAGCTAACCTAAACCAAGTGAAACCAAGCCAATCCATGGGTAATATAGGTGTGTTGAGTTTGGTGTTATTTGAGGTATATATGGTGTGCTCAATTTCGTGACACTATACCACCCCCATCCCATAGTTTGTAATAGTTATACATCATATGCCTCAGTGAGACTAAAAAATTATTGAAAGACCCAAACCAATACCTCTTCACATGGTAGTTTGGGAATATCAGCATAAGCTTTCTTATTCTACAACTTTATGGGAATTTAGTACTGGCACAATGATAATGGGAAAGTGTTGAACATTAAACTCCCTATAAACACTCTTACTTGGATGTCTCTGGTAACATTCTTTCAATGGTTTACATCCTCAAAGGATCTTTGTAAATGGCTTCCCTTTCTTGTGTAATTAAATATTTCTAAGAACTAGTTCATAAGATCTATTCCGAACCAGCTTGCTAGTTACACCTCTCTTAATCTCCTTCATCCCAAAGGAAACCAACTTAGTGTCCTAATGCCATGGTAATTAACATGGCTTCGAGCACCTTAATGAATTCAATTTTTTATATAACCTACTTATAAGGTAAATACCCACTAAGTGGGCCTTTAATAACATCGACCTTTTTCAAAATAACCTACTAAGGAGACCTTATACATAATAATAATTATGGTTATAAATACCTTATCTAATTTAAAAACACCTATTTAGTCATTGAATCCTTTATACACCTCAATAACACTGGGCAAGTTCAACCTCGAGGTATCCATTAGGAGATTCTTTCATGTGTAACTTTAATGTATCTTCTTAGAGATACCTAGAATATAATACACACCTCTATAGCACTAGGCAAGTTCATCCTCAAGGTATCCACTAGGAGATTACTTCGAGAGCCTTGTAATACCTTTATGGGTAACTTGAAGGTATCTCTTAGGAGATACCTTGAATATATTACAAGGACCTTCAAGGTAAAGGAAAATTCCACTTGTACAACATGATAATTATTTGAATATGAAACTATTAAAATAACCTCATTCCATACAAAATGAATCATGGATTATCTACCTTATTCAACTCTCTTAGATTCTTTGCATTAGAAAGTTTCACTTTGAGAAGTTTCCCATAGGGATATTTCATGTCAAGAATGGGAATGAGAATGGTTCGGATGCCATGTTGACTAGGGAGGTAGAACAACTATGTAGATGCATTCAAAATGCATCCTTAAACACACTCAAGGGTGTAGGCAATCATAGCCATATTTCGCTCATAGCAGTTGGTACTATGGTCGAGGCCCAGCCTTGGGTTACATCCTTATGACAACACTTTCAAAATTTTCTAACTTTTTAAAAATCAAATAAAATTAATTATTGTATGTAATAGGGAAAAATTTTAAACTAATTTGATGTGGAAAGTGCATGTGCATAGGAGGACCTAAAATGCATGATTTTATGTTTGGCCTATCAACATTAATGTGCACTCTCCAAAGTATAGAAGGCCATTAAAGTTATCAAGTTATCACCCAATAGTACTTTTAAGGTGAAGGAAAATTCTAATCAAGTACATATTGAAGGTATCTACTGGGAGCTACATTTAACATCCCTTTGAATGTATGACACCACCCTTTGAGGTGTCTACCAGGAGATTCCTTCAAGGGAATTGAAGTACACTTGTAATACCATGATGTTTAACTTGAAGGTATCTCCTAGGAGATACTTTGTAATAAAAATTCACTCTTATGCATGTTTGAAAGATATCTCCTAGGAGATACCTTGAAGGTACCTATTGATGGGCATTTTGACATATATTAGAAACATACTTCTACCTTGTATTTATCCTTTGAAACAAATGTTTGTAGATTCCTTTGCCCATCATATTATATTGGTTGGTGCTTGATATGTTATAAATTTATAGTAAAATATTAGGCTATTCCATTTGAATTATTTTTACATCTCTCTACATATAATTTATTTTTTGGTTTGGTCATACATTATTAATTTAAGTGTGAGTTAGCATATATATTATGAAGATTTAATATGTATTTTATATTTTAGTTTATAATTCACATTTGTTGATATATAATTAATTACTACTTAATCACAAATAATTTTGTTAGCCGATGAAATATACAACTCGCATTTTATAAAAGATCAATATTTGAATCATTTTAATTGCTTTTCATAATGTCTTTGAGTGAGAAAGGAATTACCACACTTAAAAGGTAGAAGAAGGCCTAAATCTAAGAGAATTAGGATATAGTACCAGTTTAAACTACCAAAACTAAAATTAAGTCCCCATCACCATCTTCCATTTTATGGTTGTGACAAAATTTCTCTTACTGATTTGTGTTTTAAGTTGTTTAGTCCACAAAATATGCATGTAAATATTTACTTATTTAGCGCTATATCAAGAAAATAATCTTCTCAGATTGGAATAATCTTTACATATGATAAGGATGAATTTGAATATACCCTTCAATTCCAACTAGAAGTATGAAATGGAGAAGAGTGAATTATTCATCGAGCTATGACTAATTTCAATAAATTTACACCCAGTAAAATAGAATAGACAAAAAATATTTTTTTCCCTTGTGAAATATTTGGGTTTCATTTGAATAGCTATGGCAACCCTCAAATGTTTGGGTTAATATATAGAGATAGATTGGTCATTATAATACAAAATATGTTAAAATAAAAACATGAACAAGGGGAAACAACTTCTACTTGCCACCATATAAACATGTATTTAAGATACCATGTAGTCATGACAGAAAAAACATTGAAGAAAACAAGAAAAGTAAGGAAAACATATTTTTATGTAGAATTAAAAGAGGCTATACAATTACTCACATTAGTGGATAAAAATAAGATATAATAAAAGGTTGATACACTTTTATTGACACAAACTTTTGATCAGACACAATGAATTATCTACATGATATATTTCCTATAGCAATTATGCCTTGAATATTTATGTATAGCTCTATGAATTGGGAGTGTTATAATATCAAAATAAGAAATTTAAATGAAAGAAAGGTGAATGCTATGATTCATTTATTTTTAAAATATAATGAGGTTCCAATGAAGGATGATTTATTAATTCCTTTTGATCTAAATAACCCTTAATGTATTATCGAATCAAAAGAATTCCTAGAAGATATGATGGAGAAAAAACCTAAGGTTCAAAATTGCTTATGACCAACACATAATTACAGCACAATAAAAAAATTCTTTCAGAATAGGAATACAATTCACTATCATTGAAAAATAAATGTTTTATTAGAAGGATAAGATTTATAAAATCTTGTACTCTGTTCCATATTATGCAAACAATATGTAACAAATATAATATAGTAAATGAAATAATTTATAAGGCTTCATTTGTAGAAATTTTTTGATCTACACGTGACCTTATTCAACTAATAAGTTGGAAGAATCTTGAAACAAGGGAAAAAATATGGAAGAAATACATGAACAAGATAGACACTTCTTCACACAAATGGATTGTTCAGCATAACAAATATAGGAGATAAAATGTCTTCTTTTCATGAAACAACCTATTTGGGATTATTTTCCTAAAGCATTTGATTTATTTGAAATTGGTACTTTACATGGTTCAAATAAAAAATATTTAAATCTAATTAGTACAATAATACTTATAAATATTCAAGGGATTTCAGACAAACAAAAAATAGATTTAGCATATTTATTAGAAAAAGGGTCTATTTCCTTCTTGAAAACCCCTGGGTACAACAACATGGACATTTGGTACAAAAAGGTGAAGCTAGAAAGTAACATATTATCAAAAATTGTAGATTATTTCAGCAATCATGATTTGACACTACCACTAGAAAAAAGAATCACACTTGAAGAGGTAATGGAGCATTATGCAATTTCTATGAAAATGTTTGATGATATGTGTGTCTTGAATGAAGGTATTTCAAAAAATAAAAAAAGATAGGAAGAATTATCTCCAGATTCAATAAGCATATTGACAAATTATCTACATAGTGATGGAGGTCAGATTCCTAAGATAGACACAGAAATATTTAGCTACTATTATGGCCCCCCATGTCTTTGGCCATCCATTTTAAAATATTTTAGTGAAATGTTCATTATTGGTATGAATGCCGATTTGATAATTATTGATCTTTTGAATTTCATTGAAGTTTTTAAGAAGAACATCTTTGCTTATTTCTTCAAGCATTTGTTGATAAATTTATTATTAGGGATTTCAATGTATTCATCATTCAAAAATTTGAACATTTTTCTGGCATTAAAAACTCTCTCAAGAATCTGTGTGTTGGTGATTTCCATTGCATACAAAAAATGGGTGCCATATTTTGGGGTCTAGATAGTGATGGATTCAATTGGAATCATATTATAGGTATCAAATTTTCTCAGGATCCCACTAATTTTTAGCTCCAAGATTTCATCCTCCATTCACAACAAAATAAATTATATGAAGGTTTTGAAATCAATAAATATGTACCAACATTTTAAAATTTTGGTTCACACAAAATAGGAAGGCCATTCAAAAATGAATTAGATAACTTATTTTGGGAGACACTTATCTCTACTTTCAACAATTCAGATACATGTGAAGTGCTAGGGGTATATACAGGAGTTAGGTTAGTGTGTGCTTATACACAATTATAAATGAATTTATCTTTCACAATAAAAATTGAAGAATAAATAATTTTAAATTTTAAATTTCAAAATTGTTTGAAAAATTCAGAGCAACTAATACAAGAACAACTAATTTGATCAATACTAGGTGCATAACATTTATTTATTTATTTTATAATCATGCTTCATTTTAAAAATATAACATATTAAATGTTTTTTGGTGTGTAGGCTTTATTTTTCAAACCTAATATCTTATCAATATTTCAGTATATAGCACTTATGGCATTGCATGCAAGTGAAGAAACAATAATAACAAAAAATCAAAACAATGAACATGACACATTGAAAGCTAAAGAAGGTAAGATAAGATCATGCATATTTTTACAATTATATAATTTTTTATTTATCAAATATTTATAATTTTGACAAAATATTTATTCATTTGTTTATGTCTTAATTAAAATAGTTTACAACACATCTCTACAACTTTGTGTCTCCAACATAACAACCCATGACACGACTCTACAGGTTTTTGCCTCCATGAAAGAAACACAAAGTAAAAGTCTACAAAAAGACACAATTTTAAAATAAAAATATCAAATCAATTGATGATGAGAATTTTTAGTTACTACATTATATAATACCTTGCATGGAATAAATAACCAAAGGTTCAACAAAAGAGTGCATTTGTACAAACCACAAAGGTAAAAAAAAGGTGAAAACCCCTTTCAATGAATGTGTAATTATAAAATTTCATACACTATAATATATTAATTATCTTTATTTATTTAAACACATTACAATGGATTTTTTATTCATGGATAGGAGATTGTAGAAGACAATAAAATATAAATTTGCATCAACATGGGATTTGGAAGTGTGGGTTCATTTTATTATTGTGTAGACTTGAATGTAGTTATATTTACCCATTAAAATGTTGTTTACATGTTTAATTTACCTAGTTTAAACTAACACAATATGTTTTATACTATGTTTTCAATACAATAAATTTTGATGTAGAGTATCAATTTGATCTTTATCAATATAAAAATAATGAATTATATTGTGCTAAAAATAATTATATTGTTATTGATTTAAACAATTTTTAATTTAATGTGTCTTATTGGAAGTATATAAATGAGGTTCAATTATAGGTGTATATTCATTTGAAATTAGTGATAGTTAACTTTGGATTAAAATGAATAAATCCTATTTTGTTTGTTGTGATGGGCTATATAAACATATAAATATGTATTGGTATGCATAAGAACAGTTGATACTTTCATTATTGTAAGAATATATATGTTGGTTTATCAATGCTAAATTCGTATCAAATTCTATGAGAAATGAGCTATTGCAAAAAGGGATTTTTTTAGAACATGATCAAGTTATGGTCAAGTTATAAGGATTCAATATGAACATGTATATGCATATGTATGTTAAAAAATTGGCAATAGAAATGGTACATCCATGTATAATGAATATAGTTACATGTGCTTGAGAATGTATTTATTTATATAAATCTTTATAATATTGATGGAAATTCAAATAAAAAATGCATCGAATGAAATGCATTATGTTTATATGTTATAATATGAAAGGTAAATCAAAAGCACATCGATGAAAAATCTAGTAACATGTAAATAAAAAAATTAGAAAATTTCCATGTTATATTTCTTATAATATAATATTGTTAATAAATGATTCCTTTCTTTTTTAACAAATTGCAGACATTTTAAAGGAGGAGCTAAAATCAAATTTTAAAAAACTATTGATTTTGGGGTTGGATGACTTATTATTTGTTGTGCACAAAACAAAAGATATGCAAATGAATGATATAAGAAAAAAATAAGATGATAAAATATAAAATATGTCATACTATAGTATAGATCATTCCAAGGAAATTTTAAAGGTGGCACTGCAGTCTTTTTCTCACATTGGCATTTGGTCAATGATAGAAGACAATCATTTGTGGCTACTCATTAAAGCCATGGGTTACATAAGTTAAAATTTCATGTTTTTTTGGAGGAAAATATATTCTTAGACCTTCAATATAAACATACAAAAATTAGATGAAGTTATTTTTAAAGGGACCTTTGGTGTTGATTTTTCAATTGCCAACACAGTGTTCATTGATTGTATTTCTCAAAATTGTGTTATAACTCAAAAATTGAAAATGAGTTATGTTATGTCAAGTATATATACCAAAAATTGAAGTTGGAAATATAAAAAGGATTGGAGAATCAAAATGATGTCTATCATCACATTCTTGAGAGAAATAAAAAAATCCATGCTAGCAGTCATGAACCATTGTTTAGAAAGATGTAACTTCACCATATGATTCTTTCAAGTGTATTTATTGATTATAAATGATAATTCTAGTAATAAACGTTATCATCAATTTAATATAAATCAATTATAAATTATTTCAAATGTAGTTCAATTTATTTCAAATTAATCGATTCTAATTTAGAATTACTTTGATCTTGTTAAGTGCAATTTGATTTATAGTTGGAGATACCTTGAAATTAATTAATTAGGTCCAAGTTTCAAAGATAATCCCATTGCAAGTGGATACTCCAATTTATCTTGAAAATTCCCAAGTTGGTCCATTATTATATTGACACATGCTCATGAATATCTTCCAATGAACAACAAACAATTCTCAAGTCTCTCTTTTATTAAATTTGCTTGTTGATCCCAAGTTACCTTGGACTCATGCAAATCTTAACAACCTAATGAGAATGTAGTTATAGTCCCTATGTTACCTTGGTTCCAAAATTGAATGGTTATCCATCAAACCTCACACATTATTTATGACTAAACAACCATGAGAAACATCAAATGAGATTCTATTTAGTAGATAAGCTAATTTCTTATTATATTTTGATCCATAATTTCGCCAGTCAAATGGTGCCATGTGTCCTAATAATGAAATCTAATTCAAAATATCAATGATTGGTTTGAAGGCTTAGACGGGTTTCATGTGTTCTAATCTATTCAAAACATGTAACATCCTCATTTTTGACAACTATGTCATTACTCAATGCTTTTGGTTTTAGCACATTTGTTCCCATGAGGCAACACTGGTGTGCATAATTCAAGATGGATCCTAATGTTTTTAATCCTTCATATAAGTCATAAGTTGGTGGAAATATTTCTAAATGCATTTTGGTATTTTTTTCTACACAAGTGGTGGGGCCACTGTGTGAATAATTTTGCCCTTGGATGGATTCGAACATAAACCTTTGGGTTTTGCAATGTTAAATTTAACCAAAGGTGGTAGACTACACCTAATGAAAAATACCCCCACCACTTTTGAATTTTTATTTTTGGAATTAATTATGGAAATTAATTCCAAAAAAAAAAAATAATATTAACCCTTGTCATGTCATTCTTAACCCCAAGGGATTAACTTTGGTCAAGTTGAGCAAGTGGGAGGGTTTGTACAAGTGGGAGATATGTTTATTTTGGGAAATGAATTAATTAATTGTTTAATGTTTCCCATCAAGGAATATGGTAGTTTTGAGGAGAGAAGGGGACAAGAGGACAAGAAACATTCCCCTTTGAATTTTTATAATGCAACTTCCAAGTGGGATGATGAACTATGGTGCATTTTTTTTGGCCAAGACTTTTAACATTAATAATTTTAGCATGGAATAAAAGATTCAAGTGGATTATGGCGTGATTTTTGGCCTTGGGAGAGTTTTTGGCAAAGGATAAAACACTCAACATATTATTCATTCCTTGGAAGAGACTTTGACTATGTACAACATTTACACTTAGCATTTTCTTGGATGGTAATGAAGCATTCAAGGGTATGGTGAATTTTCTCTTTGGAGGAATCTTAGACAAGAAGAAAGCAACAATTAGCAAATGTGGAGTATGGTAATTAATGAGGCAAGGGAAGCCATGGATTTATAATGGATATTTTTGAAGAAATCTTCCATAAGGAGATTTATTAAGGTAAGAGGATTTATAATCCTTCTCATTTTTATTTAATGAATGATATTGCTCCTCTTGTGTGGTTTTTTCCATACAACTACATGGCTGGTTTTTGTCATATTAAATATTTGTTGGCTAATTATTATGTTTTAATGACATGAGCATGCATTTGTTAATATTTTTTACTAGAAGGATTTTTGGTTGTATGAATTTTATTTTTGGTGCACTCCATGGTATACCATTAAATGGCTGTAATTGTGCATCTAAATGGATTTATATGTATTTAAAGGTTTGGTAAAATGATTATGTTATTTTATACACTCATTTGAATGGTTTTACATGCCATTAATGTTTTATAAATGCATTATATGGTTGCATATTGACCCAAATGCATTATATGGTTGTTCATGAATTATATGGTTGAATTTTTAAACCAAAATACATGATAGAAGACATTCTTGAATGGAAAAATTATCATGCAAAAACAATGAATTAAAACATGATAGATGTGACTTGGTGCATTCATCACCATGGATATTTTATCACACTTAAATGGGAGATTTTACACACAATTTTTTTTAGTTGAATATACATTTTGTATGGATAGTTATACTCTCTCCTAAGTGGATGGATTAAAACACCCTTGATGTACCTAATTAATACATTAAATAGATAAATTCAAGAAAAACCATGGTTGATCTCACATACTTGATGGGCTGATTCAAATAGTCACATGGTTGGGTTAAAGTATGAATGGAATGGTTGATTATGGCACATATCCAATGATTTTGCACACTCCTTAATTGGTTGATTTCATAAATGTGCATGGTTGATTTATCATGTGTAAGGTTACACACACACACATACATACGTAGCATGTGTAAGGTTTATATATGTATACATACATACATACATACATACATACATACATACATACATACATATATATATATGTGTATGTATGTATGTATGTATGTATGTATGTATGTATGTGTGTGTGTGTGTGTGTGTGTGTGTGTGTGTGTGTGTGTGTGTGTGTGTGTGTGTGTGTGTGTGTGTGTGTGTGTGTGTGTGTGTGTGTGTGTGTGTGTGTGTGTGTGTGTGTGTGTGTGTGTGTGTGTTGATTACCTTGTGATTGTTTGGGTATGTTGGAATATCCCTTTGTAGGTTGTGCACACATTTTGTGACCTATGCATACCTTGTATGGATGCATAAACATATTAGATGACTGAAACCTTAAACCTTAATAGTTAATTTACTCCATGTATTTGTATGGATGTGCATACATTTTCATGAGTTAATTTCGTGTATGTGTATATTTTTCATATGTTACTTGGGTTGATTTCATGCACATGTTTGTGATTGAAATGTTACATTTAAAGGCTAGTTTCATGCATGTTTATGTGGTCAAATTGTTCACTTTAAAAGGATGAGTGTATAAAATAACCATGAATGGCTTAACCATATGTTGAAGGGATGGTTTTATACCTTAATTTTATTGTGAATACATTAGGAAGGATGAATGATCATCTTGTATGCATGTGCTTACTATTGGGAATGCTTATTTGGAGCACTTGTATGATTGGGAATACTTGTGCAAATGTTGGTTTTATACTTTAAGTTTTTTGTGCATACATTTTTAAAGGATAATTATAGCATTGGGATGGTTTTGAATGCATGTAAAAATTTGATTTTATACATAGCATGATTGTGCATAATGTTTTAAATGTTTAATATGCATATGATTTGCAAGGTTGATAACATGCATTCAAATGGTTGATTTAGTATGTAATTTAATGGTTGCTTTATTATGAAATTGAATGGATGAGTGTATGCATTTGAATGTCTAAGTTATAGGATGAATTATCATGGTTAACCATGCATTTGGTATGGCTGAAATTGTTCACACTTGGATGGTTGATTATTTTCCTTGCATGGCTAAAAATAATGATTCCCATGGTTGTGTTAAAATTGGCCTTCATGGTTTGAGAAAATAAGTGAATATATTGCATAAATATTATTTATAACTAACAATGAATTCTTGGCATACATATTATATTTTGAAATATCCATGTTGATAATATACTTTTGTTAGACCATGAGATCTAAATTATATGCATACTTGATTATAAATGGTTGATTATGAATGGTTACACTATTTAATTTAAAGGCATGTAAATGAGACATGCACATGTTATATTTAAATTAGTTGTGTTGATAATATGCTTTTTTTAGACCATGAGATGGCAATTATATTCATATTTGATTATAATGGTTGATTGTGAATGGTTACACTATTGTAATTGTGATCTATGGTTATTTAGATCATGTGATTGTTGTTTGATACAATCAATAGATATGTTACTTATGGCATGATAACAATAGTTATTTAGCTATGTTTGTGTTACCTTGATATTTGTGCCATTATTAGAATTATGATCTATGCTTATTTATATCATGTGATTGTTGTTTGATACAATCAATAGACATGTTACTTGTGGCATGGTAACAATAGTTTTTTAGCTATGTTTAAGCTAACTCAATATTTGTACCACTATTGGAATTTGCGATCTATGGTTATTTAGATCACGTGATTATTGTATGATGCAATCAATGGACATGTTGCTTATGGCATGGTAACAATAGTTTTTTATATATGTTTGTGTTACCTCAATATTTGTGCCACTATTAGAATTTGTGATCTATGGTTATTTAGATAATGTGAATTTTGTTTGATACAATCAATGGATATGTTTTTTATGTTATCATATGTACTTTACATCCATTTGGATACTTATTTTGATCATTTGTTATTTCATGTGGTTTTGTGACATATTGCTATATTGATTTATCTGAGTTGATAGTTATAGTTGTTTACTACAAGTGAGCTATCTCGTTAAATCATGCTTGGATACATTTATGATCCATTGGTATTTGGATCATTTGAGTGTTAATGGATGAAATTAATCCATGTGTTTTTATGCATAGCATGGAATAACTGAGTGGGTAATGATAAATAAGTTTTTATTGTGTACCTCATTATCCATGAAAATTGTTGGAATAATATGATCCATGGGTATTTGGATCATTTGATTGCTAATTTCTCCAATTAACTCATGAGTTTGCATGTATGGCACATAATAACCAAGTGGGTAATGATAAATGGGTTTTTATTGTATAACTCATTATTCGTGTAAATTGTTGGAATAATATGATCCATGGGTATTTGGATCATTTGATTCCTAATGGCTATAACCAATTCATGAGTTTGCATGCATAGTATAGAATAATTGAGTGGGTAACAATAGCCAGTTTGATATTATGTACCTCATTACTTGTGTCAATAGATATTATTTGTGATCTTTCAGTATAAATCACTTGATTATGATGGTGCAATCATTTACATATGTTGTCATGTAATATAACTGAGTGGGTAGCAATAGTTGATTTGCTATTGTGTACCTCATTATTCATGTCAATAAATATTATTTGTGATCTTTGGGTATATATCACTTGATTTTCATGGTGTAATCATTTAGATATGTTGGCATGTGATGTAACTAAGTGGGTAACAATATCTGGTTTACTATTGTGTACTTCATTACTTGTGCCAATAGATATTATTTGTGATATTTGGGTATATATCCCCTGATTGTCATGGTATACTCATTTACATATGTTAACATGAAATATAATCGAGTGGGTAACAATATCCAATTTTTTATTATGTACCTTGTTACTCATGCCAACAGATATTGTTTATGATCTTTGGGTATAGATCGCATGATTATTGTGGTACAATCATTTACATATGTTGGCACATGATGTAAGTGAGTGGGTAATAATAACCAAATTACTATTGTGTACCTCATTACTCATGCCAATAGTTATTATCTATGATATTTAGGTATATATCACTTGATTTTCATGATGCAATCATTTTCATGTGTTAACACATGATGTAATTGAGTGGGTAACAATAGTTATTTTTCTATTTTATACCTTGTTACTTGTGCCAACTTAGATATTTTATGAGATATGGGTGATTAGATCATGTGAAGTCTTTCTATCACATAAAATAACTAGAGCATGTTTGCATGTAAATAGAAATCAAATAAAATGGATAATTGAGGGTTTAATTGATATAGACTATGATGTTAGTCATCTTGTATAAAGGAACCAAAACATGGTCACACTTATATAATGAATTAAATAAAGGATAACTGAGGGTTCAATTTATATTGGCTATGGTTATCCATTTTGTGTAAAGGAATTAGATCATGGTCACACTTGTATATTGATTAACTATGGAGTGGTTGACTCAGACTACATGGTTAGTCATGTGGCCCCTTGCTTATTTTTATTCATGGTTTAACCCTGATGGGTTACCATTATGATTGACATGGTCAATCTAATTTATTTGATCAATCTACTCTCAGTGTTATAGTAAGATCACCACATGTACTCAAGTGACTTGAGTAATGCTTGTTGTGTTATTTTGGTGGGAAAAGAAAAATAAAATAAAATTTTGAGGTTTGACTTTTTTGGGGTCTCTACAAAATGATCTGTTCCCAAATGGTTTGAAAATAATCCAATTTATTTGGAATATAGAAAACATATTTATGGAGAAAATATTCTCCACTCCACTTTAGTGCGTATAAGTCCAAATTATTCAAAATATCCTAATTTAATCGAAATGATCTATGCCCAAATGGTTTGAAACAATCTAATTTACTTGGAATATACAAAGTTTATGTTTGGAGAAAATCTTCTTCACTCCACTTTAGTGGGTATAAGTCTAAATTATTCAAAATAACCCAATTTATTCAAAATGATCTATTCCCGAATGCTTTGAAATAGTCTAATTTATTTGGAATATAAAAAAATTATTTTTGAAGAAAATTCTCTCCACTCCACTTTAGTGGGTATAAGTCCACATTATTTGAAATAACCTAATTTATTCAAAATGATCTATGCCCAAATGGTTTGAAAAAGTCCAATTTATTTAGAATATATAAAAATTAATTTTGGAGAAAATTTTCTCCACTCCAATTTAATGGGTATAAATCCAAATTATTTGAAATAATCCAATTCATTCAAAATGATCTATGCCCAAATGGTTTGAAATAGTCCAATTTATTTGGAATATAAGAAAATTATTTTTGGAGAAAAATTTCTTCACTCCAATTTAGTGGGTATATGTCCAAATTATTCTAAATAGTCCTTATTATGTGGATTTCAACAATAATGTATCCGAAGATGAGCAATATAATCAAGATCAAGATGATACACAAGTTGAAAATTGGGACACTTTCCCTCTACTTAACAATAAAAACCTAATTGTCAATAATGATGAGATCCTATAGAGCTTCAAAGATAAACTTTGGGAACAACCCCTTGATCATGCATAGATCATATAATCCATAATGAAAATTAAGAATAAACCAAACAATGGTCAATCTTCAACTGCCCTAGCTAATAACATTGTTACACCTACATTGAGGCCAACTTAGCTAGCACAACCAATTGTAACTCAACAACCTTTAGTGATAGCTACACCTCCTATGGTTATTTCCTCCACTTCAGATATACCATAACTTATGCATGATGTTTATATTATGTAGGCTAGGGTGTTACATCTTGAGAAAGGATCCACTCGGCCATCACATTCCTTAGATTTTAATGTTATCTTATATATACCTTTGACACATCAAATAGTGGTAACTCTTTTGCCATCTAGATTTATAGCACCTACTATTACATTATATGATGGCAAGGGTGAACCAAATCACCATCTCTAAGCTTTTCACATAGCATTCTTAGACTATGCATCTAATAATTGGCTCTTCCCTAAGTTATTCCCACATAGTTTTAAGGATTATTCCTTACACTAGTTTTATTATCTACCAAATCAATCTATCACTGCATTCAATCCATTGGTAGACATGTTTTTAGTCCACTTCTCCATATATATTAGTGAGAGGGTCTCATATGCCCAAGATGCACAATTGAAATAAAAATCAAATGAGGCTATTGTAGAATATGTCTTATGGTATAAGACTATATTGGAAAAATCGACTAGCCCCATGGAAGATAAAGAGCTTTAGGAAATATTCAAACATGGTCTTGTACCAACATTACATGAAGTTATCTTATTTAATAAGTTTCCAATGTTCATAGATTTGTTCCACATAGTGAAATATGTTAGAGTTACAATCACTAGGGGTGAATCAGTGATGCTAGATAATATAATTTAATTCCCAACTCTTAAACATTCAACACATCCAATCATGATGAATACAAATTAACCATTGCAATGAATAAGGACAATACAACAAGATCAATCACATAACACATGATATTTGTGGGAAACCTTCTTGGGGGATAAAACCCACTAAAACATGCAAGATGGACTATAATCCTATAAAGACAAGATTAAACATTTAGACCAACACCAACTGATCAAGGAGCACGTATCTCTTAATTCAGTAAGACACCCATCCCACAAGGAGGAACCAACCCCCTAAGTAACCAATCACTAACCAAGATACCTTGATACAATATCCACCTCTGATCTAATGTCTTATACACCTAACGATGGACTTATTTTACTTGTTATCTTTACCCTTTAAACTCTCACAAACCTGCACACACAAGCAATGCATCTAAAATGCCCTTTTGGATCACTCTTCACTTCTTAGCACATACACAATAAATTTTTCATAACATCAAAAACAAGACCTATAGGCCATGCACACAATTCAACCTAATCTACTCTTCAATCCATCCACTAATCATACCCACTCAATAAGCCTCTAGGGGTTACTCACTCAATCTACCTCTTCTAGGCTCATTAGGTCCAATGACATATGTGTTTATCTTAGTCACCTTGATTAGACAAATATGACTAATCTTCTTCACTCTCTATTGGTCCTCAATGACATGTACCTTATATTTTAAAGGTTCTCTCCTTTTATTCACTCCACACTCTCTCAACTTCACTACAAAGAGGCCAATTATGCCTAGTATTTATAGACACCTAAATCTGGCCATCGATAACCTCCAACTAGGCTTTTGGCCAATTTCCACCCAAAATGCACAATTTGGCCTAAAAACACTAAAACAAGATAAAAGATGTGAAAATGACATATTCAAGTGCTGATTTTAGCCAAGGTATCCCTAAATGGGGTAGTGCAATTTATGAGCCAGCTAACTTTGATAAGATCATTTCAAGTCAAAATGCCAATTTTACACCTACGTGTTCTAGATTGCTCTTTCCTATCAAATATTCTACACAAGATGCATTATTTTTTTTATTTTTTGTTGATAACATCTTAAATGGGATAATGGATCCAATACATCTGACATCACCTTTTAATTCCAATCCAATCAAATTTTGTACCAATAACAAGGCATTCTGATCAATTTGAGTAATTTGTGCACAAAGTGCTTAATCATGCTTAAGAGCTAATTAACCCAAATCAAGGTATAATTAATAATTCCATGGAAAATTGTTGAATAATTTGTTTTGAAAATGAATATTGAATATCTGCATCATCAGGTGACATCATTTCTTGGGAAGACATCCCTAGGCCATAAATGCCATAAATATCAAGATTCATGCCCTGCATGCCTCATCAATGCCTTCTATGATGCCCTCTATGCCTCTTAATTTCCCCTTATTCCAATGTTATGATGAGGATAATTAAAAACTTAATTCCAAAAATTTAATTAATCCTCAACCACACATCTCAATCTCAGGATGGATGGTTCAAGTTGATTCTAGACATTTGCAAAAATCTATAAATAAGAGACCTTACCACATCATTTCTAAGACTTTATAATTCAAAGTTATAATGCACAAATGGTTCCAAAAGATTCAATAAATTAGTGTTACCATGACACATTGATTACAAGCCAAGCCAAGCTACAAGCCAAAGGTGCCAAGGAGAGATGGAGGCAACCAAGCTTCCATTGCTAAGGACTTCATGAGTACACAAAACTAAGCAATCCACCACTACAAAGGAATTTAGATCATCCAAAGAAGGTGAAGGAATTTATGTTTTATTCCTTACTTTTTAGTTGTGTTTGTCATTTGTTTTTGTTAACTAAGCTCTCCCTAGTGTTGAGGCCTAGAGATGTTATGCTATTAGAGTTTTTATTTTTTTTTGTTTTCATTTTAGAGCTAACAACATACTAACCATCCCCTCTTGAGTCAAATTATTAGATCACATTATGGCATGCCTGATGGGACTAGATGATCTCCCACCTAAAGAAGATCATTTTGCAACTCTAAAATATTTATTTGGACCCATAAAACTCATGAAAATTGATTTTCTAACTTTCTTTATCCATTTTTGTTTTCCATAGTTTTACATAGTAACCAACATCAGCAAGTAAGACTAACATCAGTTACATATATTAACCAACATAGGTTAGTAAAACTGACATCAGTTAGCTTTTAGTTAGCCAAGGTAACCATATTTGGTTGTATATAACCGACATTGGTCACTGTGTTTTTTAAAATCATAGACCCAAGAGCTATTTTTCCAACGTTCATTGTTTCAAAATAAAAAGAGCTTAAAAGCAAATGGACATGCTGACATTTTTTTTGTAGGACCAAGCTTGACATTTGACAAAAACATGTTTAGATCACCTTTTACATGCTTAAAAATCAATTAGGAGCTTTGTTTTCGAGTTTAAATTTTTTAGATGTTTATGATGAATGCTTTCAAAGTTTGCAACTAAGACCAAGAGGTCAAATGAACACCACCTCACTTTCATTTAGGCTTAAAATTGAACACATTTGTCAATTATTGTTTGCAATAGTTTATTAGATGAAATATTTATTTGGAAAAAAAAAGAATGTTGCATGTATGCTCTTTCATTTATCCCCTCTAGGGAACCCTTGAAATCAAAAGTGCCATTCTTATTGTAAGTAGCCTAGTCCAAGGCTTAGAAAGAAAGTCATCCAAAACACTCCCAAAAAACACATCAAAGTTTGGGTGACCTTGAAAATGACTCTAAAGTCTTTCTACTTTCATGTTTTTTTTTGTTTTTTTTGTAAACTTGGCTTGTGAGGGGGACTTCATCACCTCCCACAAGTTCTTTAGGGAAGCTTTCACTTAGGGTTTCATCTCCTAGCATTGACTTCATTTGGATCCTTTAGAGTTGCACACAGGACATAGTGGCACTTTAGACATCTCACTACACTGAGCGAATAACAAGATGTAGTGGTTACAAAAAGGACTATACCTTTTTACAACAAGCTAAGTGATATAGATCCAAAATCCATGCTTTTCTTTTGCATTTGTTGGCATGAAATTCATTGTGAAATTTATTTTCCTAGATCATTTGGAAACTTGTTAGATCTTAGACAAATCCCCACTTGTTATAGAAGTATTATTGGTGCAGGTGTGCCTCAAGGTCTATGTCACAGTACTATCATTTGAGAGAAGGTGGGGGTGTAAAAACCCTACTATATAATGCACATTTACATTTGGATGAACACTTAAAATTTTCTCAAATGATGTATATTGATGGATTCCAACAATATCAAGCAACCTTGTTAGTTTAGGATCTAAGAGCGATTAATTAGTTGGTCTTGTCCTAGGTTAAAGTCTTATTTAGAGTCAAAACTTGGTGTAAACAAACAATCCAAACCAAACACATAGTCTAAAATTTCCTTTGAATAAAGAGACATTATGCTACCTACGTGAGATCATCAATTTGCCTTGTTCAAAATTTCATCAAAAGCTTGAGAGTCATATCACCCATTTTGGCATAGCTATGCTACCCAATTGAGTCTTAACCTTTACCAAAGTTGTTTAAATCCTTCACTTATAATATAAATTCAGAATTACACCTTTATAAATTCATACAGTTGATGTGTTAAGTGGGTTAGCCATTTACACTAAACTCGAGGGAACTTAGGTTCAATTTTCAATTTGGGTTGAAGGCCATTTAAGACTCATAATCATTATCATCACTTGATAGACTTAAGCCATTTTGTGCTAAACAATTTCACTTTGAGTCTATGCACCACAACATTTTGAATCAAGAAAAGTAGTGTTATGTTGTCAAAATTTTAGGAAAATGTCTTTGCCTTAGAGAGTTTTTGAAACAAACCTTAGTTATCACACCTTTTGGGTGGTCTAACATCATTACGCTACCCAATTTTTTTAAATATTGTTTCATAGACCCTCTTGCATAGAGTTCCAAATTTGTTCCTACATTTTTAGACCAATCCAAGCGTACTTTTGTGATCTTTTATCTAAAACATTTATACTATTCACTTTTGTCTAACTTGTCTGTCAAAAGAACCAAGTTTTATACCATTTTTGTGAGAAAATAAACTATTTCTAAAATGCATTTTGTTTCATACCTTATACCTAGCTGATCAAGTTCATGTCCAAGAATCAAATGCCTAGTGTTTGTTAGAAGTCTTTCAAATACTTTAGATTAAAATTTTCATCTATTTCAAAGTCTAGCTTTTGACGTCGTTTCGCCAAGAGTCCTAACGCATGCCTTGTTTGAGCCTAGCTTTTGATGCCGCATTTGGCCAAAAGACCTAACAACTTTTAAATTCTTAGATTAGACTAATTTGAAATACTTCAACCTTAGATTTTGGAATTTTGATTTTAGGTCCATTTACTTGCTTATCTTTGTGTGAATAGTGAAACATTGGATACTTCATGCTATCTTGTTTCCTCACAAACCTTTGCATAAAACCTTTTAAATTTTTTGACAAATCTAGACCAAGTTGGAACATCATCTATTTTAGAAATTATCCTTTTTTATAGTATATATAACTCTTTGAAATTTTATCGCAAAATATTGAATATAGATCCCAACATGTATTCTTACACTCATAATGGACTCATGTAAAATCTAGGGACTAATAATGTGGTGTCATAGGAAGAAATGGTGTAAGACCCCTATGCGGATAATATTGCTTATGATATGGATTCTTATCCTTCTTATAATACTCAATTAGGGGCTCAAAGACAAGATCCATTGGCTAACTATCTGGTTAACACACCACCTTATTCAAAATAAGATCAAGAGTAAAATGTACAATACCTAGCTACAATACCTGTAGTGGATGAGATAACACTTCAATAGTCATCTTCTACTAATATGGCTTCTACATATGATCAATTTTTGTTTGAGTGATATTTATTAGAGAACAAAGACAAGATTTTGGTTAGAGCCATAGAGGTAGGAGCCAATTTTCTGGTAGACTTCCTCCATGAAAATTTACCAAGTCTAGTAAGAGTGCCCCACAATATCATTTACAATCAACAGGCTTCTTCTAGAAATCTGATGGTTCTAGTCCAAACAACATACCAAGATCCTAATATATCTAATCAAGGAAAAAAAATAATGGAAGATCACTTTAACCCAATGTAGATAGCATATCAAACCTACCCAAATCTATCATGTGATTTCAATCAAATGAACATGGTAAGTAAGCCTCTTATTGACCTAGTTCCTTCAATAGGAGTGTTGATAGAGTTAAATACACAAGAGAATCTAAATTTCAACCCATTCATATAAATCACTTTGATAGATAACTTGATGCATATACCTATTATTGAACAAGTATCTTTAGTCTATACATATAATAGTGAGCCAAATGTAGTAGATGATGTGCAAACAATGTCCAGTACCAATCAAAGTGGTACTAACATGCAAATAATTAACCAATAACATGTGCTCATAGTTAATCCTATAAATAGGTCATAAAACTAGGGAGCAGGAGTCTCTACACCCCAACCTCAACTGGATGCTTCCTCAAGTATACAACCTATGGGATTAGGTAATAAAAAAATGGCTAATGTCATGCCTTAATGACAAAATGTGATGAACCCTACTCTTCCTCAATAAGTAACAAGTAGTATTCCACAACAACAGGCATAATCTAATGTATTAATTAATAGAGTACAAATATATTACCACGTCAATCAGCGGTAATTAATGTTTCACCTTGATAGGTAATGATAAACATACCTCTTTAGTCACAAACTAATATGCCAATTCAAAACCAAGTAATGACTATTTAATAATGTGCAAATATTAGTCAATAATAGATGTCAAATCTATAACCTACTTTCACTTCCTCATAGGGATTCATGCAACAAAGAGGTCCCCATGTTTCTCAGGTACCTACTAGATAATCATTTGTTCAAAATGTGCCACAAATCCAGAGAGAGGGTCTTTGTCCATAAGTTCCCTCTTTTCATATCTTATCATATCCAAATGGTGCAAACATCATCTGCACCACCTTTTCATCTTACTCCTACCCAGTAACCTCTCCAGCCGATACCACAAGCACAACAACCAAGACCTACACAACAAATATAACAACCGTTACCATTACAAACCCCTCCTCCTAGGAGAAATGTGCTTGCATGTTGTGTCTTTAATAACCTAAAAGAACCTATTAAATCTATATTTCACAAGCTTATTTCTGCTAATCTGATTAGTTGGCCTATACCAAAGCATTATTTGTAAGGCATTCCTTATCCTGATTAGTACCATGAAAAATTCTATGACTATCATCAGGTCAACTAGTATAATCTATGAAGATGTGTCCAAATCAAGCTGAGAATGTGTTGGAGAATGGGGAGATAAAATTAAATAATGGTACTTCCACTTCCAATCAAACTCTTGAGATTTATCAAAACCCCTTTCCTTGACATAACAATTAGTAGTAGAAAAATAATCAACAACTTCAACAACAATGGCCAGTACAATAACAAAATTCATAGTATCAAAATCAAAGGCTAAACTAGTAGAATCAACAAAATCAGTAGTAGAACCAACAAAATCAGTAGTAGAACCCACTATGATAGAGCAATGGACAAAACCAAGGTCAAAACAATAATAACCAAAAAACCTACCATGTAGTTTCACATGACTACAATAGGGTTGTAGGTCATATTATAGGGGGTAGCATTAATACCATCTTTATTAATCCTAGACCAAGCACTAATCAACCTAGACGATTGCTAAACAACAACATCTAGCCAAATTATATGGATAATCCTTCTTTGACTTGGGAATGCATACAATAAAACTAGAAAACTAAGACTTCCCCTTTTGACCTTATATCAACAACTCATCCTTACCACGTGACCACATGCAAGTGCACCAACAATTGAGACTTGTCATATCTAGTCCCAAACCATTATCAACATTGATTAGCAATAATGGTCTAGTATTTAATCCTAATTGTGAAATCATAACTTAGAGGTCAAATATTACTATCCCAGGCCCATAACCATCTACCACTTTTCCTATCATCCAACCAACCATTTAGCCTCAAAATAAACCATTCACTACTGACCAAGATAAAAAATTGATATTGTGGAACAATTGTAAAAGACACCAGCACAAATTTATATTTTATATTTGTTTTAGATTAAGGTAAAAGTAGGTTTTGAAGGGGTCTCAAAACCCTATAATAGATCAAGAAAGATAAAACATTACAAACCACTAGGAAAGGCAATCCTGAATCCTATTGAAGAACAATAACTAAACCAAGTTTTATAGGGACCTGAAACCACCAATATAAACTAGAAAAAGCTCTCCAAGTTTTACAAGGACGTGAAACCTAAACAAAACCAGGAAAAACAACCTAAAAACTAGGTTTTACGAGGACCTAAAACCCCAAAAATGAAGACACCAATGCCCAACTCCAAAAAGAATAGAGCAGGCACCCAGGTCCAAACCAGTAACCCCAAGACCACACTATCAAAGGACTTGCTCACAAACGGTAGCCAAAAAAAATTTCCATTGCATGGCATGCCTTCCTCCCTAAGCACCAACACGGCATAGGTAGATCCACCATACCCATCATTTTTATGAGCAGGGCTCCTCCACGACTTAGGTTTTCTCCATTTTTCCCTGAATAGGGCGCCATGGCTCATTCACTGACCACAGAGGAAACAAAGTTTCCCCCATTCATTCACTATTTTCTTCACAAACCAGATCAGGATGGTAGTCCAACTTGAGCTAGAGATCCAGCCCAAGTTCCATCCATAATACAAAAAATTGAAGCAAAATAAAAAACCATGCAAAAAAAGGTCTCTCATTTCCATGCCGCACATCAACACCAAGGATCCTTCCATCTGCAGAATGAGATTTGGAAACCCAAAGTTTGAGAAGATGGCCGCAAAGGTTAGGGTTTCAGCACAGCCACATCCACGACCACACTCCCTCTTCCCTCATCCCTCTATGGCTATATTAACAAACCCCAGATCCATCACTACCACCGCCCATTCCCTCCACCCAAACGTTTATGAGATCACCCCCTCTACTCAGAGGAATCACCACCATGGCATTTAAAATATCACTAAAGAAATCACCGATTCACACAGGTTAGGGTTTTTGGTCAACACGGCAGTCGCCTCATCCACAAAACAAAAATCTAAGGTAAAAATATAGATCCACACAATAATAGATTTGGCTTTACAGTCCTGTGCAAAAGCACGTGAGGAAGGGTTTGAGGGGGCCACGTAGACGTGAGCCTCCAGCCCGTCATTACCTTGTGCTTTATATTTTATATTTGTTACGAATGTTAATAATCCATAAAAAAATCTTGAATGATTTTTTAACCCAATCCACTATTGCTAGTGACATATCCCCTGATAAATTTCAAGCTTTGGTTAGACACCTAGCTCCAGCCCAACAAGTCACATTCAACCAAAGTGATATGTCTTCTCTTAACCTACTCCATAATAACTCATTATACATAGAATTTTGTATCAGATGGCATAAAGTGAAATGTTTCCTTATAGATAATGGATCTAGCCTCAACATAATATCTATAAAGTGCATCAAGCTTCTTGAGTACATAATGGTAGGTCTCTAACCAAAAAAATAACTATCAAAGATTATGATAATTAGGAAAGAGAATCATAAGGCACCATTAGTTTACCAATTAACATTGGGCCTCTAACCCATGATACACTTTTCCATGTGCTTGATCTTGATTTATCATACAATATTCTTCTAGGCAGGCCTTGGTTACATGAGATTCATGCAGTCCCGTCAACACTGTACTAATGTATCAAGTTTTCCCTCTCAGGGATAGAAGTGAATATTCTATGAGATTTACACCCATATGAACACTGCAAACATCTTGAGGCCAAATTTCAAAGCTATAATTATTAGTATGGTATGAATCCAAGTTCCAAGTAGGATAAAGGAAAAACTATACTTATTGATCCTTCACCAGATAATTACATAGATCCTAATACCTTGGATTCCCTTTCCAACATGCTACCTCCTAAAGCTTCTAATCATTTCACCATTTTAGATAATGAATCAAGAGAGTAGGTGACCCATGATACATTTCATATTGCCAATCTTCCTCAAAATCCAAAAACCATTGGGCAACCTAAAGTCACTTCACATATGCATTGACAACAAAAAAAACAAAGATAAAGGACTTGTCACATTTGGACTAGCATCTGGCCTAGGACCTGACCCTCTTGAAGGGGAAAAATCATGGTTATAAAATGACAACCAAGATGATTATTATAAAAATGCAAAGTATCTTATTCCCAATAGGTTCATGGAATGTCACAATTATGAAAGAAGAGGCTTTAGATCAAATCAACAAGGAACCATCAAGCCAATTTTCATGACTAAGTATGAAAGACCTTATGGACTTGTATTTAAACTACCTAGGGGTGACCCCACATATCTTATTCAAACTCCATCACCAGTGACTAGAGATGATGATGTTGATAGTGAAGTAGAGTCTGATCATAGCCTCACCTTTGATAACCTATCTAAAACCAACTTGTTTGATAACAATGTCATTTGTACCCTTACCTTGGCCATTCATCACAACCCTTTGCCATTATATTATCCCCAACTGATAGATTGGGACCAATAAGAATCCAATCTATGGATTGATGAGATCTATAATGGTGAGGAATTCTATGACTTTTTAGGCCTTAGAGACAATGTTCCATTGGGAGATCACAAATCAAGATTCTCAATCACATTAGATCCTATAGCCTATTTTGGAGAGCCAGTGAACATCCTTAGCCAAAAACAAATAAGTAAAATATTGAGCTCTCAAAGTGAAAACCTTTTAAAGGTACTTTCTAACTAGATAAAAATTAAAGATAAAGGCTAGTCTAGTGGTGAAAACCTATTTTAGGCACCATTAAATAGGGGTGTTCATTCTTCTTTAAATTTAGACCAAGAGACCACCAACGATGAATGTTCCTATGGATCCAAGTTCAGATTTGAGAAACAACAAGTATTTTATCAAAATTTTCAAGAATTTTTGACTGTTTTTATCACATGGCTATATCTCCCATTAGGGGACTCAAATTCATCATGCTTGGGAAAAGTTGAAGAGCAAGTCCTAACAGAGGACCCTAACATAATCTAATAGTTCAAGTCATTGCCTACTATCCTAGAAGATAGTTTGACCCTTCTAGTCAAATATACAACAAAGGTAAATATCAAGACTCCATTAGAACTAAAATGGATAAAAATAGGGGCATCCCTCACTAAGGAGGAAGGTGATGTTTTTATATCTTTGTTGATTGAATTTTTAGATATCTTTGTATGGGCCTATTCAGACATGTCATGTTTAGACCTCACTTTGGTTCTACACCACCTTGTGGTTAATCATGATGCCAAACCAATAAAACAAAAGTTACATAAGATGCATCCTCACATTATTGTATTGGTAAATAAATATTTTGAAAAACTCTTAGAAGTAGGATGTATCCGATCCATTGACTACTCAGAATGGATCTCTAATGTGGTACCTGTTAGTAAAAAGCTTGAAGGGATCAAAATTTGTACTAATTTTTGAGACATCAACAAAGCTTGTCCTAAAGATGATTTTCCCTTGCCTAATATTGACATGATCATCGACTCCATGGTAGGTTATGAAATGCTTTCACTAATGGATGGCTTTTTAAGATACAACCAAATCAGAATAACACCAGAAGACCAACATAAAATAGCATTCACCACTCCATGGGGAACATTTTGTTATTAGGTAATGACATATGGCCTTAAGAATATCAGAGATATATATCAAAGGGACATGACTATTATATTCCATGATATGATGCTTGATATTATTGAAGACTATGTTGATGACATATTAGGAAAATCTAAAACTAGGGCCGACCATTCAGTAGTGATACATAATATATTTAAAAGATTATGAGAGTATAAAGTCAAACTCAATCCAAAGAAATGTGTGTTTAGTGTAACTTCAAGAAAATTACTTAGCTTCATTGTGTCTCATAGAGGTATTGAAGTTGATCTGGCTAAAGTCCATGTTATAAATGAGATGCCACCACCAACCAATTTGAAGCAACTCTATAGTTTGTAGGGTAAGATCCAATCAATCTGACGCTTCATCTCTCAGTTAGTAGACAAGTGCCATCCATTTACACACCTTTTGAAGAAGGGAATTACATTTCACTGAGATGATCATTGCAAAATATCTTTTCAATAACTCAAATACTATCTTATTAATTTGCATATTTTATTACCTCTTATGTCAGGAAAGCCATTCTTGTTATACCTATTAACTATCGACCATGCTCTGGGGGCACTCTTGGCTCAACATGATGACAATGGAATAGAGCATGCCATATACTACCTAATCCATACCTTGGTTACATATGAACATAACTATGTACCTATTGAAAAATCTTATTTATCCATGGTCTTTGCATCTCAGAAACTATGCCATTACATGTTGAATAATAAGACCATGGCCATTTCAAAAGTAGATCCGATCAAGTATCTACTATCTAAAATAGCTTTGCAAGGTAGAATGCCTAAATAGATCATGTTTCTCAATGAGTTTGACATAGATTATGTCAATTAGAAGGCAATCAAGGGACAATTTATTGCAGATCAACTTACTAAAGCACCTTTCATAGACACACAGCCACTCACATTTCAATTTCCTCATGAATCCATCATGACCATCATTGACACGCCCCTTGAGGAGTAGACCTAAAAACTATATTTTGATGGTTCATTTAATACACATGGATTGGGGGTAGGCCTATTATTTATTACACTATAGGGGGATCTAATACCTAAATCATTTAGAATCAACTTTCCTTGTACAAATAACAAGGTCGAGTATGAAGCACTTGTTGCAGGACTTTAAAAAGTAGTGCATTGGAATATATATCATCTCTAAGTTTATGATGATTCTCAGTTAATTATCAATCAGGTCATAGATCATTTTTAGACCAAAGATGATAAGCTAGTTCCATATAAAGCCATGCTCAACACTCTTAAGTAACAAATTGCCAACATTCAGTTTGAGCACATATAAAGGGCTAGTAATAGAACTGTGGATGCCATGGCTACTATTGGCTCTCTAATTCGATAAATAGATAAAGCTAGAGATTATTAGTTCTTTGTCAAGAATTTGTTAGCACTAACTCATGAACCTTTAACCATTACCATTATTTGTGATGTTATTGGTCTTAGTTCTATCTGGTACTTAAACCTTTACAACTACCTTCATGAGCAAGTTTTCCACCTAACCTATCTTGAAAACAAACCAAATCCTTCATTCACCATTCTACTCATTATACTTTACTTGGATCCACCCTTTACCATCAAAATTTTGATGGAACCTTACTTCATTATTTAACTTCAGCTAAGTCTACACTAGCATTAAGAGAAGTTCATGAAGGAGTATGTGGTGCTCATTCTAGTGGGGTAGTCCTATCCAAAAGGCTCTTGCATACTAGTTATTATTGGCCCACAATGGATTCATATGCCATTGAATATGTAAAGAAGTGTGATAAATGTCAACAACATGATAATCTAATTTATGCCCCAACAAAAACCCTAAAACCAATGTTGACACCATGACCATTTTATATATGGGGACTATACCTCATTGGGAAGATTAACCCCACTTCATATGATGGCCATAAACATATCCTTACCACCATTGATTATTTCACTAAGTGGGTTGAAGCTATACCCCTCATCTATGTGATTGGAAAGCAAATTTCCAAATTAATTTTCAACCATCTCATTTGCCACTACGGTATCCCCTCTAACATTATATCTGATAATGGAGGATCATTCAAGAATAAGGATGTAGACCAACTATGTACAGAATACAACATCACACAACATTTTTCTACAACATATTACCCTCAAGGTAATGGCCAGGCTGAGGCATCCAACAAAACCATTATCAATATTCTCAAAAATATTTTCAATGATGATGGTCATGATTGGAACTTGTAGATATTCCTTGCCGTTTGGGCATACCGTACCAATCATTATATTCCCATAAGAACCACTCTATACTCACTTGTTTATGGTAATGAAGACATCCTTCCCATTGAGGTCAAATTGCCTTCACTGTGCATCTCTTTCAAGCATGTCTTAGATAATCATGACTATCGAGTAGCCCCCTCTATAAGAACTAGACCTACTTGATGAGAAATGCACATCCATGCTCAATAATCTTCAAACATATCATAATTGACTCAAAGGCCACTATAATCGACATGCTAAGTATAGAACATTTAAACTTGGTGATCTTTTTCTTAAATAAAATGAAAAGAATACCACAAATGAGAATATGCATAAAGGGAAATTCAAACCAAACTAGATAGGGCCTTTCATCGTCAATGTATATTATGGATCAAGAGCATACATGTTTGATACACCAGACAGAGATGAACTTCCTAAGCCAATCACTATTATTCATCTCAAGTGGTACTATGCTTGAGTGCTAAGGTTTATTGTTTGTAAGGACCATTTTAGTTATGCCATTTTATGACTATTTTTCTTTATGCAATTACCATCTTTATCCATCCTCTTTTTCATATCCACTTTCTACTTTTGTTCTATCGACCCAGTGTGTTCTAAAGCCTAGCCCATTTAACCTTTATTTTTTCCATTTGTTACATAGTTTTAGCATCAAGGTATCTAATCAGTTTCATCAGTTGGTTTAAGTACTTTAAATAGAGATCATATTTTTGGATAGTGTAATAGAATTTTTGATAGTTGCATCCTTTGTTTGTTATTCCTTTCTTACCATCTGTCTTGCTACTAATTATAACCACCTTTGGGAAACTGAGTAACATTGATCTATGCCATTGTGTCCTAGTTATAACTACCTATAAGCAAAATAGGGGTAACATTAAGCCTTGATGTACCAAATTTCCACTTCTTATGTCGTACTATGCCTTTTTACCAACTGTGCCTATTTTATTTAAATTAACTACTACACTAGTCAGATTCCTCCACTGTAAGGGTAGAACTACAATGATTTGAGGTCCTACTTTGGGACTATGTAGGTAGTGCTCAATAATTTTTGAGGTCAGCTCAATCACCCTTTTCCCCATGATATTTATATTTTTTGAGCAACCTAATCCATGCTCTCACCATTTTACGAGCAACCTAAGCCACACTCTTGCCATTTTGTGAGCAACCTAAGCCATGCTCTCGCCATTTTGAAAGCAACCTAAGCCATACTCTCATAATTTTAAGAGCAACCTTAGTTTAAATGCTGTCATTATTTTATGAGCGTAAACCATTTAATGTCTCATCATTCTTGATTGAGTTGAGACACTCCAAAACAATTCCAAAAACATTTGAAAATTTGTTAGAAAAGAATAAAAACATTGACCACTTCTTTGCCTTAAGGATTTTTGGAACCCTTACTAATTTACAAGAAAATCACTTGTCATTTAGTTTCCCCATCCTTTTTGGCCTTTTTCTCTCATGCACTTTCCATTTTGCAAGACCATTCCTATTCTTCTATCACAACCATTATGTTTATTTCCCTTAGTTATCACATTCTTTCCATTCCCTAGGAGAACTACATTTGGCCTAAAGTTTTTTATTGGATATTGCATCTATGGAACTATGTAGGTAGCATCCACTTTCCTAGTTCATATGGAGACAACTCAACCACCCCCTTCATTTTATTCTATTCCCCCATTTTTTTTGTTAAGTTGTAACCTATTTTCTAAGGGAAATGTTCGTAGGGTTTCTATTAAGTGTTTCTTTTTTGTTTGTTTGTCTATCTATTTGTTTGCTTTTAGCACTATTGCCTTGATTCAATTTATGTGTGTTCATTAGGTGATTCCTTGACCACCCTTATACTTGAATCCATCCATATTCATATGTTTACATTATCATCATGGTTTCTATCATTAGTGCATTGTTTTATATTGATTATTGGATTACAAGAGTTAGTATAGCCAATTCTTCATGGTGTTCTATCATGATATCTACTGACACACGCTACAACAAACCTCAACTTTAAGAAGTCTATTTAGAAATAGCAAAATCTCTTCAGTACCAACATCTTTACTCACTCCCAATCATATCCAAAATAGAGTAATTAACCATTAAATAATTTCAACCCTTATTAGTTTAGACAAGCATCTCCCTACTCGTAGGTTGTTCTAATTCATCATTACCCTCTGTGTTAAGTTATCATCCTCCTTGACCAAGTCTATCATGTTTTCCATAATTAGGGTCTAATGATTATAACTACCTATGGGAAAATCATTGCACATTATCCCATGTACATTTCTCAATGATTATAACCACCTTTGGGTAAATCATTTTATTGTTACCACTTTACTTTTTTTACCTATATAGGGGCATGCTATTATCTTATTTGTTTGTCCTAACTGGGGTAGCTCCATCTTCTCAATGATTATAACCACTTTTGGGCAAATCATTGTGTTATCATACCACATTGCCATTATTAGGGTATAATGTTTATAACCACCTTTGGGCAAACCATTGTGCACGATCCCACTTACATTCTCAATGATTTTGACTACTTTATTAGTATCATTATGTTTTCACCCCATCATCTTTCTTTTTTTTGGTCCCCTCATTTCACTTCTTTCTTTTTGAGGGAGCATTTGTCAACTTACTTATACCAACCATTCCCTCGAGGGGAAATCATATAGCTAGTTTATCATCATTATATTTGTAGGCATACGAGACATTTTCATTCTTTGAGAAGATGTTACTATGCTTATAGCTTGCAATGCCTTCCTAAATAGGGGAAAATTGTATAATGTTTATAACCACCTTTGGGCAAACCATTGTGCACTATCCCACTTACATTCTTAATGATTTTGACTAATTTTTTAGTATCATTATGTTTTCACCCCATCATCTTTCTTTTTTTTGGTCCCCTCATTTCACTTCTTTCTTTTTGAGGGAGCATTTGTTGACTTACTTATACCAACAATTCCCTTGAGGGGGAATCATACAGTTAGTTTATCATCATTATATTTGTAGGCATGCGAGACATTTTCATTCTTTGAAAATATGTTACTATGCTTATAGCTTGCAATGCCTTCCTAAATAGGGGCAAATTGTAAACACCTAAATCTAGTCACTGATAACCTCTAACCAGGCTTTTGGCCAATTTCCACCCAAAATGCATAATTTGGCCTAAAAACACAAAACCACAATAAACTATGTGAAACTAACATATTTAATTGGTAATTTTGGCCAAGGTATCCCTAAATGGGGTAGTGCAATTTATGAACTAGCTAACTTTGATTAGATCATTTTGAGTCAGAATGCCAATTTTGCACCTACATGCTCTAGATTGCTCTTTCTTATCAAATATTTTTCACAAGATACATGCCTTTGTTATTTATTTTTGGTAACGTACTTAATGGGATAATGGATCTAGAACATCTAAAATTGCCTTCTAATTCTAATCCAATCAAATTTTAGACCAATAATAAGGCATTCTGATCAATTTGAGTAATTTGTGCACAAAGTTCTTAATCATGCTTAAGAGATAATTAACCCAAATCAAGGCATAATTAATAATTCCATGGAAACTTGTTGAATAATTTGTTTTGTAAATGAATATTAAATATCTTCATCATTAGGTGATCTCATTTCTTGGGAAGACATCCTTAGGCCATAAATACCACAAATATCAGGATTCATGCCCTCCATGCTTCATCAATGCCTTCCATGATGTCCTCTATGCCTCTTAATTTCCCCTTATTCTAATGTCATGATGAGGATAATTACAAAATTAATTCCAAAAATTGAATTAATCCTCAACCACACATCTCAATCTTAGGATGGATGGTTCAGGTTGATTCTAGACATTTGTATAAATCTATAAATAAGAGGCCTTACCACATCATTTCTAAGACTTGATAATGCAAAGTTACAATGCACAAATGATTCCAAAATCTTCAATAAATTAGTGTTAACATGCCAAATTAATTCCAAGCCAATCCAAACTATAAGCCAAAGGTGCCAAGGAGAGATAGAGGCATCCACACTTCCATTTCCAAGGATTTAATGAGTGCAAAACTAAGCAAGCCACCACTACAAAGACATTTGGAGCATCCAAGGAAGGTGAATGAATTTTTGTGTTTTATTCCTTAATTTTTAGTTGTGTTTATCATTTTTTTTTGTTAAATATTCTATCCCTAGTGTCTAGGCCTAGATACGCTAAGGTATTAATGTGTTTATTTCATTTTGGAACTAACACCATACTAACCATCCTCTCTTGAGTCAAATTCCTAGATCACAATATTTATACCTTACAATCATATAATCCATATTGGTTGGAAAATATTATTAACATATTTGTTATACCTTTAAAATATGTCTCCGTACACATTACATGTCATAACACTCCACTCTATAGGTTGACCATAGTCCTTAAGACTCAAATCCTCCATTAGGCCTTAATGAGACCTAAAATAATTAGGCCTTCACATCCACACATTACTCTTGAAATATTTTAGACCACCTTCAATATAAACCAATGATTGGAACATATCAAACCTATCTCTAATATACCCTTTCTAACTACCTCATGGGTCCATTCCACTTTTAACATCAACTCAACATTTGAATGTACCGATTATGTTTCCTCACTCTTTAGGCCTTCAAACATAGAAAACATAGTCTCAAAATTTTGAAGTAACAAATAAAATATTGCATATAAATATTATTATATCACATGGTTTAAACCTTCATGAGATTTTCAACACCTCGATATGCCTTATACATTCTAAAACAATCTCTAAGAACTCAAATCATCTCTCTCAAAATGACCACTCAGACTGGTCATATATAGTCAAGCTATTTTGACTCTCCACAACTGAATATGGGAAAAATAAGATCTAAAATACCTCATCATAAATATTTGATACTTATTTTACATCTTCATATTCATTTTTTTCCTCAACTTTGATCACAACACCTTCAACTTACCTCTGTAAGATGGTCACTCAAACTGCTAGTGTATTAATAAACACAATCAACTTATAAGCCTTTTCATATTGAATATGTATTGGTAAAACCTCAATAATCCAAATATATTGTCCTCATATAGTATAAAACACTCTCCAATAGTTATTTCATCTTGAAATATTAAAATTCCATCAAGAAATCTTCAATTAGCCTTATCGGGTCACTTACAGAACATGGTCAAACCTTTAGTCAACTTTGAAGATCAATAAATTTGAATATATATATATATATATATATATTCAAACGTTATAAATCAATTCTTTGTATTTTCATTTAAGTCCTTTACAAATTTTATTTTTACACCATCAATAAAATCATCCTAGATCAAAAGATATAAGCAAAATATTGAGCACTGGTTTATCCTTTTTCTAATTCAAATGCCAATGGTTATTAGTTAATGCAAAATCATTTTCAAACATGTATATTTATCTTGTGTCTTCACACATCTTAAATCAAATGTTCTCCATTTATATCTTTTTTATTCTCCTAACTTTAACTTACATCACTCACGATTGATTTGCACTTCTATGATTAAGACACTTAGCACCCTCATGTGCCTTTTGAGCACCCTAATCCATTTAGTTAACACACTTTCACCACTTGGCAGTCCCATGTGCTCTAGGATTACATTTATATTATTCTCCATTTCCTTATGCCACTTGGTAATTATGCATGTAATCTATGTACTCTGCAATTAGTCTCCAATGCTCTTTTACCACTTGGTAGATCTGCACGTCATCTGTGAATCCTTTGACATATTGACTTGATATGTATTATTGATCACTATATGATAAGTTTCATACTCAATTTTAGATCCTTAATCTGATTGAACTTTTTTTACACTTGCAGCCCTATATGATGGTCATTTGATATTTCAAATTTGGCTAAGTATGGGAACTCTGTAATTTTCCTGGAAGGCCAACTTTGCACCTTAATATCTTTTGATACACTCCATGTCTAGACATAAAAATTAAACCACATTATCTCCTCTCATATGAGATTCCATATATATAATAAAATTATCTTGAAACCTCCACATGCGTTAAATATGATGTCATCAATTTTCTCACTCAACTTTATCTGTCAAGATGACTACTTAAACCTAGAAACTCATATGACTACTCTGATGAATTTATTTCACTTCCAAAATCACTCCAAGAACTCAAAACACCCCATATGGGTCTATGAAACATGACCATACCATCAATAACATACACAATCTACCTATCTAAGTTAAACACTAAATAACCATGTAACAACACTAAAGCACACTTTGTCATTATCATTTTAGCACACATGACACCTCATCAAGATCCTTAGTCATCTTGGAGACATCATTGACAAACTCCCAACAATCACCCCCTTTTTTATTGATGTAAAACACCAATATAAATCTTGTACTTAGACTTTATCTCTCTCTTCAATTACTTTCTCCCTCTTTGACACAATGACAAAGTGGGTTCATCTTCTAATCCTGAGGAATTGAAAATACTTCAAGAACCAACAATAGGAAATGACCACCTATGAGAGATGATATAGAATCCCACTAACATTTTTCATACCTATTCTTACCTTGGTCTTCTCAAACATGCTCCATGAATACACTCTTCTTTGATCATACATAGCTTCTATGAAGACAAAACATGCATGAACATCAAAAACTATATAAACTTACCTTGAAAACGTTAAGGACTCCCCCTAAGTCACCTAAGCTTAGGTACCCTTTTGATCATCTTCATACCATTTCCAATAATGACGAATCAACATAATTTCCTTCATACCTTATCTCTCAAATCCTACTACATAGTCCTCTAATCTTAGGACCTAACCATTTACAAAGATCCTTATTTATTTATGCATGAGGATTCAATAGATTGTTAAAGCACCTAACTTGGTTTGATCAAGTCATCATATCAACATGCTATAGTTCACATTTGTAGTAGAATTCTTCATATTTCCACCATGACTATAACATCTCACATATGCTCCCTTTCACATCATGCACAACTCTTTAAGCCTCTCGAACTATCTGAGTTATCTCCCCCTAACTCTATGACATGCACAACTTGTCACCTATAGAACTCTAAGACCTTATACATGACAATACATTCTCCTCATATTCCATATCAACCTAGTATTTAGTGTTATATGCAATATAATATCTTGACAACTCATCATCCTTGATTTCACACCTTTATTTAAGCTACTTCATTTGAGATTCATGGATATCTTGTCATGCAACACTAACCAAGACCTAACAAGTATCCACAATGCTTCCTCTTTATATAAAGTGTCTCCATAAAGCCTAGAGAGATACCCCTTTGACATAGTGAGACTAAATTTACCAAAACTTAGGAGACTCCCATATATCCATACTCTCATTTGACTTGTAGTCCTACCTCATCATCAAATTGACTTTGAATGGATCCTTGACTTCAATCTTTACTTCAGACTTGTCAATAAATGTAGAGAATAAAAACTCTTTAACTTTCCTTCATGTCTATCATGGAAAACAAACCATATTTGGTACCAAACTGATCTCTTCTAATAGACTTGGGTCTCCATAACCATGTGTGACCTCTTCCTTGCATACTAGGACCTCCATACACCTTATTTTTCTTTGAAAAATCATTCAAATTGTTCTTGTAATATCTAGAAATGTGACCAACTCTATGACATCTAAAACAAACAAGATCATTCATACCTTTTGTTTGATGATGGTTGTGATCTTCCTTTGAGTGATTGATTCTTATTATATAATCCTTTGTTCTATGACCAACAAGATGACAAATAAAATAATGTCCCATAAAAGATTTGGCATACCTTGAAGCATTTGGTTGTCTAATTAGATTCTTCATTTTACTCTTGACATGATCTATCTTTTTGCCTTTTATGCTACCAACCTCTTTATCTTTTCCTAATTTCTTTTGATCTTCTTCAAGCTAGCCTATCTTGACTATATCATTTTCAATCTAATCCTTTAGGGAAACAAGATTAGTCTTCAATTGAACACATTCATCTTCTTTAGCTCTCATGCTTGAACTTGTAGACTCTAATTGAATTATGAGATATATTATGGTCTCCTTATCCTCTTTAACTTCTTTATCCTTGTCATACTTCAATCTATATGCTTGCTTTTCCATAAACTTGATCAATTCTTGACTCTCTTTTTCCTCTCTCATGGACTTGCCTAACAAACTCCCTTTAAGAGACCTAACTTGTGCTTCAATACCTTTGATCATATTCCTAATTTCATTATTCCTCTTCTTTTTCTCCTTCAATTTGTCAAGTGCACCCATGATTTCAACTTCTAGATCAACTTCTTCTTCCTCACTATCATAGAACACTTCTTACTCTCTACTATTATGGCAAACTTCTTCATAAAACATGATGATATTTTATTTTGAAAAAAAATCTTTTTTACCCATATTGTACCTTAGATCACCTTCAAGTGGTTAAAATTGTAATGAATTTCTTATTTTGATACCAATTTTTAGAGGTATAATCACTACGAGGGGGGGGTGAATCAGTGATGCCAAATAATCTAATTCAATTCCTAACTCTTAAACATTCAACACATACAATCATGATGCATACAAATTAACCATTAAAATGAACAAGGAAGATATATCAAGATCAATCACATAACATATGATATATGTGGGAAACCCTCTTGGGGGATAAAACCCACTAAACTCTTCAAGATGGACTATAGTTCTATAGAGACAAGATTCAACATTTAGACTAACATGAACTAATCAAGGAACACCCAGCCCTTAATTTAGTAATAAACCCATACCACAAGGAGGAATCAAACCCTTAGGAAATTAAGAACTAATTAAAATACCTTGATCTGATGTTCACCTCTGATGGACTTCTCTTTCTTTCTCTCTTTCCCCTTTACACTCTCACAAACTTTCACACACAAACAATGCATCCAAAATACCCTTTTAAATCACTCTTCACTTATTATCACATAAAAAATCTATCATAACATCAAAAACATGAACTGTAAGTCATGCACACAATTTTCATCCTTCTCTTTTCTTCAATCCATCCACTAATAACACTCAATCAACTTCTTGAGCTTACTCACTCAATCTACTTCTTCTAGGCTCATTAGGTCCAATGACCTATGTGTTCAACTTAATCACCTTAATTAGATAATTATGATTGATCCTCTTCACTATTTATTAGTCCTCAATGACCGGTACCTTCTCTTTTAAAATTTTTCTCCTTTTCTTTACTCCATGCTCTCTTAACTCCACTATAAATAGGCCAATTATGCCTAGTATGTATACCATACACTCATCTAACCCATCTTGGTCGAATTATATGCTTACCATACTTGTAATACATTCAAAATAGGTCTTCATACATGTTATATGTAAGAAAACTCAACTCTATAGGTCAGACATAGTCCTTAATACTCAAATTCACCATTAGGCCTTAATGAGACCCAAAATAATTAGGCCTTCACATCCACACATTACTCTTGCAACCTCTTGGACCACCTTCATATTCTGCTAATTCTTGGAACATATCAAACCTATCTCCAATAGACCCTTTATAACTTTCTCATGGGTACATACCACCTAGAACACCAGATCAACATTTGAACCTACCAATTAGGTCTCCTCACTCTTTAGGCCTTCAAACACAGAAAACACAGTCTCAAACTTTTGAAGTAAAAACTCAAATATTTCACATATCCATATGATTAGATCACATAGGTGAAAAATTTAGGACCTATACAAAACCTCCATGTTACTTATACATGCCAACATAGGCTCTAAGCACATAAATCATCTCTCTCAAAATGATCACTTAAACTAGTCATATATAGTCAAAATATCATCAAGTTATTTTGACTATCCACAAATAAATATGGGTAATATAAGATATAAAATACATTATAATTAACCTTTGATACTTACTTGACATCTTCATATTCACTTTTTTCTTCAACTCTACTTAATACACCTTCAACTTACCTCTGCAAGATGGTCACTCAAACTACTAGTGTATTCAATAAATAGAATCAACTTATAAGCCTTTGTTCATACTAAATATGGATTGGTAAAACCTCCATAATCCAAAAATATTGTCTTAACAGATTATATAACACTATCCAATAGTTATTTCATCTTTAAACACCAAAATACCATAAAAAATATTCAATTAGCCTTCTGAGGTTACTTACAAAACATGGTCAAACCTTTAGTCAAATTTTAAGCTCAATAACTTTGATTGTATAGACATTCAAACCTTATAACAATATTTTATGAATGAAACTTTAATTCTTTTACAAAATCAATAAATTCATTCTAGATTAAAAGATATAATCAAAATACTAAGCGCTAGTTTATCCTTTTGCTAATTCAAATGCCAGCAGTCATTGGTTAATGCATAATCATCTATAGACATGTGTATTTATCTCATGTCTTCACATAAATTTCTCAGATTCATTATATTTATCTCCTTATAAGTCTCCTAACTTTAACTTACATCTCACCATTGATCATTGATCTACAGTTTTATAATTAAAACACTTAGCACCCTCGTGTGCCTTCTGAGCACCCTGATCCATTTAGTTAACACGCTTGTGCCACTTGGAACTCCTACATGATATTGAATAAAATTTATATTAATATCCATTAAATTATACCACTTGGTATATTTTCCTGTAATTTTCATATCCTAAAGTTAGTCTCTAATGCTCTTTTGCCACTTGGTAGTCTTGCACATCATCTATGAATCCTTTGACATATTGACTTGATACACACTATTGATCACTATCTTAAATTTTTATGTTAACCTTTAGTTCCTTAATATTATTTAACTCTATTTTGACACTTATCATCCCTTTATGATGGTCATTTGATATTGTAAATTTATCTAAGTATGGGAACTCTACAATCTGCCTAGATGGCCAACTTTACACCTTTATATCTTTTAATACACGCCATGTCCAGACCTAAAAATTTGACCACGTGATATTATATCATAGGGTAATCCATCCATATACCAAAATACTCTTGAAATCTTCACACATGTGAAATATGACATCATAAATTTTCTCACTTAGCTTTATCTTTCAAGATGACTACTTGAACCTAGACACTCATATGACTACTCTAATGAATTCCTTTCACTTCCACAAGCACTCCAAGAACTCAAAACATGCCATAGGGTCTTTGAAACATGACCATACCATCAATAACATCTACCATCTACCTATCCAAGTCAAACATTGAATAACTATGCAATAATATTGAAGCACACTTTGTCATTGTCATTCTAACACACATGACACCTCATCAACATCCTTGGTCACCTTGGAGATATAATTGAGAAGTCTATAAAAAATTAAAGATAAGTCAATATTCTTTCTATCATCAAACTAAAATATACCAGTGGATCAAAATCAACAAATAAGATTTCTAGTAAACCTTCATATAGGGGCCTGCCATCCCCATATATAGAGGGGGCCCTATCTATATCCAATTCCCACCCACTTAAATTAGATATATAATAGAGGGCCCCATACATACTATATATCTTATATATAGGTATATATGTATGTGTGTTCTCTCTATCTAGCACTAAGGGCCATTGAAAATAAGAGTGATCTAAAGGCCATAGTTAATGTAGCTTCAAATCCATCTCCTTGCCTATTTTATCAACTCCTCCATGCAAAATTTTCACCAACCTTCCATAATTTCTAGCACATGTTTTATATCAACTCTTGGAATGCAATGTCACATCTCTCCCTCTCATCAAATATGTTGATACGACATGACCTCTTCCAAATAACTATGATTTCAATGATTTATATGAGTATCATAGGGCACCAAGACAAAACAAATAGATGCATCAACTTAAAACACAAGATACAAGATTTGATTGAGGACAACATCATTGATGTGGTCAGACCCACAAAGGCACCCAAAGTACAACAAATGGAAGATAAGGCATTGAAATTATTCTTAGATATGTTTCCTAATCACACAAAAAATGAGGTATGAAGAAATTTAGGCATTCACTAATCACATCAGGCACATCCACCACTACCTTCATATCACACTACTACAAAGGAGGCACTCCCACTATACAATATCATTAGTGTGTACCACACTATGGCTCTAGCTAGATCACTCATCACTTTCCTAGAGTAGGATTTTATTTATGATGATACAAATTTATATGCACTCTTTGTATGAGCCTAAATAAATCATCTCCTATTTAGAGTTATGGTTGACAATGGGTCAAGCATTAGCATGTGCACTATTACACTTATAAATCATTTAGGGTATTTAAAGCAAGATATTCCCCTTATAAACATAGTTATCAGTGGTCATGTTTAAATCTCCATCAGGGAGATTATAATTCTACTATAGGTTGTGTGATCATAGGAATCTAAGAATGCAAATTAGTATAGTGTTAGTTCAAGCAATAAAAATTCAAATAAACACACTAACACTTATACTCCTAGCCTATATACTATGGATAGATTAGTAACACAATGTTAAATGAAAGCACAACAAAAACATAAAAGACTATAACTCTTTTACCTTCCTTGGGAGCTCTAAATGATTTTTTGAGTGGCTTTCTCAGCTTGTGCTTCAAGAAGTCTTTGGAAATGGAGGTTTCTTGTCTCCTCTCCTTAGCACCATGGCTTTGATGTGGCTTAGCTTATTATTTAGACATTATAACCTTTCTAGGCATTTAGGCATTATAAAACTAATCTTATCAAATATTTGAAGTCATTTGTGCATAATAAATTTGCACCAAAATAGCTTATGGATTAAATAGTCAAAGTCTTGAATTTATAGCCTTATGAATTAAATCTCACCCAAGGTGAGTTAAGTTTGAGTTTAGGTGTCTAATAGGTTCAAACTAAACATAGGTGAGTTAAAAACTAACTCCATTAGAGTTAATAATTATCAAGTAATTATGATTTTTATTTACTATGCATGACTCTCAAAAATGGATATTTTAAGATATTTTCAAAAGCTTGAAAACTCATAAAAGCAATGATGAAAGGTTAGGATATTTTGAATTTTTGAATTTCCTTTTTTAGAAATTCATTAATTTCAAATGGATAATTTGACTAGGCATTTAATCTAGTTTAGACTATTAATTCATTTTTATTGTCCTTTTATCTCTTTCAATATTTGATTTAAGTGTGTAGGTGCCCCACTTAATAGGTCTATAGGCCAAATTGACTATTGTGATACCTCAATGTGATTATGGATGAATCCATGAGAGGCTTTTATTATATATGATAGGAGAACCCAATTAGGGATGTCTCAACATGAATTTGATCTTTGATGAATGATGCACAATCAAATTTGGGATGTTTAATGATTTCTAGGCTTAATTTGAAATGGTTGGTAGGAATCAATCTAAAGTTTGATCAAAAGATAGTTGTAGCCAATTTTAATTGTCTACAATTTGCCTCTATTTGGGAAGGCATTTAAAACTATAGGAACAATAACATATTCTCAAATATTGAAAAGGTCATGTATGCCTAAAACCTCAATAATAATGGATGAACTATATATGCCCCCTTAAGGGACTGATTGGTAAAGGGGTCAGTGATCAATCCCTAAAAAGGAGGAAATAATGGGACCAAAAAGATAAAATGGATGGAAGAGACTGATTTGTCCATAGATAATTATAATCAGTGACATGGAAAGAATTAAATTAATCCATGGGTGAGATTAATCAAATCGAGATAATACTTGCATGCATTGATTTAAAAATAAGTACTAATTTACTCAAAAGTAGTTATAATTAGTAACACAAGTTGAGACACTGATTTGATCAAAGGTGGTTATAATTAGTGGCATAGGCATACACCCTCATTAGGATGGATGAGTCAAAATAATGCTTTTACCATAGGTAGTTATAATCATTAATATGATCAAGATTAAAAAATGATTTTTGATTGTATCCCACTAGGGTAGATTAGAAAGCATAACTCAAGGATATAACCTATCATACAGATTAAAGATGAGTGGGCATAAATGTATATGAGATGGTCTAAGTAATGAAAAAACCATAAATAACCAGGCACATGAAGATGCACAAATGATGAAAGAGATGATTAGAATAATAAATAATTGATCAATGTTAATGATTTTATTTTACTTTCTAATGTAGAGATGCTCATCCTTATTATCATTTATATAACTAGAATGGTCAAGGGGTTGAATTCATCAAGGAGGGTGGGAAGATTTTCTAAGGTTACCAAGAAGAAACTTCTATGGCTCCATTTATTTTAATATTTCCTGAACTAATTTTTTCTATAGCACATGATGATATACATCATGATAGAACACCATGAGAACTTAGCCAAAATATTCATAAGGACTGAATTTTGATCTAAAAAATAATTGAAAACAATGCACCAATGATAAAAACCATGATGAAAATGTTTACATATGAATATAGATATACTCAAGAATAATGTTCATGGAATCACCTAATGAATGCATATAGACCGAGTCAAAGAACAACAAGGAAAGCAAACAAATAGGCAAACAAACACACAAATAATTAAGCAAACAAACACACACAAAAATTAAATGAAAAATCAACAAAAAACATCATATCATCATCCAAGTCAATGTATTTGCATGAAGGATCAATGGAATGATAAATAGGTGGTGCCCCTAAGCAAGGATATATACCAAGAGAAAGGTCACACCCCAAAGGGAAATGGAATGACATATAATTAAAAATGGATTTGACCCAGTAGGGAAAATATAGGATGATTGACTAAGTTTAAATAGCACAAATGTTTTTAGATTTTGAAATATTTGAATGTTTTTAGAATTTTTGAGGTACCTTGACTCATTAGAGATTGATAAGATATCACTCATAAAATGGTGAGAGCATTGGCTTAGGTTTCTCACAAAAATGACAAGAATGTATGGAAAAGGGAGACTGAGTTGACCTTAATTTGAATTAAGCATGACCTACATAGTCCCATTAGGACCTCAATTCAAAGTATTTTTCCCACATAAAAGGTGGTGAGAACTGACTAGGTCATAACAAGTTCCTAAATTAAGGCAAACAATAAGGAAAATGAGAATAATAATGGCATGGTATGAAAAAATTCATGATAAAAGGTGTTGTTCCTAATTGGCCATAGGTGGTTATAATTAGGAAACAATGGCATAGGTATGTGCTACTAATTTAACCATAAGTAGTTATAATTAGTAAAACAAGGTGGGATACTGATTTTCCCATAGGCAATTATAATCAATGGTACCAGTTAAACTTAAATGAAAGATAACTTTCCAGATCTACTATCACACTAATTTGATAGACTATCATTTAAACACAAAATTCTAAAAATGCTAAAACTAGATCAAAATCCCCTCATAGAAGGTGCATGAAGAACCAAAGTAACCAAGATCAAAATAAGCTTGGGTAGGGCACCTAAAAATAGATTTTGGTCAATAGTAAAGGTATAGTAAAATGGTATGGCATTGTTCATAGAATACAAGGATATGAAAATTAGCTATAGTGGTAATAAGTTTGCCCCTTAAATGATAAGGTAAAGTAAATGGTAGGGTATGAAATAATGATAAGAGGAATGGTAAATTAAAATGGTAAGGTAAATGTTTTTGGCTAGGTATAGGTATGGTTTTTGGCTAGGTAAATGTTTATGTTGTTCTTGTTTATGTGGATATGCATGTCTTGATCAACAAATGGTATAACTAGACTATTTAATCATGTAAATTTATAGCCCACACCTCTTATGAATAACTGCTCCATCAAGAACCTACTATATATTTGGAGTCCAATAATGTTGTTGTGATCTTCATTGGTTGTTGATTCTATTTCTTGCAAACATCGAGACAAGATGTCTTTATAGCCTCTATAAAGGAAAGTACATCTAGGATGGTAAATATGGATAAAATTGGTTGATAGGTTTGATTTGTCAATGTAAAGGTGGATTATAAGGGAATGTATAATTATTGGGAAATAAATGAAGATCAATATTTTTAGGCACACATAATGTTTTTGCTTCTATAATTGATAGAATTTTGGCTATGGTTGGTCTAAAGACTTTTGGATATGCTCTTGATAGGACCACCAAATTTGTCTAATTTCTGGGCCCAAGTGTAGCTACCATCTGATTATGCTAGATATTAGAAGATTTATTGATGTTATATTTAATAATGTCTTCATCAAGTAGTGAAGAACTTTTTTACTCAACTATTGGTGCCTCAAAGAGGTTTTCACCAATGAAATTGTCTTGATTGTCCCATAGCACCTTCGAGAATATTTCACTAAGGAACAACAAATTTTGTCTTTGATTGTCTTCTATCATCTCTAAGAAGGTTTCACTAGAAGGAACTTATTTTAGACTTTGATTGTCCCTTAACACCTATAAAAAGGTTTCACTAAGAGGTTTTTCTTATTTTTCATGAATGTGATCTTGGCCTCCCTAATATTTTGTAACTACTATGTCACCATGGATGTATTTCAATAATTTATGATTCTGTTAGTCCAAATCAACACTTGAGGGAGGTGGAATGTCTATATAATGTCTAGGTTGGTTGGTGGTAATGGCATGTGGCATGGTAATGGAATGGAAAGAGGCAATACAATCTTCATAGAATATACTAAGAGAACTTGTGTTGAAGATGAAGTAATCATCCTCAAAAACCATGTAAGAATCACAAATATATTTAAATTGATCTACAAGGTATGCATAACCAATATTATAACAACCATGAATGTATTCTGATTCTGAAGTTGATTCTAACTCCAAGAACTCTGAATCCAATGTTAAAATTGACATTGATTCTACTTCTGATGTTTGTTCAAGAATAGAACCTAACTTCAATGTTGATTCTATCTATCATGGATGTTACTACAATGATGTATTATAAAATGTTTGGTATTGGATAAGTAATGGCTTATGATTGCATAATGGGCTCCATAGAGATTGATTTGTCAAAATGGGACCCCTTAATGAGTTGGAAAAGGTTAAGAGGCAACTCCATAAAGACTATATTATCAAATGGAGGCTCTTGAAAAATAGGACAATGGTCAAGGTAATGATTTACCCAAAGGTGGTTATAATCATTTAAAAGTGACTTAAAAAAGACTGCCTTGTTAAAATGATACTCCTCGATAATAGGTAAAGGATCAAAAGGTGATTCATCGTAAGTGGACTTGTCACATATAGATGTTTTAATAAAAACATCATGGCTTGGTCAGTTCTCTTGGCCTTCATTTACAAGCAGTTGTAAAATACCAATTTTGAATATATCTTGGTCTTTTAATAATAAGATTGATTGGGGAGGTACTGATTGGATTGGTTATGGCTCAAATATTGGTATGGTTTTTCTAAAGTGGGGGATGATTAACATTGGATAAAAAATGGATGGTTATTGGATAATGATAGGCTTAACAAATGTTGGTTCCTAGCCTAGGATATTAACTATGACTCATCTAGCTGTAAGTACAACCTTGTTGAGAGAACGAGATACTATAATTGAAATGGCCTAGAATGGTAATGGTAGGGCATTGAAAATATTGGTTGCTATCACAAGCTAAAGGATAAAGTCCTAAAATGCTAATAATAGGGCATTATGATGCTTGGTTTCTATCATGAGCTAATGGATGAGGTCCAAGAATGGTAATGTTAGGGTATTGTGAAGCTTGGTTGCTCGTATAAGCCAAAGGACAAGGTCCTAGAATAGTAATTCTTGGAAATTATGGTGCTTGGTTTCTCACATAATCTAAAGGAGGGTTAATGGTATAGGTGGGGGATCAGGTACCATGAGTAGTGAGATGGTGAATTCAGTATGTTAATCAACTTAAAGAAGGTATCATCACATGCTACTCTTGAGGATCTTGGCTTTATTCTCTCAATTAAGTATTTTAAGGAGGATATGGATCTATATAACAAACCACCTCATTCCAATAGGGGTCTAGAACAAAGTCATCATATGAAATCATATTATCATAACTTGAGTTGTACATGGTTCTACTATGAGTATAATAAAACATGTCAAAGTCAATGATAAACATTTCAAAAAAGGCCTAGAGTTCTATAAACTCTAAAAAATAATGTCTAAAGGATAAATGGTCCAAACATAGTCTAGCTTGGTCTAGGGATGGTGTTGTATCTCAAAAATGGTATGTGCTAAAAACTTGGTAAAAATGGTCTAATGTCAAATATCTAATGCTAAATGTCTTACATAAATGGTCAAATAGATGAATAAAAAACAAACATGCCAAAATCTAAGTTCAAAGTGATTCAAACAAGTATAATATAATAAAAGCACAAGTTTCTAGGTCTTTTGGCAAGCAAAAAAGCTAGGCTAAAAATAGGCATGTGCTAGGAATTTTGGAAAAGGAACAAAATATAGACTTTAAAACAAAACAAGGTATGAGATTTAATCTAACAAATCTGAAAAACTTTGGCATAAAATAGGCATTTGTATTTAAATAGGAACTTGGTTAATTGGTATAAGGCATGAAACTCTATGCACATGGAGATAGGCTATTTCTCCCAAATCTAGGCACAAATAAGAGTTTTTCAAATTTAATAAATAATTAACCTAAGTTACACAACCCAAAAAAGAAAGATCAATGTGCAGGCCATAATTACACAAGGCATAGGCATAAATAAATCAATGTTTGGATTTAAACTTATAAAGGCTAATTAAAAACTCAACTTAGAAAAACTAGGCCTATTTAAATAAATAATAAACTAGACAAGAACAAACAACATAAATTACTAAGTAAATATCTCAAAAGGCATGCATAGCTTTGGTTTTGAAATTTATAATTTGGACACAAGGCAAAAAAGTTTTTGAAATGATTTGAGCAATGTAATGATGTTATCATGATCTAGAGATATGATCAATAGTTTGTTTCAAGACTCAAAAGGCAAAAGAGTTTCAAATGAATTGGGTAGCATAACACTACCCTTTTCAATCAAGCAACACACACACAAAGGTTAATAAAAAATACTAAGGCAAAGGTATGGGATCAAATGGGTGGCATAATACCTCCTCAAACAAAGGATTGATGTATATACAAGACTCATTTAATGTGGCAAGATAAACAAATAGATTAGACTCAAAATCATGTAAGAAAATGATAAAAATGACACAAATACCTAGGTATAACATCCTAAATCCTAAAAATGACAAGGTTGCATAATACTGCCATATTTCATTAATATACTCACTCTTGAGAGGATTTTAATTATTAATCCAAAAATAAAATCACATGAAAAGTAGGGATTTTAGGCCCCTCTTCTCCCAAGATTTTGTACTATGACATAACTTTGGGCTACTCACCCTACATTAACAGTATGTCCATGGTAAGTGGGGTTGTTGTAAACTATAAATTTTCATGTGTTTTTAGATGGTCCCAAGTGTGGCTAACTGTAGAGATATAATCATGTCAATTAGATCCTCATCAACTGGCTTGCTATGAAAAGGTTTTATCCTTTTCACAACCACCACATCTATCACTTTCTTAGTGTAGTATGATGTTTGAGTTTCCCCTATGGTCTGAAGTGGAGTACCACTATGGATCCTTGTTTAACTAATCAAACAAGTGTCCCAATGGGTTGCCCTCAATTTATATAACCCACCATGGTTTGGTGTTGAAAAAATTCTAGGAGATGAATTCCTAGGTCAACACTTCCCTAAAGAATCTATGAGGACGTGATGAAATCTCACTTATAAGCCAAAATGCATGAAAATAAAAAACAAGTGAAAAAACTCTAGGGTCATGTTTGGATCACCCAGACCATATAGATTTAAGGAGGGCCTTAATGATGTTATTTTCACACTTTTGGACTAAATCTACCAAGGCAAAGAATGAGCACTTTTGGTCACCTAAGTTCCCTAAAGGGGACGGGGGAAGAGTATGCATGCATCAATCATTTTGATAAAATAAATTAACTTCAACAAATAAGAATTAAAAATGAAAATATCAAGAGTATGTAACTAATGTGAGAGTTTATTTTAATCACAACAAAGTGTGTATCAAAATTTGAGCCCCTTTGTGTTAGTCAAAATTTTTTTAAAAATCTTCACAAATAACTAAGGTACTGAAAAGAACTAAGTTCATTTTAAACACCAAAGATAAAATGTGTAAGATTTAACCATGTTTAAACTTGAGATTTTTCCACCTTGGGACCTATAAATGTTAGAGGGATTTTTCTTGCTTGGAATCCAAAATGTGAATGAGAAAATAATGTTTTTGAAATGAGCTCTTGGGTTTCTCTATTTTTTTGTCTCAGAGATTGACATCAATCCACATAGGGATCGATGTTAGTCTACAAGAATTGACATCAATTAATCCAAATAAATCAACATCAGTCAACATAGATTAATGTCAATTTTCTGTAAAACACATAAAAACATAATATGGATTTCACAAAAATAATGTTATCCAAATGACCTTAAAATCAACAAATAACACCAGATCTTATAGGGAAATAGTTAGTTAAGCACTATTCAAGCTCTTAGACACAAAACAAAAGTAGAAAACTCAAGAAAATAACTCATTTATCACATTTTCTCCATAATATGTTCTTCTCATAGGGGGTCAATGTCGGTATTAGGTGGATCAACATTAACTTTGGTAGGATCGACGCCAATTTTAGTAGGATCGATTTCGATCTTTGTGTAAACTATGTGTTGCTAAAAAATAGAATTACATGAAAAACAAAGTTAAAACTCAAAATTTGAATATTATTAGGTATTAATTAGAAAAACTAATAGCATCATATTTATCTCCTTGTTTATATGGGATTTTCCAAGATCCCACTAGGCGTGCCATTTGTGATCATAAGAATATAAGAAGGGAGGTTAGTATAGTGTTAGTTCAAGCAAAAAAACCTGAAATAAACACATTAACACTTACACTCCTAGCCTAGATACTAGGGAGAGCTTAGTAACAAAATTTTAAATGAAAGCACAATGAAAAAATAAAATACTATAACTCTTTTACCTTTGTTGGGATCTCCAAATACTTTGTTGAGTGGCTTTCTCAGCTTGTGCTTCAAGAATTCTTTGGCAATGGAGGTTTCTTGTCTCCTTCTTTCCTTGGTACCATGTCTTTGATGTGGCCTAGCTTAAGATTTGGTCATTATAACCTTGATAGGAATTTAGTCATTTATAACACTACTCTTATCAAAGCTTTGAAGTCATTTGTGAATAATAAATTTGCACTAAAATATCTTATGGATTCAATAGGTAAGATCTTGTATTTATAGCCTTCATAATTAACTCTCACCCAAGTTGAGCTAGGGTTGAGTTTAGGATTGGATTGGGTTAAAACAAAGCTTATGTGAGTTAAAACTAACTTTAGTAGAGTTTATAGTTGTCAAGTAATTATGATTTTTAATTACTAGGCATGGCTCTCAAAAATGGATATTTTCAAAGAGCTTAACAACTCATAAAAGAAATGATAAAAGGCTATGATATTTTAAATTTCCTTTTTTAGATATTTATTAATCTCAAATGGATAATTCAATTAGGCATTTAATCTAGTTTAAATTGTTAATTTATTTTGATTAGCCTTTTATCTCTTTCAAAATTTGATTTAAGTGTGCAAGTGCCCCACTTAATAAGTCTATATGTCAAATTGATTTTTGTGATGCTGCAAGGTGATTAGGGATGAATCTATGAGATTTTATTATTAAATATGATAGGATACCCCAATTAGGGATGTATCAACATTATTCTAAGCTTTGATGAGTGATGCACAAGTAAATTTGACATGTTTAGTGATTTTTAGGCTTAATTTGAAATGGTTGGTAGGAATCAATTTGAAGTCCAGTGAAAATATAGTTGTGGGCAATTTTAGGTGTCTACAGGTTGGATCAACACATGTGGCCACTAGATTCTTATTAGTACCTAGTGTTGATGTATTTGACATGCTATTAGGTTGACCACAAATACATTATCTAAAATACATCCCATCCATAGTGCACACATGCTTAAAATATATACATGTAAATTAGGTGGTCATAGTTGAGAGTATTCCATATGAGTATCCTCTAACTATTCCATAGGTAGTTATAACACAATTACCAGTTAAAACATAATTATCAATTATAACTCCAAGCATGGTTTATATTAGTACACCAAAAAGTTTAGTAAAGCCACTAGTGTAAGAAATACCTAGTCTTATAGTGTTGACACATACACATACTCTCCCATGAAAACCATTATAAGAGATTACCATATGTCATAGATATGTTATAAATTCTTGAGGGCCTCCCTCTACTCACTTTATTTTGAGATCAATCTTATTATGTTATTAGGGTTCTCAACAAAGGGAACCTATGCCCCCTATAGGTTCTTCTACCAAATGAGTCCCCAAGACCTTTAAAATTCATAGGACACCATAGTCAGTGTCACAAATTCATAACACCATGCCATAGGCTAGGCTAGATATATATCACTCAAAACAAAAGATTATGGGACCATAGTTTCCCTTTTACACAACACATAAGATCATAATTCCTTTATTTGACACAAGCCATATTGATATTGAGTCTCCTATGAGACTCATTGATTAATATTGTTCCTTCCTTATTTTGCATACTTTCCTTCTCTCTTACTATTTATATATAGTTCATTTTCATATTGCCTATACATAGCTTAATCTAGAAAATAAAAAAATAATATAATATTTCAAACAACATAAAAACATTCAAATATTACTTAGAAAACACAAAAATTTATAGATCGTATGAATTTCTATGTTTACATTTATAATATTTTTTAGACACTACATATGATAGTTATCTTAGTATGGCTGGTTTAATCATAAATACATGCTTCACTTATTCTTGTTGAGTGCTTGAAAATTGCTACATGATTCAGGTCCACTATCTTGATCCACATTTGATATTATCTACCCATCGAGGGGCATATGCACTAATACATGGGTCTTCACTGGACACATTCACCCAGTTGGGTGTACCCTCTACATAGTTTTGTTTACAAGGTTATATCCTTCTATATTCTAGATCACAACTTTAGCATTGTTATATATTGATATTGATCATGCTACACTTAAATTTTTACTAGCTATTACTAATTTAGACTCAACATATATACATCCTAGCTCTTACATAGATTTATATTAAATGTTTACACATACTTTCATTTCTAGATTTCCTAGTTTATAATTGATTATATCTCTATGATTCTTTTATTTGAGGGAATTTGAATATGCCATTACTCTTTGGCTCTACGCCACTTCTATTTCACAATATGTATGCCTTGAACATGTTCCCATGTCTTTGTATGTGCCTTCCTAATTATGTATGTAGACATTTAAACATGTCCTTACATGTGTATCTATTTTAAATTATTTGTTACTTATGTATGTGGACATTTGAATATGTCCATGTATGTCTTATTTTCTTAGATTTAGTGACATGTGCCCGTGTCCCTTGTATTGTGGCCCTTTGGCCTACTTTGTGTGCCTCATTTGTTTTGTATATATGATTTATTATATGCATCATGGCCATGACACTTGTATTTTATTTTTACACACACCAATTTTTTATTCCATGAGGTACCTCATGCATCTACCCTTCTTGATTGGGTGTCGTGATGGATATCATGCCCCATCCCCATAAGTAGCTACCCAGTTATTACTCAAATTTAATGTTACATGCATTTTTGTATCTACCTTGAAGCCATTATGAATGATATACATGACATACATCTTATATTAAAAATATATGCTTAGATCATCTTACATTCTAATGTTATTTATGCACATTATATTGGATTATCATGTAGATATCATATATACTCCAACTAACACACATTTAATTGTGCCTTTTTTAGGATAGTTCTTCCATAGGTTCAATAACTCCCCTCAATATTGGGGGTATTAATAGAGTTTTATCATAAAAATCAAGATATTATATTTCACTCATGATACATTTTTAGTTCACAGGCTTAGATTACATAATTTTAGACTCAGGTAAATACAATGGGAAAATAGTGACATAAAGAGTAGCAAAGTTACACAAAAATCAAAATATAAGGACACTAGTACCCAAATTGGGACACTAGAACCAAATTTATAATAATTTAAATACTATCCAAGACATGGTGCTAATGTCTAATAGCCTCAGATTTATAAAAACCTAGATTAGTTAGAAAAATACAATAAGTATAATACAAGTTTACACAGATTTAGTCATAGATTTTTATCAATTTTGCTCAGATTCATACCAAATTACTTAAATTAGGGGCATGATGAGTGACATGACCATTTAAAAATTCATTTTAAATACCCATATATAGATTACTACAACTCAGTCTAGAATCCATATGCTCAAATATTAGATTTGGGAGCATGTGTGCGGCACATTATTTCTATATGCTCACTTACACACCAGTTGATTAGATGTAATTTCAAATTCCATGTAATTATCTACACTATATACATCCAACATCATATTCTAGGTTGTACACCAATTTCATGCATTACTTCATCTACATGGTTGGAATTATTGAGTGGCCCATATCTACCTAATGTACTCCAATGGCTATAGAGCTGAATATACCTAGTTAGACATACCCAATTAGACATTATAATTACTTCATGAAGTTTTAGTTTCATATTTATCTACTAAAAATGGTTTAGAAATGATGGATTCATAGCCTACTTGAGTTCTTAATCCACCTATATGAGAGGTTTGGATATACCATCATTACAATCTAAGATATTTAGAGGTCATGATCTACCAAGTAGGGGTGGGAAATGATTGAGTCAAAATTGGATTGAGTTTTTGAGACACACACACATGATAATTGATAAATATATCAATTTAGTCCAAGCTATTCATCAATTTATCACTATATACATACACACATAGGTTATCACCAAGTTCATGTATTAGTTTATTTACCCAGTGAGGTATGGTCATTCCTTTCCTTTCTCCTATCTATTTACCTAGTTTTACTTCTTTACTTAATTTAGTCATTTGATTTTGATATCTCTTAATTAAGGAATGATTTATGCATGTTTCACTTGTATGACAAGCATTAGACCATGATTCACATACTCAGACCTGGCTTCACATACCCATACCCAGCTTCACAGGCTTCACCTCTTAGGTAAGTCCAATTATGATTCTTTTCCTTTATCCTAGTCATTTCAATTAATTGCATTTAAAAAATAAAGGGGTGGAGTAATTATAATCACTCAAAAGTGGTATTTGAGTGACAAACATGGTACTTGATACTATCTATTCCTAGCCCTATCCTAAAGCCTATTATCACACTTATCTAGACTTTATGTGGGTCAAAAGCATCCCTAGTCAACCCTAAAGTAGTCATAACCCCTCATTTATGGATCTTGTCCCTTCATGCCTAGTGTTCTACTAGCTAGATGCTAGCACCATAATAAGGACACTAGCACCACATCGTGATAATGCCCTTTTCCCATCTTTCCCATAATCATTTATCTTTTCAAAATTAGAACTTCTCAATATCAACCTATTCATCTTTTGTCACATACATAAGCATAAGAATAATATAAATACACAAATTTTATCCCTCTAACAATTAGATGGAAATTAGATGCAAAATACACATTTAAACCTAGAATAAGTTATGCATAATTAAGGTTATCAATCCCTATTCTACCCTACTTATGTGTACTACCATTTATAGTAGTCCTAAACTTAGATTACCTAGATTTATAGTCTTAATCACATTCAAGGCCACTATCATAGTATCTTCACTTACACTTGCACTAATACTTAGGTGGGGAGAATTACATTAGGCTTTATCCCTCTTCATAGTGGTGGTATGTAGGCAACTCTGTTCATAGCAAGGTGTTGAAGATGTCCAACCTACCCTACTAATAAACACACTTTCAACTCATCTTTATCAAATACCTTAGGTACATGGAATATTAGGGTTTGATCACTAAATTAGTCATTACATGAAAAACATGAAGTTTCAAGACTCATTCATATAGGAATAGACCTTAGAGATCTAGACATAGATGCCCCAAGAAGCTCAAGATAATCCTATACAAATAACACTACCACCAATATCAGGACATTATTATCACATTTCCAATAATGGTGATACTATCTAATTATGGTTTTGCTATCTATGAGGGTTTCTAACACCAAGATCTAGTTTGTGATACTCATACTAGCTTCCACCTTAGTTTTCAACACCCAAATCATTTGTCTTAGTTATTTTCTAGCTAAGTTATTACTTGCACTATTTATTACTATTTTTAGAAAAGTCAAAGCTAGTCAATTCTATAATAAATCAATGGTTGTACTTATTTCATATTATTTCCCTAATTTAGTTTACTTAACTCTTTAAGATATATAATATTTACACTTCTTAAGTTCTAAAAGATTAAAACATAAGGACCTCTTTTTTATGCAAAAGGTTATCTACATGTTTTTTATAATTATCTTGTTATAGAAAAATAAACTATTGTATTGTAAATGAAGGTAAATAATATTAGGGTCAATATTATTGGAGTTATTTTTTATTATTTTATAATAAAAACAATATATTGTGAGCTTATTAAAATATGGATTTTTTTAAACAAACTCTTCATTTTTTTCTAGATGAAGATTTGAGGGTGAGGTTTAATTTTTTAGGTGGACAAACCCCCTCACATTTAAAACATCAATTTTATCTCTCTCACTTTGTACTTACCTTTCTTATAATCCCTCATATCTGAGCTTAACATCCACTTTTTGATTTATAAATCACTCATCTTTTTTGACATCTACACTAATTACTCAAGATGCATACTTGGCTATGCCTGACATCTTTTTGAGTGTATATTGTGTTTAAAACATTAGTGTGTTCATAATTTATAGTTTAAGGGGTTTTATTGTATTTTTAGCACTCTTTCATTCTATTTTCACTTCTATTTCTTCAGCAAATACAACTATGAATCACTACAAACTTCATTTATGTACAGTGGATACCCATTCATTTAATCCTGTAATTGAAATACTATGAATGGAAAACCAAAATTCAAATTATATTAAGGATAAAGGGTTTGCATCATATTAGAATGGGCAATGAGACCAAACCTAATACAAAAGAGAAAAAAGGTAAGTGGTATAACCATTTTGATGAATCCTATGGGTTTTTATGTATGTTCTCTTGATCCTCTCTTTCATGTAGTCTTTTAAAACTCTTAATAAAGTCTAGACCACCTTGGAAAATCTATTTTGGAAGATAGATGTAATGAGAGGGCATGAACTAGAGAACAAACTCATTAGTTTGAGTCATAGTTGTTTTGACACCATTCAATATTTATTCACTAAGTTTAAGTCCTTAAGATTATAATTGAAAGAATGTGGGATAGAGAATAAATATGACCAACTTATTCTCTTTATACTCTCAAAACTAGGTCTAGATTACTATATTTTTGTCTCTACCTTCTATTCCACCAAAAGAGATCTTGGATCCACATGGAATATGCCTTATTTAAATTAATTTATTTCCAACTTGACTCAAGAGTAAGATAAGTTAATATAGATGGGCACATTGAAGTCTTATAAACCTCAGACCTTAATTCATAGGAATGGGAAACATAATGCTTCAAACAAAGAGTAGAAGAAAAAGAACAAGGATCAAGATAATAATAAAGAATCAACCTATACCAAAACAACCAATGAAACTTCATCTTTTAATGATAAACCTAAAAAAGAGGATGTTAAGTGTGCCTATTTTAAGAAAAATGGACATGACAAACACAAGTGCATAAAAATATATTGGTGAACTAAATCATATTATAAAAAAGAACAACATAGGTGCTCCTGAGTATATCAAGCATAATTCATCAACTCAGTATTTTTCTAAGGCAAAAGGAAAAGGTAAAGAGAAAGAAAAGGTCAAGATTCTTTTAGGAGTTGTAGCTCTAACCTCTTCATGGGTTATTGAATCGGGTGATTCCCACCACATGGTCTTTTTACAAGTTGAGTTTTCTTCCTTAGAGCTTTATATCATGTCTTTTATCACTTTGGGTGATAAAACTTTAGTAGAAGTTATAGGGAGAGGTTATAGTGAAATGGATGGAAAAACATTTTAAAATGTTCTAAGTGTTAAATCACTTTCAAATAATTTTGTATCAGTGTACCAAATCACTTATATCAATAAGGGAATGAAGGTAGACTTTTCACCAAATTCAGCTATAATCAGAGAGTCACATAATGATTTTATAGTGTCAATGGGTAGGGTAAATCACCAAACTAGGTTATATACCTTCACACATTTTTCACCTAATTATTTTATGACTTCATTGATGACTCATTTAGATGGGGTTAATAATTTATGGCATGATAAGTTTGGCCACCTCAACTATCGCTACTTAAAACAACTCAAAAAAATAAATAGCATGGTCATAGGCTTACCTCAAGTCCATTTCTCTAAGGGTCTTTGTGAGGGTTGCACCCTTGGTAATCATCCTAAAGAGAAATTTGACAAAGGAAAATATTGGAGGGATTTACATGCATGAGAGTTAGTAAACAATGATGTATCTATGGATTTTCCTATTCTACATTCAAAAAGGGCTAAGTATGTCCTTACTTTCATTAATAATTTCTTGAGATACACATGGGTCCACTTAGGCAAAAATTTGAAGTTTTTGATAAGTTTTGAGACTGTAGGGTTCTTGTAGAGAAATAATCTAAGAAATTAATCAAGGTTATTAGAAAATATAATGGGTTTGAGTGTGTCAATAATAGATTTGAGAAATTTTACATAATAGAGGGGATTGATTTGTAGTGTATAGTTCCATACAATCCTTAACAAAATAAATTTGTGGAATGTAATAAGAAGTCTTTGAAAGATATGGATAACTATATTATTCACTCTAAGTCACTTTCACCATAATACCTAGCCAAAGAAATAAAATTTTCACGATAAATTTATAATAGGGTTCCCCACAAAGCTTTAAAAGGAATAACTCCATTTGGAGCTTGATATAATAGGAAACATACATTTGAGCATTTTAGAATATTTAGATATCTAACTATGGTCCATATACCTAATAAGAATCACAAATATAAGAAACCTCAAAGTAAGCCTTTCATCTTCATAGGTTATTTAGATGGTGTCAAGGGGTACTACTTTCTTCATTAGAACACACATGAACTATTCATCAAGAGAAGTGTTCACTTTCAGGAGAGTCCCATAGACTCAACACTTGACATTTTTTCCACTTTATTAGAATCACTTAGATTCAGTTTAGATGATTTATATTAACCTAATCACATTCTAATGGTTGAGGACACTTATTCTAGTTATGATAGTGAGAGTAGTGATGGGATTTCATCTCCATCCACATATGGCCACAATTCATAAGATTATGTTTATATACCTGACTCATCCACTTCTAGTCCTCTTTGGTCTATGCAAACACTATAAAGTGTAAGCACATGGGTTTAGGATCCTTTAGATATAGGTGAACATGTTCAAAGTTTTAAAGTGGTCTACATATTATCTATGCCTTTACCTTAGATTTAGACTTTTTAGGAGGCATCAAGTATTCTTGAATGGGATTCTGTCATGCATGAGGAGTATAAATCCTTAATTAAGAATCATAATTATGATTTGACACTTATTTTAAAGGGAATAAATATGGTTCTATGTAGATGGATATATCAAACTAAGTATGTAAATATGGGTCTATTGACAAGTTCAAGGCACATTTGGTCATCAAGGGTTTTTCACAAGTGCTTGACATTGGATATATGGAGATATTTTCACTAGTCAACAAAATAAACTCTATCAAACTCATACTTTCTATTTTCATAACCAATAATTGGGATGTTCATTAGATGAATGTTAAGAGTGTCTTTCTTCATGGTGATATTGAGGAGGAGATTTACATGGAGCAACCTTTGGGATTTTTTTAGAATTCTTACCTTGTATGCAGACTCTAAAAATCCATCTATGTCTTAAAATAGGCTCCTCAATATTAGTTTGCCAATATGGATTCATTACTTCTTATAGTATGATTAATTAGGTTCCATTTAGATTTGAATGTATATATCTTATGGTAGGATGATTTTCTCTTGATTCTGGTTCTTTATGTTGACAACATTTTGATAACTAGTAGCTCTTATTCATCCATTATACTGGTGAAAAGGGATATTCATAATAGATTTTACATGATAGACTTTGGCTTGTTAAATTATTTCCTTAGGATCCATATTTCTTAGTTTGACTTGGGGATCACTCTTGCACAACCCAAGTATGCTCTAGACTTACCTTCTTAGTTTCAATTGGTTGATTGTAAGCTAACTTTGACTCCCTTTATATATAGAGTCAAAATTGATTCATAATTTACTTAAACTTTGGTTGATGATACTTTCTATTGATAAATTATGGGTAACCTTATCTAATTAACACATACCAAACCTAAAATATCATATGTAGTGGGCCTTATCTCCATATTCATGTAGGAACCCCATGAGCTACACTGGAAAGCAATTAAGAGGATATTACACTACATTTAGGGAATATATAGATTTGGGATTCCCTATAGAGATGGAATTGACTTTGAATTAATTATCTATACTAACTTAGACTAGGCTATCAATATTTAGAATCATAAGTCCACTTCAGATTACAGTTTCTCCATTGGTTAAGCTCTGATTAGTTGTTCAAGCAAGAATCAAAATGTTATTAATTTATCATATACTGAGGCAAAGTAAGGGGGAATATATATTCTACCTCTGAGTCCATTTTATTTAGGGTATTCTCATATATTTTTATATCTAGTTAAAATGACCTACCATCATCTACTCTGACAACTAGGGCAGTATTCAGATTTGTAGGAATCTAGTCTAGTATACACAGACCAATCACATAGAGATTCACATGAAATTAATTATAGAGATCATTATGGGAACACCATTTATATGATCTATAACCAAACATCAGATTAGAAAATAAACATCTATACCAAACCTTTCATAAATAAAGAGTATCTTCACTTATGGGCTCTTCTTAAGGTTCAAGATACTACAACATCATATTTGAGGGCGGGGGCGGGGGGGAGGGGGGGTGATAGGGGGGTAGCGAGGCTTCTAGCCTATTCTTTTATATTTATTTTTTTGTGGAGGGGGTTTCCTTCAAGTTTTATCCTTTTCTATAATTTATGAGATATTGATTTATACAGGGGTACCTCATTAGGCCTAGTTTATGAGACCTATTTTTTTACACTACCCACCTAAACTATGCTTATAGGGTATGTTAGAGTAGGGATTGTTTATTTTTACCATATTTTATTATGTTATTTTTCCCTTGCTTGGAGATTTTATACTTTCATGGAGAAGCTTGATTAGGTGTACAATATAACTAGATGACTAGGCAGTAACTCCCTTGACTAGTTATTCTAGGAATGGGAGTTACTCCTCTATTCCTTTCTCTATTGAACACTTTTTGTGGATGTGTTACTATTTTATTATAATGGTGTATTGACCACCTTTTGTGGAGGAGTTAATCAAAACTCTCCTATATGTCCATATCACTTAGTGAGTTTTTTCAATTAATGAAGATTAGTTTTGCTCCTATTTTTTCTTATGCAACATTCTCACATATTGGTTTCATTTTATTTAAACTAAATTTTGGTGTGTACCTACTTAGTTCTTGTAATCACTCTACTCATGCATTAAACTAATAAGTTGTCATTATTAACTTAAATAATAATGTGGTAGTGTTGGTTGAATAAATAATTACATAATTTTTTTAAATTATCACTATCAAAATTTATAATGAGGACTCACATAAATTACTAGTTTAAAGGTGGTTTTTATAATGGATTGTTATTGGCAGCCACATCAAATTTAGGACAAAAGGACAAGAGATGAAAATATTATCTCAAATTAGAAGGAGATTCATTAATGTTTTATCTTTATTAGAATTTAAACCATGAATAATATTAACTAATTATATGCATTAAGTTATTAATTCCTTTACTATCTTTGTTTTGATATTTATCTTGTATGAGAATAACCATTCAAAGCAAGTTTAAATATATTGCTTAAGTTTAAGGTTATATCAATCAAGTTACTCCCCAATCAATATTTAATAATTAAAATAATTATAGTTGATTTTTAATAAGTGTGAATTATACTTTAATAATACAATAACATCATCATTTCATGTTTTAAAATGGGATGATAAAATATATAATAATCTTGGTGCCATGACCCAAGATTTATGGATAAATAATACAACCTTGGGTAGGTAGCACTAAGAAGAAATTTAATTAGTACCACTACTTATGTAATGCAACTATTGAGAAAATGGTTTAATTACATTAATGCATATACTAACCATGAAATGAAATTTGTCAATAAATGGTAACTTATATGTTACGACATGTGAATAAACATGTAAAAGTAAGTCAGTAGCATTAAAGATCAAGTAAGGTAAGACTTATCTTGATTATTGAAAGTTATAATCATATTTTTTAGGATGGTTATGAAAACATAAATAGATGTATATAGTGATATATATTAAATTATTTACTCCATATACATTGGGAAATTTTACAAAGTGCATGTAGTTTATGCAATATTCTATTCATAAATACAAGTCATGATAGATATAGTTGATGAATATTTCAATTACATTATTATATCATTGCATAAAAATTATCCTATTAATAAAGGATATGTATATTATGCTTGAGAGGTTGATGTCTTTTAAATAATAAAAGGGTTCTGAATGCTAAGTTGACATATTTTAGATATGACTATTTAAATAGTGAAGCTGTAAATTAAATTACTAAAATATGTGGCTTACATTATACCTATACCTACCAAACCAAAACTAACCATGAAGGGAAATTAATTAGGGTTAAGTTTCTTTAAATGATTCTATGAGGATGATGATTGCTAGTTTATCTAGATCAAATTTTATGAGTGTGAGGCCACACACTCATACACCGTGAGCTCCATATTTAATGTAGAATGGAATAATTCATTATAGTGTCTTCTTAAGGTGGTTTAATGGTAGATAAGTACCAAAAATCTATCCTATCCCTATTTTTAATTTGGATATGTACCAGTTCATGTAGATTGAGAAACTATATTATGTTATTCATTATTAGAGTGAGATATTGCACTATGTTTTGCTCTATATATAAAAAAATTATGGGGTGTTACACAAAATGGATATAAGAGTGTTTCTTATTAGGTATCAATGATATTTTTGTAATTTTCCAATAAAGACCCAAATTTATTATTTAAACACTATTAAACCTATGGAAAATAAAATTTTAAAACTAAAAAAATGTTTTTGTGTGATATTAGATGAAGTGTGGGTGAGATATAGTCTCATTTGGGTAGTATTGGATATCAGTGCAATACATTATCCCTCATGAATTTTTTGAAGATCAAATTTGTATTTATTTTACTACATATCATTGGTTTTTAAGTTATTGTTAGGATGGGTAGGTTTGGGAAATGTACAAATTGAGATGTGGACTTAGGTAAAATCCTTAATGAAAATATCCCTCTCTGAATCTTATGCAGTTACTCTTAGATCCGATGATGATATCTTACCTTTTCTATGTTCTCATTGAGAAGACCTACTGATTTTTTATACCTATTATGGATAAAAGATTGCATTTTATCTGTATATATTTGGAATTAATGTATTCTATTTTTTATTACTCTTAAATTATATAATTATGAAAACCATGAAAAATGATATATCTATGTGAATTGTATAATTTGGGCATTGCTTTATGATCACAGATTTTAATACAAATAAATGTGAATATTGATTTTGGAGATTTATAATTTTTTCACAATTAGATATTTTTGGTAGAAATGAATGTAATGTGAACACATACTTTGATTTCATAGAAAATTAATTTATAAGGATTTTTGATGTAGTCAATTAATTTATAAATAATATAAATTCTTTACACTTTTGTAATTTGATTCAAAACTAGTTACAATAGTTCATTCTAAACATGGTGGAGTAAGATTAGTTAAGGAACCATTGAAAAGATAATTTAAATATTATGAAAAAAAATTCTAAGTTATTTTTAGGTGTCTGATCAGAGGGGTTATTATATTTTGGCATTAGAGTTTAGGTTTCACACTTGGACCTAATGCACAAATTCATGTTTCCTAATTGCATGCTGTTTCTTGCTCTAGGAAGGAAACCATGATTTATACAAGATATAAAGAGAATGGTAACTATAAAGATGAGGAACTTATGAACAAGGCTGATAAGATCTTGACCATGGTAATCAATACCCACATTAGGATAGGTACCCCATAGCATTGGATTTATGTATTGAATTTAAAAGATGGTATGAAAAATAATCAATAATAAAATGAACTAAACTAAGATGACCAAGAAAACCATTATGATAACCAAACCCTTAACATCTAGAAGGAATACAGTCATCAAGACTAAAATAAAAATTGTCAAAATACACAAGATCAATAAGGTACCCAAAATATATTCCATTTTGAAACAAAATTGGTCATGAATTTTAAAATAATAGGACCAAAAATTTACAATGGCATTGCATTTGGTGATGGTGTAGAAACTTGGTTGACAATATGGAAAAATTATTTTGAGCTTGAATATTTTCTAAAGAAACCAAGATAATCTAAGGAGCATATCAAATCTTGGGTGAAGCTTCATATTGGTGAAAAAATATAAAGGATAAGTAGGATATTAAGTTTAAATTCATTACTTGGGACTTTTTATGCATTTTAATTTATGAATATATGGCTTCCAAAACATTAATTCAATGGAAAAATGACTAAATTTCAACAAGTAGATATGTCTATTATAGACTATTAGGAAAATTTCACATGAATATTAATGTATGCCCCTCAAAACCAAAATGGTGATTCATAATTAAAAATTTAATATTAGAACTCACTATTTAGATTGGTGTGGATGTTGACCTTCATGAGCCCTTGACTATGGAAAATGTTTTTGAAATAGTAGTGAAACAGGAAGGTAAACCCAAGATGCTTGTGTCAACTAAGAAGGAATTTAAGGATAAATGGAAAGGTACTCAATTAAATAATCCAATTAATTTATAAAATAATATTTGGAGAAAGAAAAAAACATAGGAAACATAAACTCAAGACCTAAAAATGATTTCAGGAGTGGAAATTCTTCTAATTTAAATAATGGGAAAAAAGGGTGGAAAGATAACAAAAAATAATGATAAATATATTAAGAGAGGAAAAATTAAGGAAATGATAGATCCTATGAGAGGATGTTTCACTTATATAGGTGGTCATTATGTCAATCAATTCCCTAATAGAACATATGGAGAACATTTTAAAACACCTCCATTTCCAAATCAACATTAGGTTTTTCATCAAAAAATTCATGCACTAATGGAAAATTTTTAAGATTAATTCAAAGTTTATATTAGGGGAAGATTCATGTAATTTTTTTTGTTTTATCTTTATTTTAGTTATTGGTATTAGAGCAACTAAATTTTTTTAGCACCTAACATTTAAATAAAATATATAAAAAATATAGTATAATGAAAAATAGTTAAACAATCTAGTATGTAAACAAAATAAAATTAAAGGTATATCCATGTCTATTTGAAGCTAAGATATATATTATTTGATTGAAAATAATAGTAATTTTTTATGTATCTCCATTTATTTCATATGATGTGATAGTAGGATTCAAATGGTTATGGAAAAATTGAGCTCAAGTCAATTCTTATGCCAAGATAGTCACATGCCTCAATGATAATGGTCTTTCTATGATAATTCAAGGAGTTAAACATGAGATCATTATGATACGTATTTCAACCATGTAGCCAATAAAATGCTCAAACAAAAGGGTGTGTCATATACTTAGTCCATATAGATGAATTTAAAACTGAAAAAGAACCCTCCATAGATGATTATTCCTTCATTATTTTAAGGATATTTTTCCTGAAGAATTACTAGGACTTACACCTATGAGGAGATTTATTTCTCCATTGATATCTTATCTAGTTCATAACCCAAATTATTACCACCCCCCCCCCCCCCCCCCCCCCCCCGCAATAATATGACTATAAAAAAGTTGTTTGAATTAAAATCTTAGATATAGGAAATAATTCCAAAAGGTTTGATCCATCTAAGTGTTATCCCATATGGTGCACAAGTATATTTTGTCAAGAATAAGGATGATACTCTTAGGTTATGCATAGATATAAAGGTTTTGAATAAATCCACTATTAAGAACAAGTATCCCTTACCATTCATAAATGACTTTTTTGATAAATTTCAAAGGGATACCATATTTTCAAAGATAGATTTGAGATCATGTTATCACCAAATAATGATAAAAGAGGAATACATACCCAAAAAAAATAGAACACACAATGGGCATTATGCATTCATTGTGATTTAATTTGGAATAAAAAATGTGAATGAAAAATTTATAAACCTAATTAATAGTTTTATTTAATATTATTTGGATGGTTATGTGCTATTGTTATAATGTGAAATTTTGGTTTATTTAAGAAAAAAGGAAGAACATATAAAAAATTTGAATATATTTTTTAATCATTTAAAATAACACAAATTATATGGTAAATTATCAAAATGTCCCTTATTTAAATATAAATTGAACTATCTTAGCTGTATAATCTCTAAAAAAGGGATTTCAATGGATCCAACCAAGATAAAATATAGTATAGACTAGCCCTCTCCATGGAATGTGTACAAAGTTTATAGCTTCACACATTTGGCAAGTTATTAAAAAAAAATTGTGGAAGGATTTTCCAATATAGGAAACCTAATCTCATCCTTACAGAAAAAGGTCAAGAATTTAATTTAGATGAATAAGTATGAAGAATATTTTCAAATTCTTTAGAAAAATTAACCACCACTCTAATTTCAAAGATTCATAATCTTAATGGAATTTTTTCAAGTACTAAAAATGCATCTAGTGAAGATCTTCGAGGTTCTATTATGTAGAATGTAAAATTGGTGGCCTCTAAGTCATGAAAACTTAAGCAGCATGAACTAAATTTCTCACCAAATTATTTAGAGATTGCAAGAATAGTTCATACACTTCAATGTGGAGACATTTACTTATAAGAAAGATTTATGATCTCATAATATATAATTTAGGAGTCAAATTTATCTTCACTAAACCCAATATTAATGCAAGGCTAAAACATTGGTTATATTTTTTGAGTGAGTATGAATCCAAAATTGAGTACATAAATGACAAGGAAACATAAAATCAAGACCTAAAAATGATTTTAGGAGTGTAAATTCTTCTAATTTAGACAATGGAAACAAAGGGTGGAAAGATAACAAAAAATAATGATAAATATATTACGAGAGGAAAATTTAAGGAAATGATAGATCATATGGGAGGATGTTTCACTTATATAGGTGGTCATTATGTTAATCATTTCCCTAATAAAACATGTGGATAACATTTCAAAACACCTCCATTTCCAAATCAACATTAGGTTTTTCATCAAAAAATTCATGCACTAATGGACAACTTTCAAGATGAATTCAAAGTAATACTAGGGGAAGATTCATGTAATATTTTTAGTTTTATCTTTATTTTAGTTATGGGTATCAAAGTAACTAAATTTTTTGTAGCACCTAACATTTAAATAAAATATATAAAAAATATAGTATAATGAAAAATAGTTGGACAATTTATTATGTAAACCAAAAAAAATGAAAGGTATATCCATGTTTGTTTGAAGCTGAGATAGATATTATTGGATTGAAAAAAACAATAAATTTTTATGTATCTCCATTGATTTCATATGATGTGATATTAGGATTCAAATGGTTGTGTAAAAATTGAGCTCAAGTCAATTGTTAAGCCAAGATAATCACATGTCTCAATGATAATGGTCTTTCTATGAGAATTCAAGGAGTTAAACATGAGATCATTATGATATGTATTTCAACCATGTAGCCAAGAAAATTATCAAACAAAAGGGTGTGTCATATACTTAGTCCATATAGATGAAGTTGAAACTGAAAAGGAACCCTCCATAGATGATTATCCCTTTCTTCATTATTTCAAGGATATTTTTCCTGAAGAATTACTAGGACTTACACCTAGGAGGAAATTTATTTCTCCATTGATATCTTACCTAGTTCATAACCCAAATTAGAACCCCCCTACAATACAACTACAAAAACATTATTTAAATTAAAATCCTAGATATATGAAATAATTCCAAAAGGTTTGATCCATCCAAGTGTTATCCCATGTGGTGCATAAGTATATTTTGTCAAGAATAAGGATGATACTCTTAGGTTATGCATAGATATTAGGATGTTGAATAAAGACACTATTAATAACAAGTATCCCTTAACACTCATAAATGGCCTTTTTGATAAATTTCAAATGGATACCATATTTTCACAGATAGGTTTGAGATCATGTTATCACTAAATAATGATAAAAGAGGAAGACATAAAAAAAATAGAACACACAATGGGCACTATGCATTCATTGTGCTTAATTTTGGAATAAAAAACATGCATGTAAAATTTATGAACCTAATTAATAATTTTATTTAATATTATTTGGATGGTTATGTGCTAGTGTTCTAATATGAAATTTTGGCTTATTCAAAAACAAAGGAATAACATATAAAACATTTGAATATATTTTTTAAGCATTTAAAATAACACAAATTATATGGTAAATTATCAAAATGTCCCTTATTTAAAAATAAATTGAAATATCTTAGCCTTATAATCTCTAAAAAATGAATTTCACTGGATCCAACCAAGATAAAATATAGTATAGACTAGCCCTCTCCATGAAATGTGCACAAAGTTTATAGCTTCGCATATTTGGCAAGTTATTAAAAATGTTTGTGGAAGGATTTTCCAATATAGGAAATCTGATCACATCCTTACAAAAAAAGGTCAAGAATTTAATTTGGATGAGTAAGTATGAAGAATATTTTCAAATTCTTTAGAAAAATTAACCACCGCTCCAATTTTAAGGATTCATAATCTCAATGGAATTTTTTGAAGTACTAAAAATGCATTTGGTGAAGGGTTTGGAGGTTCTATGATGTAGAATGTGAAAGTGGTGGCCTCTAAGTCATGAAAACTCAAGAAACATGAACTACATTACTCACCAGATTATTTAGATATTGCAAGAATTGTTCATGCACTTCAATGTGGAGACATTTACTAACATGAAAGATTTCTAATCTCATAATATATAATTTAGGAGTTAAATTTATCTTCAATAAACCCAATATTAACTCAAGGCTAAAGCATTGGTTATATTTTTTGAGTGAGTATAAATTCAAAATTGATAAAATAAAGGACAAGGAAAATAGAGTGGTAAACTACCTTAGTCGAATAAGAAATATAAATTATATGGAGACTATAAGAACCACTTTTCAACAATAGGTTTTGAGTCAATTACCATAAAATGAGTTTTATTTGAATTTCAAATCATCCCTTAAAGCTAATAGTTGGGATCATAGATATTAGTACTATTAGATAAAGAGGTGGACTTATTCAATTCAATGGTAGAATATATGTACCTAACTTTAGTAATTTGATTATCATACTTTTGAAGAAGGCACATGCAACTCCTTATTAAAGTCACCATAGATTGATTGAGATGATGGAATATCTCAAATGAATTTATTATTATCTATTTCTGAAAACAGATGTTACAAATTTTGTGATTTAGTGGTAAAAGACTCAATAGGTCAAAGTTGATCACATGTGCCCAACAAGATTTTTGTATCCTCAGGAGGTTTCAAAATAGAAGTGGAAAGTTATTGTCATAATTTTTTTTAAGAAATTCTTATTTATAAAGAAAAAACATGTTATGATATTGGTGGTAGTGGATAAAACCACCAAGGTTTCACATTTTATATGTGGGAATTTGATCTAGATGATGCAATAATTTTAGCAAAAATGTTTGTGCAAAAAGTGTTTAGATTGCATGGAATACTAGAGAATATCATTTTTTATCATGATACTAAGATGGAATATTAGCTTTGGAATAATTTACATGAATATTTGGGAACATAGTTAAATTTTATTAAATCCTATCACCTAAATAAAAATGGTTAAATTGATATAATAAATCAAGTTTTGGAAGATTTTCTTCATATGTATTATGTGAATCAATAGTACAAGTGGGACGAATAATTATTTTTGGTCATGTTTGCCTATAAATCATATCATTATAGTCTTAACATGGAACCATTTGAATAATTAGACAAAAAAAAGTGTCATAACCTTATCAATTGGGATAATCTAGGTGAAAGAGTTATAGCTGGATTTGAATTACTTTGGTATATGGAAGAACAAGTAAAGCAAATCAAGAAAATATTGACAGAAGTTGCCATCCAATAAAATAATTATGTAGATAAGAAGATAACTCAAATATTTTATATAGTTGGATAATTTTTTCTCTCATAGTCAATCTAAAAAATTATCTTTATTAAGTTTTGGAAGTCATCCAAACTAGATCCAATATACGTAGCACCATTAGATGTTCTTGATGTAGATAATGTAGTCACCTATAAACTCTTGTTGCCACATGTTTTATCACAATAGAATAATGTTTTTCATGTTTATTTTCTTAAAAAAATCCATTGGAATTTTTTAATAAAATAAACATGAAAAACATTATTCGGTTGTGATAAAACATGTGGCAAAAAGAGTTTATAGGTGACTAGATTATATATATATATATATATATATATATATATATATATATATATATATATATATATATATATATATATATATATATATATATATATATATATATGCATATATACCCATATACACGTATATACACATAAATACACACACACACACACACACACACACACACACACACACACACACACACACACACACACACACACACACACACATATACACATATACATATACATATACATATACATATATACATATACATATATATATACATACACACACACACACACACACACACACTATATATATATATATATATATACACACACACACACACATATATATATATACATATATATATATATATACATATATATATAACATATACATACATACATACATACATACATACATACATACATACATATATATATATATATATATACATATATATATATATATATATATATATATACATATATATATATATATATACATATATATATATATATATACATATATGTATATGTATATATATATATATATATATATATATATATATATATGTATGTATGTATGTATGTATATGTCACATGTCATTAATTGTAATACTTTTTAGTTTTAGGATCTAAGAGTGATATTGGTAGAGCTCTTACAAAACATTGATTCTCCTAGACTTAGTTTTCAAAAAAAAAAAGTCTCTCAGTGTAAAGTCTAGTGAAACTAATAATATGAAGAAAACACTACTTGGGAGGATCTTGAGGAAGTATATAAGGATTTCCCCATATATTCATTTAATTTCTCTAATTTAATGCAACTATCAGGATGATCTATTTTCCTAGAAGTGGAGGATGTAACATCTTGATTTTAATGATAGACTATTTATCTATTTTTTGTTATATATGTATGTATGTATATGTCACATGTCATTAATTGTAATACTTTTTAGTTTTGGGATCTAAGAGTGATATTGGTAGAGCTCTTACAAAACATTGATTCTCTTAGACTTAGTTTTAAAAAAAAATAAGTCTCTCAGTGTAAAGTCTAGTGAAACTAATAATATGAAGAAAAAACTACTTGGGAGGATCTTGAGGAAGTATATAAGGATATCCCCATATTTCCATTTAATTTCTCTACTTTAATGCAACTATCAGGATGATCTATTTTCCTAGAAGCGGAGGATGTAACATCTTGATTTTAATGATAGACTATTTATCTATTTTTTGTTTTAATAAGTGGCATCATGTATAACATGGATTTATTTGGTTTATAAATTAATACTATATAATTTCTCATTTAACTGCTATTTCATGTTATGAACAAATTGAAATTAATAAAAGTTTCACTAGATGTCATTTATTGTTCATTCTATTACATAGATTTTATTATTTAGACTAATTCCAAAATAATTTAATTTTTTTTTACATAATATTGAATTGATGTATTTATCTATAAAAAAATTACATGTAGATTTTGATTCTATGTTAAAAATGAATTGATTCATTGGTTAACATCAAGCAAATTTGAATTACTTATTAATACTGATATAAATGAAATGAATTTCTCATATTGATTTGACATGGTGACAAGTGGCTAATATTAATTAATTTATTTTATTATAATTTATAAAGTAAAATTTATTTTATTTTATTATTTATAATATCTTAAAATGGATTTGAAGTGTTTATTTTATTTTAGTTTCAAATATTCTTAACACACTCTTACTGGTTATATATAACAAATTAATTCATGTTTATATTGAAAATTATTATTGATTTTATTACTTTTTCTTAACCAATTTAAGTGTTTAGTTGATTGTATGGTTTAAAAACATTTTTCTTTCCCTAAGAAGAGGCAGGATACCATCGAGAGAGATTGATATATGTGATTTTAGAAGACAAGAGAAAAAGAGTGATTGGTATACAATTTTTGAGCTTCAAATAGATAGTGAACCCTATTAAGGCCCTTCAATACCCATGGGAATGGGTAGATAGTCATTCTATGACTACTATTTGCTTTATTTCCTTGTTTTCACACTAGCACCAAATAACATCAAGTGTGAGTAATTAGTGTTAAATGTTTATCTCTAAGTGTCAAGTATATAAAATAATTTTATACCTTTATTTTGATTGGTCAGATAGTATGCTTCCATAGTATTCTTATGTGAAACCTTTTTGAGTTTGTTCAAAACTTATTATTTTAATGCTTTTATGATAGTCAAACATTGCCAAGAATATATAAAATTCCAACTAACTTGAATTTGATAGTTAGTTTTAAGTTCAACTTGTAGGTATTTAGTTTAATATCAAATTAAATATTTGAAATTTGTAATAAAGATATTTAAATAAATATAATATTATAATAAGTGTATAATATATTTTATAGTCTCATTGTTTAAATAATAATTTTGCATTGATTTACAAAAGTAAGTCAAGTTGATTCTATAATACAAAATTTGGACTTCATTTTTGATAGTTGAACATTCACAAGCTAATTTTAAATAGTTTTAAATCAATTTAGAATATCATAGATTCATTCCAACTTTCCTCATGTGTCTTATTTTAATCATTTATGGATAAATATTGGATTTAATTTTTTTTAACTTCTTTGAGAGTAAAATAGTCTTGAAATTAAAAAAATGACTGTTATGTAAGGCATTCAAAATTTAATATTTTAATTTAGATAAAGAAAAGATAATAAAAAAATACATGCAATGATAAAAAGGATAATTAAATGCATGATTTGAGAAATTAATGTTGATTTTTTAAAAATTTATATATGATGATGACGATGATGATGATGATGATGATGATGATGATGATGATGATGATGATAATGATTCTAATTTATATTTATATAGAATTTAAATGCTAAACATAAAACACTCAAGATACATCTTGAGATAATGAGTACACAAAATAATAATATTATATTACTTCAACTGATCCATATGAGATATTACAAAACACTTATATAGGAAGTGTGAAAGCTAATTATGGGGATCCTAAGATCCCTATAAGATCTCAATGAATAACAAAAAACTATATAAAACCATCCCATATAATATTGTTGTTATTTACAATAATAATATACGACACAAAACTATTTATGTAATATTATTAAACTAACAATATTTACATTACTAATAACTATTAATAATTTGAACACCCTAAAATTCACCCCCTTATGAAAATTATTAATCTCTAGTATATACCTCCTTTATGTGATCATGAGTAAAAAATCAATCCCATATCTACACCTATAATCATGATTTGGTGATTTTCACATAACAACCACAAACCTTACTAATGGTTTTGCATATGGCTTACCAACAACCAAAATGGGATGGTTTTAAAATGGGTTACCAGCAACTACAAACATATGGTTTTCAATTATATTACCTTGAATCACATCATGATGTGTAGTATAGTTATTATCTCTCTTCATTATCACATATTTAAAGAAGCTATAGAGGAATTTGTAGTTCACTTATTAAAAATGTGAATAGGTATATATTATCTATTCTTATTCACATAACTGAAATCAAGCACACAACTGAAATAAATACATCACCAATGCATATGGGCCCCATCATTGGTGACTAATGAGAGGATCTGAAACCTCCTACCTCCATTGCCTCTATCCTCCAATTTAATAATATATTTACTTAAGAGCTATAACACTTGGTGAAAGCCTTGCTACCTTTAGAAACATCATGTCTAACAAGATCCCAAGGCAAGACATGACGTAAAACTATATGGATTTCCTTGGATGTAATATTTAGATTCTTGTTGTGATGATCGAGCTTGGATGCCTCTTGAACCAATTTATCAAAGATATTGTTAATGAAATAATTCATTATACACATACCTTTGCTATAAATATCAATATTTGGGTGCACCTACTTCAACACTTTGTGTGTGTGTGTGTGTGTGCGCGCGCACGCGCGTGTGTGTGTGTGTGTGTCTATATTAGTTGTTTTCATTTCACTCTAACTTCTTTTTTTCTCATTTTATCCTTTATGACCTTATAATTAAAATAGGACATCAATTTCCACTAATAATGCATCCTTTACAAAATATGTTTGACTCAAGTATGACATAGAATGACTAATTTGATTTTTTATTTTATGTCATATGGACTAAATAAAAAAAACTTTAAACTATAATATCCCATACAAAAATAAACTAACCTAACTCAATAGTATTTTAATCAAACCTCTTAATCCCTAAAATAACATAAATGACTTAACATTCAATGACAACTAATACATTTGACTATGACTCTTTAACTAAAAAAAATTTACACCAAACTCAACCAAAGACTTTAATAATAATTATAAGATACAATATCAAACTGATCTTATAGAAATTTATTAACTTCATAAATTTATACAAACTTTGGATGAAGACCGAGGTGGATGACTTGAAGAGTGGTAGGTTGGGCGTTATATGAGAACTTCCTAACCTTTGAGTATGAATTTGAACAATAAAGAGGCATGTGTAGGCTTAGATGGATATTGGCACAAATTTATCTTTCCTTTTAATATCCTTCTCTCTAATATTCATATAGTAATCAATGTCCAGAGTAAATATCAATTACAAAACTAAAATGGGAATGGTAACACTGCAGTCAAAGTCAATTTGTAACAATCAAAAGTTTATTATCTATCATTATATATTAAAAACCAAAAATGATGTTGAATGAAGGATTATATAAATGAACATACTCCTCTTCAAAATAGTACATATGAACATATACATATTTTCAGGTGTGACTGAGGGTATGAATTGTACAAAGGCTTCAAGTTGTTGTAATTTATTGGTTCACATTCAGGAGGTTGAGTGACATTGGGTAAGTCAACTTCTAGGGTATAATTTATAAGACACCTTGATATGATTCCAATACATCTGTGATACAATAGAACTAAACCATTAATCTCTCAAAATACACTATAATCTCTATTTTCTAATGAATCCTGTAGGCTAAGAAAAGTTAAGGATGCAATAGATGTATGCACAGAAAACCAATTTGATGATAGGTCATATGGTGGTTAACATAAATACTCCATCAATAAGGGCATTATAAAATGGAATAATTTCCCCTTAGAGACACTAAAACTGCATCACAAGCACAAAGATAATAGCACTCTGATACCAGATATTGATTCTATTTTATATTTAAATAGAATTTATATGCTAAACAAAAAATAATCAAGAAACATTCTCAGATAATGAATACACAAAATAATAGTATTCTATTACTTCAACTAATCCATATGAGATATTACAAAGCACTTATATAGGAAGTGAAAAATCTAAATATGGGGATCTTGAGATCCTTATAAACTCTCAATGAATAACCAACAAACTATATAAGACCACCCTGTATAATATTGTTATTATTCACAACAATAATATACCACAGAAACCTATTTCAATAATATTGTTAAACTAATAATATTTATGTTACAAATGACTATTAATAATGTGAACACCCTAACAAATAATAATATAAAATGATTAAAGGATAACTAATTTTAGGTTTATCCAAAAGAAATTAGAAATGAAAAGAAATGATAAATAGAATAATCATAATCTAAAAGGTGGACACTTTCCAGCAATAACTTAGATAATTGACAATAATTTTGACAAGATTGAGGCATAAAAGAGAAATGAATAATTAATGGAAGTTGTATGCAAAAAATTAAGATAGATATAAAACTAATCTTACTTACTAAATCCATTCTCATAGAAGTTAATCAACTAACATATATGACAATACTTGTATATTGAGAGGATATCCAAATTGGATCTACTAAACCTAAGGGGGCAATTATCACATAACACTAAAGGATAGGGTTCCAAATCCTCTAGGAAAATAATATTATGAAATAACCATAAGTAGGTGTTCCAATGTATAAAATGAAATCTAATATAGTGTCATCAAAACTTATAACATAAAGGGTGATGGTTTAAAATAAACAAAACAAATAAAGGAGCATGGTAGGAAAATGGGGGCCTAGATCACTTAACGTGGAAGATGGAAAGCCTATAAAATATTATAACTATACTAAGTTTAAGTGTATATGTATTTTATAAAGTATTTATACATTCAAACCTATTACTTTGTGCAATATATATCTATTAAATGAAACAACAAAAGTTATAGATACTTACCTTTGGATAACCCTGTCGAGTCTCAATCTCTCCCTTGGCTAATGGTGTTTTACAAGAGATTATCGTGGCTTTGTAAAGATCACACTATAGTAAAACTAAGATATAGTATAAAATATTATTACTTACATCTAAGGCTTCCCAAAAGACAAGATATCTCCAAGTTAAACCCTAAATACTAGCTCCTTCAAATGAAGGTGTAGTAGAATTATGAGATGTAATAATGTGAAAATGAATGTTCATCCTATTGGATCAAAGCTAAGGTTGTATTTATAAAAATGGATAGGTCCTAAACATTTATAAATTTTATTGGAAAAATTCATCCTACCATGACCTATTTTTTAAAAAGTTATCATTTGACCTTGAACTAGGTTGGTTTAGGCTGAACTAGCTGTGTAATGTGGGTTGTAACTTTTAAAACTAGGTCGACTATGGATGAACTTTTAGGAAAAATAATTTTTTATTAGTTAGGGGATATTGAGAGGAGAATTTCCTATGGAATTAGATAACTTATATTTATAATGGGATTAAGTGTGATAAAATTAACCAATAATTTTATGAAGCACCAATTGTATACCCACCCATTTACCAGTGCACCTTTTAAGACATGCACTTAGGGAGATTGAAACTCAATAGGTTAATTCAAGAGATAAAGTAAACTTAAATGATAAACTTCAAAAATATTTTATTTATACATATTCCCCACTCAAATTTAATCACATATCATGAAAGTGTAATATGGGATGGTGCTTTCAGAAAGAACATAGAAATGTACAAAATTGAGCTAACAAATTGTATTAGAAAGAGAAAAATGAATGAAAGTAAAATTATAAATATGTACCTTCACTTACCTTGTTTATTTTGAATAAGAGCTACATGAAAAGAAGATGAAAATAATGTTTAGTGTGTAGAACAAGAGACAAACTAGAAAAATAAGATAAAATTCATTTTTTTTTTAAATATATGGTTAACACAAAAAAAATTGAGGAGGTGGATGAGTTGGAGGATGAGTAGGAAGATGGATTGTGATCGATACTTGTGTAATTTAGCTATGGAATTTATTTTAAAAAATAGTATTTTTTAGATTAAATTGAACTTAGTCAAGGAAAATTAGATGCTAGGGCAAATTTATGTAGTGTAATTTACACCAATAAATTTAGTGACAGTATAAATTAATGCCAAAAATAGGTAAGAGTCAAAAATTGAAAAATTAGGTCTAATGCATTTATTATAATTGAGTGAAAAATCACTGTATAAATTTGAGAGGGATAGTTTGAATGGTTTAGTTCAATACAGTAGGTTTTGGTAGGTGACCAATTACATATAATTTATCCAACCTAGAATATCAACAAGATGATTGATTCATAGTAGATGGTTGGCTATGATGGAATCAATGGTAGATGATTTAATATTAGTTAGCCAATGGTGTTGGGTATTATATGGGCTAAATTAGTTTGAAATTGATCTAATTGCATAGAAAATATAGTTGAATGTGTAACATGTGGCTGATAAAGTTAGAATAAGTAGCCACCATAATTATGTCTGGCCAACTTAATATGAAATTAGATTGACTAATGTAGTAGGATATAAGGTTGACTTAGTAAGATATAATATAAGACTGATGTAGTTAAATACATGGCCAACCTATTTAGGGAATATGGAAAACTCCATAACATACTAATTATCAGGATAACTTACATAATCAATGATAAAATATGATAGTTGTATGCAATACAGTATAAATGATGTCATTAATTACTAATTTGTGCTCATTATATTAAATAAATATAATGTTAATGTATAAAAAACATCCAACATAAACTATATGAAAATAAATCAAGACGTCCACATTAATCACTATGCATAGATCATAAGTAAAAGACACATAGGAAAACTATTTGGAACATTATATTAATATATATCACATATCAGAAGCATATTATATTAAAAATAAGGACTATAAATAGAGTATTAAAAATCACTATCTCTTCATATTCTATCCTTTTGATATGTCAAAAGTAAATAATATTTTCATTCTTCAATATGTTGTTGATGCTTACAAGGTTAAATACATAGAAAGGATTATACAAAATATAAAATTATACAATTCACACACTATCCATCCAATATACCTTGTAATTTTATAAAGCCATATTCTTTACCTAATAGTTTCCCATATTTAAATCATTGTCTCATCCTAAGACAAAGTCATAAAAATGATATCATAGCTAAAGTTGAGGAGATGAGACATAAAAAAGAGTCGCAATTATCACTCTAGGTGCCTTTTACTAATTTTCACCCTTTATAAACTACTTATCTACCCTTTCAGATTTTAAACTAAGATACTATCATACTTGCCTCTTAGGTTTTCAATAGACTAAAATAACCAAGTGGCTACCCTTTATGGGTGTTTAACTAGCTTGTCCCTTCTCCTAATTTTTAAGGCTATATTACAAAATTATGAAAAAATCTATGAAAATAAAAAAAAATTGAGGTGCGTATTACCTACTAGGTAGGTGGTGGTGAACTAGGAAATGGTTGTAGAGTTTTTTAATGTTGTGTTTGCTCTGATTGGTTTGATACTTTGGTGTTTGGTGGTGGAGGCTATTGTTGGTGACTGTTTACTTTGGGCTTCATGGAAATATTTTTTGTTTTAGGATATACCAAAGTTACTATGGTTGAATGAATTGGAGATCATCCACAAGTTTAATAATGGAAGGATCAATATGTGAAATATATTACTTAAATATCTTCTAGTGCATTATAACTTCCTACACCAAATTAAATATTATATGTAGTGGGATCTAGACTACCATAAATTTATGCTCATCTTCATCCCCCATGATGGTTATGAGTGTCTTAGAACTATATGCTTTGAGATGAATATCTAGAACCAATTCATCTAATTTATTTGTATTCATTTGAGCTTGTAGGCCATAAAATGTAGTGCACAAAGTCTTATTATGATAAGACTAAATTTTTTACATGGTGACATCCCTCAAATCCAAAAATTTCTTGAGGATATTACTCATTGTATTCAAAGTATCCATATGATCATACATTACAACTTTGGATTTTTATATTATTGTGAACTCTAATTGAGAAGTGGACAATGAGTTATTAAGGTGATACTTCCAATTCAACATCCCTTGTGTGATTTTTTTCTTGATACATAACATTGTCTAAAACCTACTCATAGTCCTCAAGCAGTTCACAAATACCTTCATCTTCAAATTTGTGTTCCTCCCTTGTCCTCATATTACTTAAAATGTTGTGTAACCAACTATTCCATAGTGAGTTGGTTTAATAAAGTTATGAGTTATTTTCCTTGGACATCACCTAGTCACCTAAAAATTGTGTGACCAACATTAGGTAGTCATTATTGATTATATGGTGAACATTGGTAAGATACCAACTCAAGTATAAATTATAAAATTTTAGCTAAAAATATTATTATTATAAGGTTTAAGCCTTTTTTGAAATGGATTCTGGGAATACAGTTGTACCTTCAATCTATTTGGTTAATGATAACTAGTCAACATCCAAAGACAATTCAAGTGAATTGGTATCAAATGCCATGGATGTGGTTAGAATCATTGTAAGAGATAGTGTGAATTTATACAAATGAATAGATAAATTAGTGAACTATGTGGATGATGTGGCAACATCCCACAACCACTAAGTAGTGATTTGATATTTTGGTTGTGAAGCCTCCTCCCATGCACTTGGTTGTGTCTCCAACTTGTGTTTTTCTATGTAATTTGCATATTATTTGTATTTAACTTTTTTTTATTTTATATATTGAGCCTTATCTTTAGTTATCCTTAGAATTTTCCTTGGATTTGGCTTTGGCTTACTCCTTAGCCTTAGCTTTGGCTTTGGCTTGCTCCTCAACCTTAATTTTAGCTTCAACTTTGGCTTCTATCTCAACCTTAGATTTGGCTTCAACCTCAAATATAGCCTTATCTTTGGTTTATTTTACTTAAAATACATTCTTATATTATTTTTCATTTCATGCTACTTCCCTTTATCCTTTACTAGTACCTCTTTTTATTGCTTCTTTTGTTGTGCACTTTATGCTTCTTGTTTTTTCTCTATACTTCCTCTTGTTATTTTTTATTTACCTCTACTTCTTAGGTTCATTTATTATGATCCTATCCTTCCTCAGCTTTATTACATGTATCATATAATTCATTGGCTTGATTATTTTCAACCTCTACTTATTTAGCTTGCTTCTGGTGCTCTTCCTCTACAGATTTTTGTTTTCATCATTTTTCCTACTTGGATTCCTATTGCTTGTGTTATTCCTCTTGCACAACTAATTTTTTATTCAATTATTTATTATTTATTTATTTTATTCCTTTATTTATTTCCTCTCATCATTATTTTTATCCTCCTTCAAGTCCTCTAGTTCTTTCACATCTTCTATTTATGGCTCTAGATATGGTAAAGTTATTTATTCAAGCTCCTCCATGACCTCTGGTGTGTCAATCTCGATAACTAATTGGGTGTATTTTGATGAGGTTTATTCCACAACTATACTTTTGTATTGAAATGTATTTTTATTATATGTGGGTGGAGGAGTTATGGTATTCTTAAGCTTATTCATAGCTTTGGTATGATTTTTGTTGTTGTTTGTGCTTGTTGTGAACTAATCACCTCTATAGATTCTCTAAACGATACCATCATATATTTTATTGTGGGAGATGAATTTTCCAAAGAATGATTTGTTAGTTTGCACAAAAAGGTTAAAGGTGGAGTTTATTATGTAGGATACACTTCTTGGTGCATATAATAAGATCCTATAGCTAGTTATCTATGGAATATTTTGGCCACCAATTTTTTTGAGTTGATTCTTGATCTATAGTATCAAAAATAATGGAGGGGATTTTGAGTGATATCGACCTAAAGGTATTTCCTTACTTTAATACATACTTGATACATGCACATTTATTTCTATAAAAGGAATTCTGTCTTCCTCCAACTCATTAACTTATTTGCCTATGTCTTCTAGCATGGTCTTCAAGACTTCGTTCTCCTCAACTCCCATTTATGACAAGTCACACTCACCTACTATATTTTGAATATTTAGATTATACAAATAAGAATTTGTGTGATGTATCCTCTTATTAGGTGGTGGTGGTGAAGCTCACCATGGGGTTACTTTCCTCTTGCATTTATCTTGTTATGAGGGAGATGTTGATGTTTGTGGTGGTGCCTGTGGTTGTGCTTGTTATTGTCCTTATGCATGTTCTAGCATTGGATATTTTCCTTTTAGGGGAATATATTGTATATGTAGCACCATCATCATAGTTAGATATTTTTTTCCTCCAAACTTCTAATTTCACATATAACATTATGATGAATAATGGAATTGCATTCGTAGTTGGAGTTAGTAACTCATAAAACTTGATATGGATGCCATTATGTAGTTTTATAGTTGATTTATGTTACCCCAAATACTACATGACATCTTGGGGTATTATGGGGTGTGACCTACTCAAGGATAGAGACTTAATACACCATGTGTTTAATTACCATAGTTTCTCATAATATATCCCTATTTTGGTGCATGAAATATTTTTAAATGTGGTAGCAAGACACAAATGTGTAGCTGGGTTGACTAGACCTTCTAGTGATTTCCAATACATGAAACAAATAAGTAAGACCAAGAATTGATATTGGAATGTCTAGGAGGTGCATGTGAGTATCTTCTAAATGTTGGTAGTTAACTCTAAGGATAAAAACTTGGGTGAGTTAAAGTCTTCATGTATGTGTATTATGCAATATACAATATCTATCACCCCTTTTATTGCATGTTTGGCCTACTTTGTAGTTTGCCAAAACCTATTTATAATACATTCAACTAGAATGTGAATAAAAGTATTATATATTGAATACATTGGTATTACTCTCCATACAATTTTTATACACTTATCCCTAGTGTCTAAATTAATTGGTTGAGAGGTGGACTTATATGGGAGGAGGGATTTACTATGAGTTGGGAGGCCTGTTGTTCGTGCCATAGTATGAGCATTGATAAAAATTATGATATAATAAGAAAAATAAATAGACCCTTCATTATATATACTTATAAGAGTAAGCATTAACTCATCAAGTTGTCCAAATGCGGGTAAATTGATCAGTCTTTCTACATTTGAGCCTTGTAATGGATGTGAGAGCACTAGGGCTCCTACTTGTGCAACTTCTTATAACTGAGAAGAAAATATAGTAGCTTCTACTTGATCAATGAAGTTGAAGGGGTATGGGTAATTATATTTAGTTGCACAAAGACCTAATCTAGTACCCATATCCTCCTTCTACACATATGTAAGTGGAATCAATAATGGATCTCTCTCCATGGTTGTTATTGTGGCTTGAGTTTAATACTTGCTTTGTTTGTTTTATTTTTGGTATGAAATTTTTGCATAAGAAGATGTTTGAAAAGCATATCATAATATTCTCTTATTAGTAGAAGTATGTAATGCCTATGTGTTTTTTGTGCCCTTATTTATATAACTTTTGGTACCCAAATCCATGTTACCAACTATTTTAAATACATCGAGATGGTTGCACATGATTTCTCTCCCAAAATTATTATAAAATGATAATTTTGAGTAATAAGATTTATTACATGCAATTTATATCAAAAAAACCCAAATTATCAATATACAAGTGAAATATAGAGCTAATTAGGATTACAATTCAAATATAAATGAATCATCAATACCATCTTTACATCCTAAAAGCTAAGTGCTCTAAATTAAGATCAAAACAAGAAAAAGACTATGTGATTATGGATTTTGGATTACCTATTAGACTCATATTTTAAGCATGATATTATATTGATCAAAAGATTTGGATAGTGTGGATTCATGGATTTATTGGACTTATTAGACTATGGAGATTTATGAGATTAGTGATTTATTTTATTATTAGAATTTGCATGGAGTATGGGTTGGTTATTTATAGAGAAGGAAGATTAATGGCCAAAATTCAAAGTTGGGTGTAGGAAGATCAATGGTGGAGAATTATTCAAGTAATTAAAACTTCCTTAGATGATTATATAGGAGGGAATGTTCTAGATGTAGAATTGTATAGAGTCTTTTTGGAAGCCTAATGACAATTAGTAGATTATTAGTCATGTGCGTGACTTGGAGGATGTCAAGCTAAACTATTACTTTTCATACACAAGATATTCATCCTATCATTATAGATGTATTTGTATTATTATTACATTTGAAGGAATAGATTTTTGACTTATTATATCATTATATATTTATGTAATGCTTGGTCATTATGGCTCTTTACAAAGTCCATTTCATATGATATCAGATAGATTGAAGGAAGGACATATGGTCTATCTATTATTGGGAGAAGATGAATACTATCATATAGCTACATGAAATTATCTAGAATTTTTAGAGAGTATATGTGTTAGTAGAGGCTACTATAGGTTAAGGTAGGTGGGAGGTAATTTTAAATTCTTAAATATTAGATAAATGGGGTTAGTTAGTGGATAATGGAGAATTAGGTGAATTAATTAGGTTATAGGATGTTATAAGGTTATTATGTGACATGAAGAATGAAGAGGTGGTATTAAACCAAATGCATATAAGGGGATTAATAAGATGAATTAGATGAAATAAGGTGAGATATAATATTATTGGATGAAATTAATGATAGAGTGAAGTAAGAAAATTTAGATGAATACATTTTTTCCCTCTTTAAAGAGGAATTATGAGTGGATAAAGTGGGAGGAGTAATGGTAGTTTAAAGAAGAAAGACACTCATGTATGATTTTAATAAAATGATGCCAATAGACACATGATTCCCCCTTGAGGGGACATGTAGGGAGGAAGGAAGTGAATGGCCATTAGAAACAGAAAATAAGGGATGGGATGTGCATATATGCCATGGATCAATATGGGAGAAAGTATAAATGATGTGGTTATCCAACCCCAATTGATAGATATGATGGATTGAATGGAAAGATTGAGTGATGAATATGGTATTTGTAAAATAAATTTGGATATAGTCTTGCTTTAGTCTAATCTTAATTTTGACTAGATCTTCAACATGATGTGATGTTTGATGAAGTAAAAATAGATGAAGTAGACCAAATTATGATGTGAGATAGACTACAATGATTTTAACTAGATTAGACTAGGTGAGATATGATAAGCTATAAGATTTGATAGGGGATATAATGGCTCAAGATATTGATTTATATTAGGGATTGATTAGATTAAGACTTGCTCAAGACTAAGATGATCAACTCAATTTTAATTAGATGAATTGGTTGATAGGATTGGATGTTGTGTATGACTTACACTTGATTAGACAAAATCAAGATTAGAATCATGACCCTAAGTTAGAAATATTTATTTGACAACATAGATGAAGACTCGTGTATGATTATAGACTTAACATGATGAATAATATGACAAGGTAAAGATGGGTTGGATTATGATTGGGTTAGGTTGATAAGATGGTGGATAAAGTGATTAGATTAGACAAATGATGTGGTGTTGACTGAGATGAGGTGAGTAATATGTTTGGACTAGTACCTTATGGATGATCAATACAAGATTAAGTGGGGATAATGTACTAGAATATGAAAAGATTAGGAGATGATGAAAATGTGACTATGTTCAAGGAAGATGATTAGTAGATGATAAAGTTTAGGATAGGGGATAACGATGATGGTCAATATTAGGTAGTGATTGAAGAATAAATTATGGTCAACCTAAGGGTTATATTTTACTAGGGGGATAATATTTTATGCAAATAATATAAGCCTATATAACACAGTAAGATAAGCAAGCCATAAAATTAGAAAAAGTGATTAAATCAAGAGTGTAATCAATTATTTCACTATCTAACATCTTCTTGGGTGAGGTTGTAGGTTGGTGACCCATTACTATATATCCTAAACTCTTTCAACCTTGTTTACACTTAACAATCACTTAAGAGCTAATACTGACTCCTATAGCAAGTTACCTATTATGGTTGATGGTCCTATTCAAGGTTTTATAGGATCTCTAAGGGCATCCTTAATATACAATATGTATGTGGGGCTTGACTCCATATAGGGTGTTAACTAATGCTTGGTTTATATAATTAACTATTTCCCTTCATAGAAGACCTATATGGGGTCAACCTCTTGGCTTAATGATATCTGTCCTTAATTTTTATACTTCATAATAACATAGATTATGGTTGAATGCATGGTGAGAAAATCCATGTCACCAAACCCTAAGACTATGGAAATTTTATGGTAATCACTTCCACATCATATTACCCCTAAAAAAATAAAAATGGGAGGGGTTGTTAGTCCTTTGAGACTCACCGCTAGGATGCAATGAGGAGAGAATACACCAATGTAGCCCTTAGGTACATAAAAATAGATAAAAATTTGATTAATTAATTAATTTAGATATGATAAATTTAATATATATAAGGGTGGTTTTAAAAATTCTAAAATCTTATATAAGCATCCTGTAAAGTAAGTGATTAGTATTTTTATTTTGGTAATCTTGAGAGGTGACATGTAAGATAAGATGTTAGACAAAAATATGGCTTGTAAGACAAGATTTTAGATAAATACCTATAAGACAATATTTTATTAATCTTAATCAAGTCAAAATTACTAAAAAAAATTCCCCTATAAAAATTTGAACAAAAGGTTAGCCTAATAAGCCTCAATAAAAACACTAAAAAATCATGATTTTGCAATATAACCTTTTTTTTAATGAGGGTCCACAACGTGGGGGTTTGGAGGTGATATCACCTAGTAGGTTCAAGGAGTAACACATCTTATAGGGTTAAGGGTCATCACCCCTTATGGGGTCAAGTTGTAGTTCTCCTTTTGGGTTTCAACGGTAGTGCCCTAGGTGCACTCCCTATCTTGGTATAGGGCGAGGTCAAGGGGAAACACCCTTGATGCCAAACATAATTTGATACTTATGGGATGCTTGTAATGACTCAAAATTCACCAAAAATGATCCTAAAAATACCCTCAAGAAATATAATTTGAAGGCAAAATGATTGCAAAATCACTACTACAGTAAGTAAAACCATAGATACACAATCAATGTTAATTCAAAATCACTTCCAAATAGTCAAAATTACTTATGGAAAGCCAAAATCATAGATATAGACAAAAAAATTTGCAAACTACAAATAAACTATCATGATTATTGGGCAATTAGTTAGTTCAAAATCACTAGTAAGGTTTTCAAAACTTCAACTAAGATTCAAAATCATAGATGACTAACTATGACTATTAGCATAAAAATCATGATAAATTTGAAAAATTGAATTAGATTTGTAAATTATATCAAAAATACCCATATTACCAATGTACTTCATGAATTTAGATCCATTAGATTATAATGCAAGAAAAAGAAACATTAAAAACCAACATTATAAATCTAAAGATAAATGTTCTAAACAAGATTCAAGAACAAAAGACTAAATATTGATGATTGATTACAGAATCAGATTTTATTTGACATGTGATTAGCTTGATAATATTTTTCTTAGTATACTAGTGATTGATTCATGGATTGGCTGATAATATTGGCATTGGGATGTATGGATTTTCTAGTTGTTTTCTCATTATTTGTAATGAATGGAAACATGGTTTAAATAAGCAAGGGAGGGATATTTTATAATGAATTAAAAATTCATTGTAAGGTTCTAGAGAAAAAGACTCTAGAGAGGAGGAGGGAATTTTAAAGAATTTAAAATTCCTCAAAGTTCTCTAGAGAGAGAACTCTATAGAGAAGGAGAAGGGTGGTGGAGAGTTTTAGGTTCCATTAGGGAATCTAATGATGATTAGGGGAATCTTAGACTAGTTTAGAAGAAGGGTTAGATACGAAGTAGGGAGTAGGATTATAGGAAAGCCTAGGAGTAGGTAGGTAGGTGGGTTTTGGGAATATTAAATTCCCATATAATTGATAAGTGGGGGTTAGTTGAAAAATTATACATGATATTTGGGAAAATTAATTGATTTTTGGGATGATATATAGATATGTATAATGAAAGGGGTGTTAAAATAATGACTATGAGGATTAATAAGGATAATTTAGACATAATTATATAATATTTGGGATGTGATTAGATGAAATTAGAAATGTTATTATCAAAAATAGCAATTCGGTGAAAGCGAACAAATTTAGATGCATACATTTTCCCGCTCATTGAAAGGGCATTGCAACTAAATGAAGTAGGAATAATGGTATTTCATAGAAGAAAGACACTCATGGATGAATGTTATTAAATGATGTTAGTAGACACATGATGCCCTCTCAAAGGGATATGCAGGGAAGAATGAGATAGATGGACACTCAAAAGAGGAAATGAGGGGTGGGATGTGCGAAGAGATAATGGGTGGGATGCTAGATGTGAGATCGATGATGAAATCAACATGAGATGTGAGCTAGAAAATGATTCTACCCCTAGAAAATATCTATGCACATGGATAAAAATTATTGTCATAGTTATTGACACATCCCAAGGGGGAATCAATTGTAACATGATGATGAGAATACAAAAGGCCATAATATTTAGACATATCTTAGACATGGATGCATGTTAGTGAGATATGCAAACTAAAATGATTGATAGAAAATTCCATGAGTTGTTGACATATCTCAAACAAAGCCATATGCATAGGAGAGCATCAGGCCAAATATTAATTATGGGTGTATCTCAAAGCTAAAGTTGAGAGATATGATAAAGGGGATGAGAGAGAATAAATAATATGATCAAGTGACCAAAATATGAAGGGGAATAATCGGACTAAAATGTATCAAATCAATGAGCTATAATGTGATTAATATGATGATGCCCCTAACAAGGATACATACAAGGGAGAAAGAGATGATAATAAATTTAAAGTTGTGGTCATGCCACGATCGAAGGATGAAACCATAAACTTTAAATGATGAATTAACCAATTAGTAATAATGGATGAGTGATGGAAGAAAATATGGATGTTATGATTTGTCGGGCCCAATCAATAGTGTGGGCAATTGACGAAAAGATTATAGAGATGATTGTGGGGTTAGTGATTGATCAATAGATTGGTTGATTAATTATTGATATTATAAATCAAGGATTTGACTGGTCTAAGGCTTGAAGATGATAAAGGATGAGATATATGTGATGAAAAATGATGGGGAAGAAATGAGAGTGGTTGAGTTGACCTTAGACATGTTATGTGTCTAAGTGATACCTACATAGTCTAAAAATATCTTAGGCCAATGTAGTTTAGACTATATTAGAGGATGACAATGATGGATTAGAATATTAGGATGATGATGACTGTTAGACACATTAATTGTTAGATATATGTTAGTTGTGATGATGATTAGATTGAGAGTTAAGTTGAGATGATGATTAGAGAGATGATTGACTAGATGATAAAGAAATGATAATAAAGGAATTGGAGGAATGATTGTATACTATATGAGTGGAATTTGATTAAATTAAAGATAGAGTATTAGGATAAATGATTGGATATAAGATGTTAGACGTTATTACATGTGGTTGGGTTAGATGATTAGACCTAGATGATTAGATGATTAAATATGTGATATAAGAAAGGATAAATGATGAGTGCAGTTCATTATCAATCCATCATTATTTTAATAAATCTCATCATAGTCAAAGAAATCTAATATAAATATAACACTAGGTAGTATGCCCCATGCTATAAGTATGACCATGAGGACATTATGCCAAAGTGCATGATTATAAAAGGGGGAAAATAGTGAACTCTTCATCATCAGTGGAACCTAAAAGCATCATTATATATTTTGGTGTCATCATAGCATCCCCATTCTTTGCCTAATAGATAAAAATATTTATTTTACTAGAAAGATCAAAATAAGATAAAAAATATATACGAAAAAATATTTATAGATAAGAACATATAAATAAAGACATAGAGATCATGAAAGTAACACACACAAATATATGAATATAAAATAAACAATGTCTTGTCTATTATCTAAATGTATAAGGATGGGATGAATAAGGATGAAAATTAATGCCAACAAATGAAGATGGATAGACTTGCCTTGATTAGGATTAGGATGGAACATGATTGTGAATAGGGTGTGCTTGAAAAAATTTCAACATGAACATAGGTGATAATAAACCTATGGATTGACCATGTTTTGAACTTATATGAGAGACTTAGGACTTATCAAGCTAAAGTGAGACTAGGTCAATGATAGCTCAATATAGACTTTATTTGCCTTGGTTCAGAATAGGGGATGAAAGACAATAGTAGGATGGATGGATATGACTTGGTTATGTAAATTAAAGGTGAATGGAATGGAAATGGATTTAAATGGGGAAATAGACATAAGATAAGACATCTTGGAATATATTTGGCTTTTTCTAGATTTTATGATTTTTTTTGGCTTTTTGACATATTTCAATTTTTAATGCTTTTTGGAATATGAATATACACTATACAAAGGGGGTTAATAGCAAAGGAAATGCCATGCCTAGCATATAGGATAAGGATATATGGAATAATGTATGGGATGAAAAAAGGATGAAGATGATTTTGAGAAGAGGATAAGGACCAAGGAATAATGGACTAGGGATTGCCAATGACCCCATCATGAGGGAACCATATATCTAGTTACCAGAGTGTCCATTAGAGGATATGTCAAGATGATTCCAAAATATTTCCTAATAAATATTCCACTCCTTTACAAAGGTCAAGATGGGAAGGAATGATATAATAGATAGAGATAATAGATGGATGGACCTGATAGACAAATATGTTTAGATCATGACATGGATAGGGCTATCAAGGAACATGGGATATGATTATAGAGATGAAGTGGATTTTACCCCCAAGTTTTGGGGTACTTATGGACAATAAATTATCTTATCATGACACCAAAATATAGTTTTCATCATGGTACTTTCCCAAGTCACCAAAAACTAGTTTTCACCATTGGATGAATGTTTTTATGACATTTTTAATGGCATTTTGATTTATTAGAGGTTGAAAAGCTACAAGATGCAAACACTTTCTTGATCTTTCAATTGACACCCATTATGGGAGAGATGTGCTCGTAGGACTATGTTATCAATGTTAGATTCAATAGTGTCTTTGTGACCTTTGTTGATTATTGATTTATCATTCTCTAGAAGTCTCAACTAGGTGTATTCTTAACCCCTACAAGATATGATGTTGTCTTGGAAAGTGATGTGTGATAGGGATGGAATTGAATGGTTTTGGTAGTGAGGTAAAGGTTTTGGATGAGTGATACGAATTATGTTACTGGATAGAGATCAAAAATGGGGTTCAATAGTTGCATACACCATTAGATATGGTAGAGGGGACATTTTTTACTGGTGCCATATGTCAAGCAAGGTTAATAAATCAAAAATTATTTGAATTCTTTGATTTTTTATCCATTTATTAGAAGGATGATTAGCCACATGAATTTTGACTTGTTTGATCTATGTGGTAAATGGTACCATGATAACTTCTTAGTTTGATGACTTGATTTTATTTTTATTTCCCCTAGTGCTTGTAATAAGGATTCACTAGGGGTATTTGAATTTATACTTGGATGATGATTATTTGGACTTTGATGAATATGATATCACCTTAAGGATATTTTTAATAGGGGATGAAACTATTTGACTTAGCCAGTTATGAAACTTTTCTTGACTTTGATTGATTACATTTGGATCATAACTGACTTGATTAGTTGATTACTGTCTTGCATCATTATATATTTGGTACATGATATTTTATGTTGAAGGGAATCCAATAATGTGTGTTCATATTTGTCCCATTTAGGGAGTGGGATGGAGGGGTTATTAATAGGAGGTGGATGATTAGGGATGCATGGTGAAAGGGGTGGATTGAAGGGATGATTGACACTCCAATTCTCATAAAAGCTACTAGGAAACCCAACATTAACATCAAAAGAAGTGTCCTTAGGAATCTCCAAAGGATCACTAAGATTATTTGTAGAATTGGCATATAGAGCCATGTCATATCCAACTTGATAATCTTCAACTAATAAAACATCCAAAAATTATGTTATGATGTCATCATCTTAAGATAGATTGAGAGTCATGCCTTTTGACTAGTTGACATTAGATACATCCTTAAAGAGATAGGTGTCGGCATGAATTTAATTTTTTATAAGGAATGGTGATTCTAACATGGATTTAGATTCATATGCTGGTGTCAAACATGATATTAATGTAGATGACCATTATGATGTTGACTTTGATAAAGATTTTGATGTAGTAATGCTACTTATAGATGATGTTTTGATAGTATCTATATCATTATCTTCAATTACCTTATTCCCCTTCATTTTATGAATGTATACTTTAGGATTAGTAGATTTATGAAAATGGTGAAATTGATGTGAACAGGATATAGGGATGGTTAAATCAAGGATGTTTATTGTATGGCGAGGATTAGGGTCATGACCTTGGTTGAGGAGGGAAGAATCTTGATTGTGGTTAAGAAGTGCTTCTTGGCATGACCATTTATGCATACTCCTAGGTGTAGACATATTGGATTCACCATTAATTTCAATGTATCCACAATAAATTAAGTTTTGGACATAATATCTAAAATGGTGACATCTATTAATAGAATGCCTATGGAATTTATGTTATAGACAAAATTATTCTACTTGATACCATGAGGGTGTATGTTTGGAAAAATTTAAAGGTCTTATTTTTGGGTAGACAATAATGCATATGGCTTCTAGTTTCTAAAGTAGGGCTAATAAAGATATTGGAAGAGGTGTTTATTGCTTGTTTATAGTGTTTGATGTGGAAGTGTTGGATTTAGGAGTGAAAGAATGTGATGGTAATGCCATGATGTTGGGAGATGGTGGTGTGTGAGATTGCATAGGATATGAACTAGAATCAGATGAGGTTGACAAGATAGGCCTCCCTTTGCTAGTAAGATGAGGGATTTATGATGGACTATGACTAGTAAATGGATGATTTGACTATGGATGAGTGTGAATTGGAGGTAAGATTAGTTGAATAGGTTCTAAGCCTATGGGAAATTGGGTACCCATTTTTAAGAGTTACAAGAGTATTGAATCCTTGTTGGAGAAAATATATTTATTAAATAAGGCAATCTATTTATTAGTATATTGAATAGGAAGATCATGACTAGGACTAGGACTAGTGGCTGAGGGATCAAAATGGGATTTTTTATCACAAAAATTAGAAGTGGATAAGGGTTGATGAGGCACTTATTTTATAGTTAACCTTAGGTGTAGGGGTTCAAAATCATTAAAAAGTTAGGCACCCATATCTAATAGCTATAAAAGGTACTCATCCTTGTTGGAAAAGATATATTCATGAAATAGAGTGACCTCATTACTTATATATTGAGGTTTTTTATAATTGTGGTTATGATGAATTGACAATGGGACTAACTATGGTTGGCTATCATGTAGACTAGGTGTAGATGGATATTGGGGAAGGATAGGGGACATTATTATAGGCTTGATGGGATTGAGGTCTGAATGTAGGCAAGAACCCATTTCTAGGGCTCACAAAAGGATCTCATCCTTGTTGGAAAATAGGTATTGTTCCATGAGAACTAGGTCCAAATACATGTGGATAAATGATAAATGGGTGATGGGTGAAAGGTAGTCAGATGATAAAAGAGGTTTAATGTGAAGGTAGAGTATGGCTTATAATAATATGGTCCTTGGATAAATTAAGTATGAATGATTGAGTTAGTATGATATGTGATGGGTGAGGATGAGATAGACTAAATGGATTATGATATTAGACTATGATCAGATTTCAAACTGGTAGCATTATCGGTGATAATGATCTATCAACAATGCCTAGTTTCAAGCTAGCAAAAGGATGGGTATTCAACTAGTGCCTATATTCAAACTATAAAGATGATGATTATATGGGTGCTAGATATAAATAGGAAAGATGAATAAATTAGAAATTATTGAATTAAGGATGACTCAATTCTAAATTGAAACTTATAATGTGATAGGTTGTTAATAGGGTATTGACTAAGTATGAAATCTTATAAAGTAACGAGTGATAGAAAAGTTACTGGAAGACTAGATTGATAAGTTGATATGTAAAGACAATGAAAGGACTATCTCATGCATCAACCATATTTGCTCAAGGTGGGATGGATTTAAGATTATTTGATGAAGGCTTAATAGGAATAAATGGAGGAATCAAGGATGATGGGATTGAGACTAGGATAATTATATAAGGTTGGTGATGCAATGATGATTAAGGGTATGGTGAGTATGTTTTGGATAAGTGTGTGACCTAAAAATCCAACTAGATGTGTTGTATGATAAAAAAGGCAAGACAAAGTAAGATGGGATTTGTCTAGATGAGGTAAGACTAGATGATGAAGGATAATGATAAGATAAGGATTTACAAGACAGGGTGACAAATAAATATGAGGATGTCAAGGTAAAAACTAGTTTAGGATATGTCTGATATGGTATGATAATATGTAAATATATATAATATTATACAAGATTAATGATGTATAATACATGATGATAGGTAAAGTAGATAAGGATGTACAATATGACTAAGAATGTACAAGATAATATTATTGTTCACTCCAATCTGATCCTTACCATGAGATGCCCATGAGATTGGGAATTCCTTGAAAAAGGGAAGGTGGGTACAACTATGGACTTTTGTACTCTATTTTAGGATTTATTTGGGATCATCCTAGGGCATGGTTATGGGTATTTATCTTTACAAATGTAATTTTCATGAATAGTCTCCAAGAGATGAACTATTACCACCAAAAGTTCAATATGTTGTACTTACCTAGGTTAAGGATATTTATGAATAATTGAGTGTTAGGCTTATTATTTCTAAACACAAGGGGAATGGAGCCATTTTAGATCCACTAAATAAAAAAATATATAAGGAAGGGTAAGGAAAGGAAGCCTCCAAGTCTAAAATGAGATCAATGTGATCATTTAACCAAGTGACTTTACCATAGTTATACCAATGTAGACTGAGTTTAACTAAAGTTATATCTTCAAGAATATATAGTGGGGAGAGTTTGAGGGAACCAAGATTATGTCTTCAACATGAATTCATACTAATAATGAGTATTAGGGGTTTATTGTTGACAACACATAAATGTCATACGATAATTTGTAACTAGGTGCACAAATTATCAACACTACCAAAAGAGAAATTAAATAACTCACATAGAGATTATAATAACTAAGCACATCATAATCATTAAATACATAAATTGACAAAGTGTTAATCAAATTAACATAGCACTTTGATCATTTAAACATGAATATGAAAGAAAATTGAACATAAAAAGACCTTTTTATAGAAAATAGAGATTGTATTCAATTAAAAGAGTGAAAAACTACTACAATAATCGAGTTGGACTGCTATTAAAGTATAAAGTGAAGAAGGAAACATAGGTTAAATCTTGGTAATAACCCAAAAACACTTAGAGAAATTTTTGGTTGACCCCTAAAACATATAAAGATTAGGGCTCACCTCAAAAAAGCATGAGGATCCCATACTGGGCCATGATGGCCACTCATTATAGTTACAACTATTTTTAAAAATTTGATTCGAAATAAATCCCTACAAATTTATAACAGATCTATGGTGGATGACTAGTTACCACATGGAGGTGGCTAAGAGGGGTCATCTAGTCACTCCTAACTTCTAAAGTAACTTCCACATGGCTAAACTCCTTATCTAACTTGGCTAATTTCATTGGGGGCTCCATTAATATAACCTTAACCTAATGTACTAATTTATGGGAGATTTGTAAATTTACTTCTATTTAAAATTGGACTCCAGTGACTTGTTTGATGCTTATAATGGACTGAGTTGAAAGGTCCAACACCACCTAGGCTCCTTCATGGTTTACCTTGGCCACTTTCTCCCTCATAACTTGGTTGAACTAATCTAGGTGGACTATGAATTCCCTTGGTTGAGTAAATTGTCATCCAAGTGGAATAACATATAAATATTGACCTACTTGAAGTAGGGAAATATCTTCTTCTCACCCTATTCTAAGGGTTATGTTGCATTGTAGGTCAAGGCTTACCATTCCTCTATTTTTGATCTCATGTTCCAAACATAAGTTTGGTACAACCCTAAATCTAAGGTTGGAATTAGTTTGAGCTTTGGTAACATCCCCTTGTTGACCACTACCTATATCTTTTAACACTTTCAATCAAATTTTTTGGTCTTGCCCATGTAATCCCATATCTACTATATAATTGCATCAGTCTTAGCATAAGTCCCCACTACTTTCCTAAGGATTGATCAAATTAGTAGGACGGCATCCTTAACCTGCTTGATTAGTCTAACTAGGAATATACTCTTCACTTGGGCCTCAAGATTTTGGTCTTAAATCTACATGTCCTCAAGGAATTTCTCAAACATGTCATGGGTAGGTTTTAGGATGGAGAATGGGTCATCAACCATATTCTCCTCTCTAATAGTATTATTTACCTTAGTGATGCAAAACATATCCTAATAGGTTTGACATATCACTAAGTTCTTCTTGATGAATTTATAATTAAGCATCCTATTCACCCTCATTAAGGATCTATCAAAAATCCATTATGCATATAGATTTCCTTAGGCATCCATCTATGGTGTATGTGTCTATAGGACCATCCCTTAGGTTATAGAAGATGTAGGAGGTGTGGCTAAAATGGTAGTTGAGGTGGAGGGGAGATAGAGGAAGTGAAATGAGTGGAGGTAGAGGGGGCATAGGGGAAAAAGGATATAGAATGAAAGGGAAGGCCCATGGGAACATTTGAGCTCACCATTATTCATGATTGAGGTTCACCCAAAGTGGAATTTCCCCTCAGAATAGGTCATCAAATATCAGGGATGAGATAGGTTAGGTAAAGGCAAGGCTAATGGGGATTTGAGTAAGGGAGAGAGGGGGCAAGGAGCTAATTACTAGGTTGTTGCTATTAGGGTTGAAGGTGTCACTCAGACCTATGGAGGAGGTGGAGATATAACTAAAGGTCTTCAAGATGGAGTTGAGGTATGGGTCACCTTCTATTTCTTATTCAACCTTTTTCTTGGGTCATCTCTAGGTGATGCGATGAATAGTCCAACCATAATAGCAGGGGTTGTAGGGGGAAGATGTGGAGCCATGGAATAGAGCACCAAGATGACTATAGAGGGGACTAAGAGAGTTCCTATTAGAAGTGGTAAGATTATGAAGGATGTAATCATGCTTGTTATTGAGGGCATACCCAAGGGAGGCACCAAGAGGAATTTAGGTAGTGGGATGGGAAGAACAAAAGGAAATGAGGAAGTAATGACATTTTGAAGGAATGAAGATAAGGGTACTTGGGAAAAATATGGAGGGAAAATAAAGGGATATAGAGGGGGAAAAGCTAAGGTAGTAGGCACCAAAATAGGGAGTTAGAATGAGGTGGGACCTAGGGGTAGAATGGAAATAGGAGGAGATGGAGGTGTTTCAGAGAAATTTCACTTATGTTCTTTGGAAGGAAGAGAAAATAAACTTGAGAAGGGTATGGTAGAAAAACCTGATATATTGTACATGTGTTGATCTAGACAATTGTAGATACTTCTCTTTAGTTTGGGAGGAATATCTTATAGATAAGAAATAACTAAAGAAATGGTTTGATTAGTTAGATAGTAGGGTGGATTGCCTAGAAAGTTAGATCCAAGAAGCATGAGCTTCCTTAGGGGCCATTAATCCATGCTTTTAAATAATCAAGTTATGAAAGATAAAGTACTTACATAAATAATAAAATATATTGAAATCAAATACAAGAAGTGATTGATATAAGAATATATGAAATTTCCTAATTATAGAAATGAGTGAGTCAATATTAGTACTAGATAGGTTGGGTATGGTTCAAAAAATAGGGCAGGGCTCTATGGTCAGATAGAGGGTCTAAAAATTAGATTTGGTTGAGGTCTATTAGGTGAAAATAGCTTGTTATTATTTTTTCACATAGTGACTATCATCGATTGGGGTGATTTTTAGTGGTTAGGGTAACTGTCAGTGGTTGAGGTAACCATTGGTGATTAGGATAAACTATCCATGGTCAGGATGACCATTGGTAGTTATTATGGGTTGGGTCTAGTCAAGAAAAAGGCTATTTAGATGAAGTTAAAAAATAGAATTATGAGAGAAGGGTTTGGGATGGGTTGATTATGAAATAGAAACAAAGTAATTGAATGATTGAAAACAAATACTTATCTTGTTAGTTTTTGATCTAATGAATGGTTGAGTTGGTTGGCTAAGAAACTCATTGATGGAATCTAGGGAAATTTTGGCAAAGTTATAGTACTTGTCTATTGGCTGATAGATGGCATCACTTTATATTTTTGTCACACCTGCTAGCTCACTATATCACTAAAAGAACACTTGAAAAATAAAATGTTGATGCAAGAATATCTTGATCTGAATGATGATCACTTGATTCTAGATCTAGATTCACGGTCTCCTCCTATATCTTTATAAGAAGGAAGGAGAAGTAAAATAATATGTTGACAGGAGGTTCAACTATATTTTTTAATTTTAAATTAGATATGCACTAATATTCAAAAAAATAATGGACAAGATAATTATAAAAAATTAAGGTGGAGTGATGTGGTACTTGTGGTTTAGGTGGTGGAAACGTGACTGTTGGTGGTCAAGCCTGATCGTTGATGGTTAGGATGATTTTTGGTGGTTAAGAGTTAAAGGTTAGGTTGGGTTAGAAGGTGGGTTATCTAGTAGGTCAATCCTACCTTGAGTTAGGTTTGGTTTATAGTCTAAAGGTCAAGGTTCTTCCCTATGGGGTCTAAGGGTGTTTTGACACTTAGAACCATAGTGTGCATTTTTATAGTGTTTATATTTTACCCATTTTTATTATGTAATTTGTATCTATCAAGCTAAAAAATAAAAATGGAGTGCAAGTAAAAGGTTTGGTCACTTTGATAATGGGAGGAGGTGTTCCCCCTCAAATCAAGAATCTATGAGATGAAACAAAATTAGGTGCAAGTTTGATAGTGATTAAGTTGGTAGTTTGATAGGTTGGGTACTAAAGCACAAACACATGCACAAAATGTGACTAAGTGTGATAGCCAAGATCATGTAATGACTAAGTTTCCATGGTTGATAAAAATTAAGGTCAATACTAGAAGGACAAGTAATAAGTGGACCACATTACTATATGTAATGGTTGGGATACACTCATAAACTCAAGTCTCCTAGACAAGTGTAGTTTTTTCATGGGTATCCAAGGTAGAAAGTTATCCTATTAAGACACAAATTAGTTGGGTGTGCACAAGGTATCTCAAGTTTAAAATGTTTAACTTGGTAATTTAGTTGGTATGGTCAAAAGTACTAAGGCAAGGTTATTATAAAAGTATGTGATAGTTTGGTCTAAAATGGCCAACAATGGGTTAATGTGGTGGTCATTAAAGTGGGTGGATAAGGTAATCTCCAAAATATATGTGGAAGCGTGTGTCAAAAATTTGTAGGTGAAAAGTTGGTTGAAGGTAAGGGAAAGAATCTTAATATCTTGATTGTTGATGGTTAGGGTTCCTGGGGTCAACCATCGATGGTCATCCTGACCATTGGTGATCAAGTGTAAACCCTAAAGGGGTGGAGACAAAAAGTTACTTCATGGGTTTTATTTGGTCATTACGGATTTTGACTTTTGACAATGAGCTCTTGGCATTTTGTACAAAAAAACATTGATAGTATTTACTGAGTGGGCTAGTGGTTGAGTTAGATTATTGATTGAGTGGGTCAGAAGTTAGATCAATGAGGATACAAGGTGGGAGAAGACATGGATAAGGAGTGGGTCCTAGGGTTCCTCCCTGATGATGGTTAAGGAATTATGTAGGGGTTATTTTAAATTGATATAGTAGATTTGATTTTTCAAATGCATTTGGTTTGGAATGGTATGGTTTGATTGATTGGTGAGAGTAGATTAGGTTTGGTTTGGTTCTACCCTAGGTTTAGGGTTGGTTTGGTTTTTGGTTAAATTTGTGGATGAAGTTGAAAGTAGAATGGTAGGGTTTGATTGAGTAGGGTGAAGGTACGTATATGTGAAAAATTTCCAGTTGGTAATGGTGTTTGTGTAGGTTACTGGTAGGTTAGGTTTTGAGTGTTTCATGAGTGGACACCCATAGTGATCATTGGCGATCACTACCAACCATCAATGGTTGACAACCATCAATGGTTGACAACCATTAGAATTTAGTCACTTGACCATCGATGGTCACTGTGACTATTGGTGGTCGATCTAATGGTGATTTATGTTTTTAAAATTTAGGGTTAAGTTTTTGCTATGTTAGATGGTGGATAGGAAATGGGTAATGGAGTTAATTACTAATAACTAAGTTTGGATGTTGAAGGTCAATTTGTAGGTTTAGGTTGATGTTTAAGGTGTAGAAAGTTGATTTATTAGGGAAAAAATAAGGTAGGTTAAGGTTTATAGGTTGAAGTAGGAAAAAAATAGGATAGAGAACTAAGTCCATTTGCTATCAAACCATGCAGGCATGGGAGTAGATTTAGATGCAAGATCAAGTGCTTTAGATCTTTGTCAAGATACATTAACAGATGATTGATAATAATTGGGATCACATGGATGAGGAGGATCTTGGTATGATGTTGTATTACCAGCATGTGCTATGAGACATAGCAATGATCATGGTGATAATCAAGATATGGGATCCCATCACTAACACCTTTCTGTTACCTATAGGTGAGATGACTATCTTACCTGAGGATGTCTATAGGATTACATGGCTACCCATATGGGGTGAGCTGATTTATCATATTAAGAGGGAGGAGAGAGATGGTTTTATGGAGTTGTTATATGGAGATGACCTCAAATTTTTGAGGTAGCATGTAGGAGGCTTCAACTATACTCTATTATACCAAAGGACCATAGATGATAGGTGGATATTAAAGATGATGATGATGGTGCTATCATGATTTTATGTACCAAATTCAAATAGTATGAGGTTCCCTTAGTTGTTACTAGGGGTTCTAGTTGAGATGGTGCTAGGTTACATAGTGTTCGATTAGGTGCCTATGTTGCTATTTTAGATATACAAGGAGCTATGATGATTCAAAGCTCATAGGAGGTATGGTATTATCATAGTATTTATTCTACACTATTGGGCTTATGAGCACTTTTTAGTGTTAAGACTGGTGGGACTGTCATGGGAGGGGTATGCTCAGATGGAATTCTATGTTGTATTCATGTAGTGGAGATGTAATTTTTCCCTTTCAAGACTAGGTGGAGGGGTCATGGCATTGATTGGTTTATAGGTGTACTAGATGACTTGGTTATTAAGACATGATCTGGAGACCCTATGTCAAGTTTTTATAGTGGGCCCACTATAGGAGACAAACACTATCACTACAGAGATATCGATCAATCTTCGATAAGAGGGATGGTGAGACAAAGATCAATCTTTTTGATAAGGTGTAGTAATAATTTAACCTAGTGTAAGATGTCTTAGGTCCATTCTCAAGATATAGGTAGGAGGATGTAGAGTTCATACTACCTGAGCCACAACTAGTTTAGATATTCATAGATCATGAGGAGCTACTAGTTAGGATTGAGATAGATGATATAAGTTTTGTAGATGGGTAACTTGCATGGTATTAAGTAATATATTCTATAGGTGATATTGGTGGTGATGATAGTGGTTGATAGGCTATGGATGTTGACCCAAATGGTGGAGGTGGTTAGTAGGTGTAGGTATAGGGGGTTATTATAGATATGCATGTAGTGATTGGTTAAAGGGACTAGGTACGAGCAACACTAGCCATAGCATAGGATTTTATGATATAATTACAAGCATCACTAGTGGTAGTATAGGGTTAACTAGCCACTATTATAGGTGAGAGACCAAGATAGGTCTTAGCTAGCTTTGGTGACATAGGAGATAGATTCTCTCCAACAAGTAGGAGGTAGAGTACCAATAGTGGTGGCAGTAGCAAGGACTATCCCTTTATAGAGATATGTAGTGATTATAGAGGAGATATGGTACTATGAGGATATAATCTTCAAGCATTATCTATATGATCTTTGATGGAGTGAGTACAGGGCTTGTATTGAAGGTGGTATAGCTATAGTGATACAAGGTCAGTGGGCCACATTTTTAGGTGGCTAGGTAGGTACAGGGGGATAGGATCTAGGGGACAACAGTGTACTAAGAGGTATTGGTGCCTCAGGTTCTTAGTTTGTTTATGAGAAAATATACTTATTATGTATATGATTTTTGATATCAGTCTGGGAGCTGATGCAGTGAGATGTATATTTTGAGAGAGATGTATATTGTGATACCTGATGATGATTATGGTTATAGACTTATGATTTATAGATATGATCCCTATTAATGGTTTGTGGTTGATGTATATGATTTTTATGTTGAGTATTTTGATTATGGTTATGCTCATGATGATGTGAATGTGGACTCACCTAGCTAGGCATGTGATGATATGTCTCTTTATTCATGTTTATGATAATGTTTGGTTATGGATTTAATGATATCTCATGTGATTATGATGATAATGTGATGTTTTTGATGACTATGATGATGCTTATGAAATTTAGGGTTATGTTTTCTTGATGATGTTATGTATGGATGTGATGATTTAATTACATTTTTTGAGATGATTATGTTTATGAGATTTATGTGATTATGGTGTTCATGCTAAAAGTTAATGAGTATATGCTTCCTCATTTAGATTTAGATGTGTGTTGAAAAATGGTTTATTATTGTTTGTTCATGGATATTATGATATGAATATGATGTTGATGTTATGGATTTTGATGATGACTATGATGATCTTATGTGAGTGGTTATGATTATGGTCATATTGTTTAAAATGAAGCACATAAAGTAGGTTAAGTAACAAAACCAAATGTGAGAAAGAGAAGATAATCAAGAGACAAATGTCCAAGTGAATATATCAACCAATATGAGAGGCTAAGAAGAGGGCACACTATTTCTTCTTTTCCAAGGACTAATACCAATCAGAGTTGTATTGGCTTAAGGAACATAAGCCCTTTGAATGCCTTGCATTAGTGTTCATTAGTTGGTTAAAAAGTGTATTAATCACATTATGTCAAGTAAGCTCAAAATCCCTTGCTTATAGTGCATAAAGGGGAGATGGATGAAGATGGAACCTTCTTATGAGACTAGCTTACCTCTTTTGTAGGTCACCAAAGAGCCAGTATAAACAAGTCCATGTCATATAAGGTGTAGACTGATCGATGTGGGAAGTCTATTTATGAGAGTTGATAGTGGATTTTAAAATTATTTTGATTATGAGAGTCAACTGTGGCTTTTGCTTTTTCTAATGCTTGATAATGGGTATTTTGCTTATTTTGTTATTACTTGGGAGGGTTGGGGAAGTTGATGGATATGGGAAGCTTCCAATAAATTGCTACACTTTGATAAATTATTTATTCATCGATCCTTCAAGGGAGTGGTCTAAGCTTATGTGCTTTATTTAATGATTTTTATAGCTATCCTTCAAGGGAGAAATTTACCTTATTTTTATAAATTTTGATATGTTTGGGTAACTATACTTCAAGGGAGTAGTCTATGAATGCTAGGAATGACCCATTATTATTTTTGGTTATGAATTTTTCTTTTGATTTTAATTGACATAGACTTGATTATATAGGCTTAAAGGTTCTCCTTTTATGAAGGCACAACTAAAAGAACAAGGAGATTGAGTATGTGTGAAGGAGGTTTAGGTGATAATGACCATCGGAATATGTCCTAGAAAAGGGGTGAAAAGTACCATGAGAATCATGCAATGGGTAGATCCATGGTACCCATTGTTCAAGATTAGGCTATAATTGTGACAAATAATTATATGATTTAGTTTTAATTATTTACCCATAAAATAGGGAGATGAATGTGGTTAGAAAGTAAGGGATGAGCTTAAGTTAGACAAAAGGTGAGTTTGATCCTTTTTAATAAAATAAAGTATGTAGATATGAAGCATTGAAGGGATGAAGCTCTAGGTTTCCCTCAAGAGAGGATAACTGGTAAGCTCTTGATTTATACTTATGTGTTATGATATAAGGTCCAAGATAATTGAAATAAAATTTGACCTACTTTCTTTTCTTCATATTGGTGACATGTTGGTTTTCTTTCAGTATGAGGTTTCTGACATTGAATTCTTGCACTTTAAGGTGTTTGTTATAAGCTCATTTGAAGCATTCTTGATAGACACAAAGATGGGTGAGTGCCACTAAATGATTCTCGTCAAGTACCTCAAATTAGGCTAAATGATGCTGACAATGGTCATTCTCAAATACAAGATAATGAAAGGATATGCGAAGGGAGGGAATTTGGACTTTTAGAGGCAAGACAACGTTTGATATAAAAACTAGATAAAAAGGGATATCACCCATAGGGGTTTGAATGATAGTACAATATGCCCATAAGGTGAAGGGGATATGTAAGTGCCAATCTTGACTAGATGCATTAACCATTTTGGTGAGCATGTTGTTGAGAGTTTTGTTAGAGGATTTTACCTATCCATTTACTTGAGGATGATAGGGTGAAGAGAACTCAAATTGATACCGAATGTGTCACAAAGACCTTGAACTTGTTTATTTTTGAAATATTTTCCATTGTTGGTGATAATTTTGTGAGGAACACCAAAATGATAGATGATGTGATGGTTGATAAAGTTGATAATATTTTCTACTTTGGTTGAGATAAGAGGAATAAAATCTACCCATTTAGTAAATTATTTAGTCGTAGTAATGATTAAAAGGTGTCGCTACGACAAATGGGGTTTTATTTCACCAATGAGATCCAAACCCCATTATGAGAAGGGATAAAATCTATGGATATGCAAAGACTATGTCTAGGTGTATGATGCAAATTAGTGTGTTTTTGACACTTAACACATATTTTCACATAATCATAATAATCTTGGTTAAGGGTAGGCTAGTAATAGCCAAGGTGAAGGATGCATTTAGTGACAACTAAACCACTAAATTTTCCCCCACATATCCCATAATGTATTTCCTTGATAGCATGCGAGACTTCACAAATATGTAGGAAGTGGAAGAGGAGACCATTGAAACTAAATTTATAAATATTTATCCCTAGTATGGTATAATTTAAGGTACTCTAGATAAACACTCTTCAAGCATTCATGGAAAGATCGAAAGTAATGATGGCAAGGTTAAGATAGTCGAAGGTCTATTGATACCAAAGGTCAGGTTGGGCTTCCTCCACATTAAAGATGATAGGAGAGTATGAATTGATATAGGAAGGCTTGATAATTTGATGGATGATGAAAGATAGATTAGAGTCAGAGAGTGTTGATGGGATCTAAGAGGCAAGGGAAGCCATGGTGTTGGCAAAGTTGTTCAGAGATTGTTAAGTTGTGGAGCTAAAAGCTTCACTCATGCAAATGTGGAGGTTGTTGAGTTATAGAGTAACCGAAATTAGTCAAGCCAACCGACATTAGTCATCTTTAGCTACACAGTAATCGACATAGGTTATGGTCAGCCGGCATCGGTCAGACAGGAACTGACATCAGTCACCTGTGTGTTTCCAGAACTGTTGTTCTAATTTTAGATGAACAATTAGTTTGCATGTAAAGACTAATTTTAGTCTTGAGTCTGCCTTTCTAATTATTGTTTGGTTTGGGATCTATTTAAGAAACCCATGGGGTTGTATTGTAATTATAGGACTAAAGGATTAGATCCTCAAGTGTAAGATCTAGAAGGAGGTCTGCAAGAGTGCAAGACTAGGAAGATCTACATGTGAGCAAGGTCAGTTGATCTGCAAGGTGAAAGATTAGAGAGATCTACTGGTGGAGGGAACAACAACTTGGTATTGAGTTGATTGTTGGTTGTAATTGATTGAGAGAGAGAACTCTTGAGGGAGAATTACTGTACGCCCAAGAGGTGTGGGAAGAGTGTGATTTCTTCATTGTATTTCCTTCTGGAAGAGTGTTAATATAGATTGTATTATTTCTCGTATCATCTATTCTTTGTTGTTTCTGATTTCTAGTTACTTATTACTTTTGGTTTAGTTCCATGTTTAGTTGCTTATACAAAGGTAATCAATTGTACTCTTAGGAGAAGATCCTGATAGTTGGTATCAGAACTTGGTTCACTACTAGGATCACTAAAAAGTGGTAGAGCAGGTTAGTGTTTGTTGATTATAGGTCACTCACAGGGGTTTCTGTTTGAGTGGGAGTAAAGCAATGGTAGAAGAAAGTAAACTAAGAATGGAGAAATTCATTGGCAATAATTATCAATTATGGAATTGTGGAAAGAAAGGGCATGTAAAGAAAGATTGTTGGTTGGTAGAAGATCAACATGAAGGAAATAAAGAAGCAAATGATGCAGGTATTGTTGCACGGGATGCTCTTATATGTTCTTTGGATAAAGTAGAATCTTGGGTTTTATATTTTGGTGCCTCTTTCCATGCAACCCCAAATAGAGAATTTTTTCATGATTATGTCCATGGAGACTTTGGAAAAGTTTATTTAGGGGATGGTGAGCCTTGTCAAATTGTTGGCAAAGGGAAAGTGCAGCTGAAATTGTAGATTGGCAACATATGGGTGTTGAAGGATGTCATGTATGTTCCCATCCTGAAGAGGAGTCTAATTTTTGTAGGAAAGTTGGGTGATGAGGGTTGCACAGTAACTCTCACAGCGGAATCTTGGAAAGTTTCCAAGGGTGCACTTGTATTAGCAAGAGGTAAGAAAGTAGGTACACTTTATCTATCTACTTGTATTACTGATTCTCCTTCTATTTTATCTACTTCAGATGTAGATGCAAAGCTATGGCTTAGTAGGCTTGGTCACATGAGTGAGAAGGGAATGCATGTTCTTAAGTCAAAAGGTAAGTGTTCAGATTTGGAAAGCATAGATCGAGATTTCTGTAAGCATTGTATTTTTGGGAAACAGAAGAAAGTGAGGTTTCTCAAGATTGGGTCAACAAAGAAGAAGCACAAGTTGGAGCTTGTTAACATAGATGTGTGGGGATCAGCTCAGGTAGCTTTTATTAGAGGATCACAGTGTTATGCTATAAGAAAGGATTGGGTTTATTGCATAAAGAGGAAATCTGATGTTTTTGACATATTTAAGAACTAGAAAGCCTTGGTTTTCAAGGAGAAGATGATGGATAGAGATCAGCTCAAGAGGCTAAATAATTTTGAGTAGGGCAACATTGATTTGGACAAGGTTATGATCCAAAATGAGCTCGTGGGTAAAAATCATCACTCACAGGAAAACACAGACACTAACATTGATCAGGCAAAGACTGACGTTGATCAGGTAGGAACCAACATCAGTCTGGTGAAGACCAAAGTTGGTGATGTCAAGTAGGTGGAAACTAACATCGATCAAGTGAGAACTGATGTCGATCAGGTCAGTCAGGAGGAACTGACATCGATTGGGTGTAGACTGAGAGATGACCGAGATCAATCACTATTAGAATGAAATTTGGGTAGATAGCAAGCTGTCAATGAGTCTCAAATGCCCATGTGGAGGTTTGAAAGGGTAAGTAAGCCTCAAATTCATGATTCCCCTTCTTTATATTACTTGTTGCTCACTGATGGTTGAGAACTAGGAAGTTTTGAAGAGGCAATGCAGGTAGAATCTAGGAAACAGTGGGAGCATGGCATGAATGAGGAAATTGATTCCTTGGAAGAGAACCAAACGTGGGATTTGGTAGAGTTGCCAGCTGGAAAGAAAACACTACAAAATGAATGGATTTACAGGTTAAAGAAAGAAGAGAATAGACAGGTGAGACATAAGACCAGGTTATATGGTCTTGAGCAAGCTCCAAGATAGTGGTATTTGAGGTTTGACAAGTTTATGACAAAGCATGGCTTTAGTCAATGTCAATGTGACCATTGTGTTTATTTTACCAAGTTGGATAATAGTAGCTACATTATATTGTTATTATATGTGGATGATATGCTTGTTGTAGGGTCACACATGTAGGGAATTACTGAGCTAAAGGCAAAATTAGCTCAAAGATTTGCCATGAAGGATTTAGGAGTAGCAATCCTCGGCATGAGTATTTCTAGAGATAGGGAAAGTCACAGGTTGATTTTGTCTCAAGAGGATTATGTGAATAAGGTAGTAGAGAGGTTTGATATGTAGGATGCAAAACTAGTTAGCACACCTATGGTTGGACAGTTCAAGTTGAGCTATGAACAGTGTCCTAAATCACATAATGAGGTTGAGTACATGATATGTACTAGACCTGATATTACCCTAGTAGTGGGAGTTGTCAGCAAGTTTATGGCCAATCCAGGAAAGAAGCATTGGAAAGTAGTTCAGTGGATTATCAGATATCTGAGAGGGACCAACAACAGGTATTTATGCTATACAGGGTCAAACACTTCTCTACATGGGTATGTAGATTCAGATATGGTAGGTGACTTAGATGGTAGGAGAAACACCATAGGATATGTGTTCACTATTGGTGGAATGGTGGTTAGCTGGATATCAGAGTTGTAGATTATACAATGATAGTCAAAGAGCAATTCATTCAAGAACTAGAGATATATAGCTTAGGTATCACTTCATTAGATAGGTATTGGAGGATGGAAAGTTGAAGCTAAAACAGATCCATACAGATAGAAACCTTGTAGGTATGTTAACAAAGCCATGAACAAAGGAGAAGTTGAATCTTCATTCAACTTTTGTTGGTCTTCAAGATTGAAATTGAAGATGGAGATACAAGCCAAAAACAAATTAGAGGATGTATAGGTATAGGTACAGGTGCAACTATTTATCTCCAAGTGGGAGATTGTTAAGTTGTGGAGCTAAAAGCTTCACTGATGCAAATGTGGAGGTTGTTGAGTTACAGAGTAACTGACATCGATCAGGCCAACCGATGTTGGTCATCTTTAGCTACACAGTAATTGACATCGATTATGGTTAGTTGGCATCAGTTAGACAGGAATCGACATCGGTCACCTGTGTGTTTCCAAAACTGTTGTTCTAATTTTAGATGAATAGTTAGTTTGCATGTAAAGACTAATTTTAGTCTTGAGTCTGTGTTTCTAATTATTGTTTGGTTTGGGATCTATTTAAGAGACACATGGGGTTGTATTGTAATTATATGACTAAAGGATTAGATCCTCAAGTGTAAGATCTAGAAGGAGGTCTGCAAGAGTGCAAGACCAGGAAGATCTACATGTGAGCAAGGTCAGTTGATCTGCAAGGTGAAAGATCAGGGAGATTTGCTAGTGGAGGGAACAACAACTCAGTATTGAGTTGATTGTTGGTTGTAATTGATTGAGAGAGAGAACTCTTGAGGGAGAATTACTTTACACCCAAGAGGTGTGGGAAGAGTGTGATTTCTTCATTGTATTTCCTTTTGGAAGAGTGTTAATATAGATTGTATTATTTCTCGTATCATCTATTCTTTGTTGTTTTTGATTTCTAGTTACTTATTACTTCTAGTTTAATTCTGTGTTTAGTTGCTTATACAAAGGTAATCAATTGTACTCTTAGGAGAGGATCCTGACATAGATCATGGAGTGGTGTGGATATGATAATGGTTAAATGATGTTAAGATTTCATCAACTAGTTATTTATAATATTGTAAACTATCATTCTTACACTGGTAAGAGCCATTGATTTCATTGATGACTAGTTGAGAGTTACCAAAGATGTTGATCATTTTGACTCCCAAGGCTAATGCAGTTTATAGGCCGAAGACTAGGGCTTTGTACTCATCCATATTATTGGTACATTCAAAATCTAGTATGAAGGATAAAGGAAGAGGTTCACTGTGAAGGGGGATAAGGATGATGCTAACTCCCCCACCATGTTGACACTTTGATCCATCAAATAACATGGTTACTTTACAGGTGAATTTTACATGAGAGAGGGTCATAATGGACTCATCAAGAAACTCAAGAGGAGGAGGTTGATTGTCTGCTAAGGGTGCTTAAGCCAATCGGTTGGAAATTACTTACCCTTTAATTGACCTCTACTAAATAAATTCAAGGACAAACTCAATTAAAATCATGAGCCACTTGGCCATACATTGGTTTTGTTAGGGCTTGGAGTGTATATACTTGAGTGGGTTGGTATTAGTTATGATATAGGTCTTATAGTTGAGAAGGTAGTATTGAATGTTGGTGGCCACAAAGACAAATGCTAGGTAAAGTTTCTTAGTATGGGTGTATCAAGTTTTTATTCTACAAGCATACAATTGATGTAGTATATGGATTTCTCTTTGTGTTGTTCATCCCAATGAGTGAGCATTTCTCCTAAGGAGTGGTCAGTGGTAGAGATATAAAGGTAGAAAGGTTGATTGTCATTGGGAGGAGTGATAATAGGTGGAGATAAAAGGTACTTTTTAAGTGAATCAAAGGCCTTTTGATAGTTGTTGTTCCACTTAAAAGAGACATCCTTCTTTAGAAGGTGGTGGAAGGGTTGGCACCAATCTGAGAGATGGGAGATAAAGTGACAAATGGATTGGTGCTTTGCCTAAAAACTATAGAGTTTCTTGAGGTGGGTAGCAGGAGTCATGTCAAGGATTGCTTTGATTTTGGTAGGATTGACTTAGATTCCTTAAGGGAGACAATAAATTCAAGGATTTTTCTTGGCAAGACTCCAAAAATACATTTCTTGGGGTTAAGGTGGACATGGTAATGGATGATTTGTTTAAAGATAATATTGAGAATGGACAAATGATCCTTATGATATTTGGATTTCCCAAGAAGGTCATCAACATAGTCCTTGATGATTTTATGGATAAAGTCATGGAATATGTAGGTCATAGTGCATTGGTAGGTTTCACCTATGTTCTTCAGTCCAAAAGGCATGACCCTATAGTAGAAAGTTACCCATGGGGTGATAAAGGTAGTCCTATGTTGATCTTAAAGGGTAATTAGGATCTAATTGTAACCTAAGAATCTACCCATGAGAAATAACATCTCATGGTTGGCTACAATATCAACTAGCTAGTCAATGCTTGGTAGAGGAAAGTCATATTTTGGGCAAGCAAGGTTGAGGTCATGAAAGTTCAAACAAATGCATAGTCCACCTATGGCTTTGGTGATGGGTATGATGTTCTAGACCCATTGAGGATAGTTAATGGATTGAATTAAATTAATGGATAGAAGATGCTAAATCTCTTTTTTGATGAGAAGGGCTATGCGTAGATGCATTCACTAAATTTTTTACCTAACAGGCTTAGCATTGTGGTTGGTAACTATGTTATGGGTGGCAATGGAGGGGTTGATTCCTAGCATCTTGCTATAAGACAAAGTAAATTCTATGTTACAGTCTTGTAGGAAGGAGGGGAAATCCTAAAGCTCTTCAAAATTAAGCGATTGACCAATTTTGACAATGTGGGGATTATCTAAAATACCAAAGTCGATATCCATGGTGGATTTGTTCAACATGGTTGAAGTCTCAGGTGGTAGGGATATATGGATGTAGTAATCTAGTGCACTAAGATAGTTGAGAATAGAATCATCATCCTAACACTAAATAATATTAATGGTAGGAGAGTCATCTCCTATCATCTCAAGATGGGTCAGAAGAATGGTTATGGTCACCCCATCCTTTCGATAAGTCAGGGGTCTGAAGTTAATCATGTTGATGAAAAACAATAGGTGGGATGATGTCAAAATCCTTAGCTATTGATGGTGGAATGGATAGTGAGGATGTCATTTCCTCATCAATGAAAATAATGGGAGGTGAGTTGGTTTGTTTTTTAGGTGGTGTGAAACTGAGGCCATGATTTTTATGAGAATTTTGGGTTTTGATTGGAAGCAACTTGTGCAGCCCATGTTCATACCAATATAGATTGAATCCCTTCCAAGCACACATATAAAGGAATGTTTTGGCAAATTCATGTTTTTATAGATAGGAGAAGTTAATGGTGAATGGTTGAGGTGAAAAGGAGGTGGAAAAAGTGTCAAGGGGTTTATCAAGTCCCCCATAGATAAAATTAGTTTGACAAGTTGAGGGTTTAAAAGGAACAATCGTGACAATATTAGGGTCATAATTGGGTTGGTGGTCAAGTTTACCATAATCTTGGGGAGTAGGGAAAGTGTCAAAGTTGAGAAGGTGATACTCCCCCATTGGAAGATGTTAGAATGTTGATTTCAAAGGGTCCATTATGGGGATTTGGGTAGAAGGAATGGATGAACTAGTGGATGGTTCATTGGTAGAAGAAGAAGGGATTTCATCATTGATAGGTAAAGGCTTATTGTATAGAGAGAGGAGAATGTAATTAGGTGGGTACATCATGTTGCATGATGTGAAAGGGCTTAGGCTAGCTTGTATGGTAACAACTTGACCTTCATGCTCAAATTTGATGCACCGATGTAGAGTTGATGAAAAACAACCCATGAAATGAATCCAAGGGTGTCCTAATAAGACATTGTACTAGAACTCTCCTTCAACTACATAGAATATCTCAGGAAGTGTGTGGGGTCCTAAGTGAATAGGAAGGATGATAGTTCCTAAAGTCATGGCCATGGTATCATTAAATGATTGGAGCATTGTTGAGGTTTTTGACATGATGTTCTTAGGTAATTTAAGTTGGTTTTAGGCATGGGAGGAGATGATGTTGATGTTATCTCCTCCATCAATCATAACCCTCTTGATGTGGGTCTGATTGATATAGGTGGTAATGAAGAGGGGAGGATCTAGGTCATCCAAATGGATAGAGGATATTTTTGAATCTTTAAAGGTAACAAGGTTGGAAATATGAAGAGCTCTAACAAAGTTTTCTAAAGTTGAGTGTCTTTCAACCTCACCTCCATAGATTACAATGCCTCTATCATTATTTGATAGTGGTGGGGTGAGGTGTTGATCAATTCATACAAATTCATCTTCACCAAATTTTGGTGAAGTCATTTGAGAACTACGCATTGGATTGATGCAGATGGATTGGATTGAGATGGACCCAACATAGATACCTTAGGCTTGGTTGAATGTGGTTGGTGTTAGCTAGGTGGTATAAGAGGGATATGTCTAAAAAATGGACACCTTTGCCTTTCCCTTGTCCTTTGGTTGAGCCTATGATCGTGTGACCACATAGATGGTATAAATTGAGGGAGGATTTAGGCTAGGTGATAACTATAGTCCCTCTTCACTCTGAGGTGAGAGTGGAGGGGTAGGTAGGTATTGGGTGATGATTTATGGTTTTTGGGTTAGTGGAGGGATTAGAGGAGGCTTATAAGATAGTAATTCATCTTTGTGATATAGCTTATGGATTTGTTGAGGCTAATATACTCCCGCTTTTTGAAAATTGGGACCCTTGGGAAACCTTGAGAATTGAACATGGAAATATGTCATGTTAAGGTCATTTGTAGAATTTGAAGATTATCCACTTTATCAAAAGAAATCTTATTTAGTTATATTTTACTTTAATTTTATCTAACAATGCTAATAAATGGTCTTTATGGATTTTAGTTGTAGGTTCCATGGTCTATTTTTATGAGAAGTTCATGTTCCAAAACCCTGGCAAAACCCTTAGTTCAAATTTAAATATTGGTGGGAAATAAATTGGTGAGAACCTTCTAAAAATCCATTTCAGACCTAAGTATAAAATTCACATTTTTAGCTTCGTCATGTTTTTTTACCATAACTAAAGCTTAGCCTAAAAAATACTTGGTCCCCTTTTTAAGTTCCTAGTTAGGACTAATATTCGTTTTTCAAGGTCCTTGTAATATTTCCTAGTTTAGCCTAAAGTTTTAACCTTAAGGCTCCATCATATTTATTAATATAAACATGACCTTAGTCTTAACACCTTAGCTTAAGTTCTAGCTCCCCAAGTCTAATTTTATGTTTTCTAGCTTGGTCCCTTTGATTTATAACTTGCCTAAAGTTTTAATCCTAAGGCCCTATCATATTTATTAATACAAATAATACCTTAGCCTTAACACCTTATCCTAAGTATTTGATACCAATGTAGGTCATAACTTAACTTCCTTGCATCTTGTAAGATCTAACGACCCTCTCTTTATCATGGTATTTGATCCAACAGAGTGAGAAAGCCCTGAGCTTTGACTTAAGTAGTATACATCTTAAAATATATCATGATCCAAACTAGGTCATGGGAAAAATATTCAATGGCACAAAGGCCCTGATAAAGCTACACCCTTAGCCTTCATCCAATGATTCTCACTTCATCATGAAGACTTGATCAGATGGAGCAAAGCACAATTAAAAAGTTAAAAGATTACGGAAGGCCTAAAGGATTGACATGTAGCACCCTTACATTCAAGGATTAAAAGAAAAGGGGCCCACTTGATAGAAAAAACTAATCTTGAGCAAGCTCTCAAATCATGATCCTATAGCTCTTGATTCATCACTAATCTTGATTTGACAAAGTGAATTAGGTCTGGGATCCTAAGAAGCCTTGAAAAAGTGCCAGGTGGCACTCTCACATTGGGTCATAGGAATTTTTTGAGATTAAGTTTGAAGTTTGTGAAATCATCATTTAACATTTGTGAGGACATATTTGATTCCTTTATGACCATCAAATTTAAGCCCATAAAATCAAAAGTTTTACTAGCTTAAAATTGATGTTCGCACAACCATCATTTGACATCTGTAAGGATATATTTGACATCTATGAGTTCATCAAATTTAAGCTAATGATTCATTCTACTTAGGATTAAATTACACTCTAAAATATTGTTAGAAATATTGTGAATTACTTTTTAGATGACTAGAATCTCTTGAAATATTCTCAAACACTAGAAATCTTAAATCTGTAAAAATGGAAATGGTCTCATGGTCTAAGTAAATGCAAAATAAACTTATTATAAGTCTATACTTTAAGGTCCCCATCGTATTTTGTTTAAATACCTTGAACCTTAAACTATAGACTTATACTAAGTCTTATTTTAAAAAGGATATTTATAACATAAAACTTAAACCAAATGCTTCTAACTAAAATTTTTAATGTGTTTGCCAATGCAATAAAATCATATTTTTTATTAGACCACTATGTAATTTTAAACCCCTTTGAGCATGTTTTATAGGTTTGGCATAAATATTTTATCCCAAATTATACATCATGTATATTAAACACAGTGTAAACTTTGGCCTACAAACATTTTGCCATGATCCCCATTGTATGGATTCAAAAAGAATTGGTATAAATTTATTAGCCTAAGGTTTATTTCATGTGTAATAAACATGAAATAAACCTTAGACTAAGTAATCTAAGCCCAATTCCCACCTTAAATAATATGCTAACTTAAAGTTTGGGCATCATTATAGATATATGGTTTATGCTTCATCACAAAAAGATGATCCAATGGTGCAAGGCCCCCATAGACTTTTTAACAAAATCATGAGAGCCCATGGGCTCAATGCATTCCAAAAATACATTCAAGGCAAAATTATAGATGATCCAATGTTTCATGCTTTTTCATGCTCTGTGATCCAATGACATGAAAACATTGAAGACTTTTTAAAGGAACTTGAAAGGCCCATAGAGATGCCAAGTTACATAACCATGAGGTACTGGTGCCAAAAAACCAATAAATAAGAGAGATCATAGATCATAATCAACAACTCATGCTAATATAGGATTCTAATCCAATAGAGTGAAATAAAACAAGGCACTTTTAAATGCCAACATCTAGTGCTCAAAGGCATTTATGAAAAATGTCATGAAAGGTCTAGATCGATGCCATATAAGTGACACACAAGTAAAAAAGGATAAAATAAGAGATCTTGTGGGATCAAAAATGTGAAGGTATAAAGGTAATGGTCTAAATAAAATCCAAAGCATGTATGAGCTAAAGTCTATATATATCCTACCATTAAAGCTCTGAAACCCTAAACCCTAAATAAAAGCAACCCAACCAAACTTAATTAGTTAAAATTCAATCCAAAGAGAAATTAATTGTGTTTATAAGTGCATAAAGAGATATTAAAGAGACCAATTTATAATATGGTGTGAGCAATTTATATAAAAAAGAGAACATGATAGCTCATAGGCAATAGTTGAAGGAGGAAATAGAACTCTACCTATTAATAGATAATGAGGGGCGTATCTTCAAAGATCACTGAATTGGATGTTGTGGCCTTGAATTCCCCAAGCATCAAGAATTAGTTTGAACTCTTCTTTGTGATGGAGGAGTTAAATCCCATTATAAAAGAGGAGCAAATAATTGCCACAGTGAGTAGGAGGCATTATGACTTGGTCATTGTCTAGAAGATTGGCCTTCACCACGCTACTATAAAGCCTATGGTACTACATTCCATAGATGTTCTTTCTCTCATTTTCATAGACTATAGGATTGATAATGATTGGATCATCTGGGAGGGAAATTATAAGAAGGTAGCTTACATTTTCCCTATATCATTCAAGAAATACTATAATCTCCCAATCCCCCACATAGATTTGTCCAAAATAAAATAATGGACCAGCAAACATGAACTAGACACCATCCTTTAACCCTGTTACATAGGGGACCCCATATCTTTAGGGAATTTGAGGGTAAGATCCCAATATTTAAATTTAAGGAGGACATTAGGGTGATCATGACCCTGTTAAACCAAGCAATGGGAACCCCCTCAACCACTTATGTAAACAAAATCTAGGTCTCTTATGTGCATTTCATGGTGGAGGAAAAGTTCACCCCTCCAATTAGAGATTTGATCAGTGTTTTCCTCACCAAGTAGTTCACTACTATCAAAAGGAAGATATAAAAATAGTTATATATGATTTCATACTTGATGGATTCCCTTATTACATCCATTAGCTTCTTAGGGATTATAAATTGGTCTCCAAAAGGAAAAACTACCATTTCCCACCATCACTCCAAATTGCACATCTTTAAGTACATGAACCATATGCAGTTTATTTGTGACTGTGTCTACCTAGCCATAGTGGAGGCTATTATAGGTATTCCCATACCTAGAGTCCATCCACTAATCAAGAAATATGTCAAGATAATGGGTGATATCTAGTTGTATCCAGACTACATAGTCATCAGGATTGAGGGGATCATGTCCCAACCCTAAAAATTGCCAGTGTGTGTTCCTAGCAAGTTGGTTGAGCAAGAAATTACCTCCCAACTCATCCATGGAATTGGTGGAATTTATAAGGAAAAGAGGAAGGTTCTTGTCCACCCTTTCCCTCTAATTATTAGAAGAACTATACTACAATATTGGAAGCAAGTTAAAACCATGTCGAAACACAAAGACTCATTTGGGTTTCAATTAGATGAGCTCAAAATGTGGGATCCAAAGAGTATACCGATTAATAATTTGAATGAGAAAAAGTTACCCAAGCTTGAGTATATGCATCATCTTAATATTCATGACATCATCTACATTAAGGCTAAGAACTATGAATAAGTGTTGGCCAAGATCAAAGGGCACAACATCAAGATTGAGCATAGGTTGACAAAGGATGATAAGCCATTAGGAGAGATGTGGTAGATGCATATTCTCCAATATCACTTACTACCTAGACCATCTGGGACATATCAAGAATAACCTCAAGTAGAGCAGACACCAGCACCTCAAGGGTAAATTTTGCAAAATCAAGATGAACAAGGCCATGGGAAGGAAAATCTGGAAGAGATACATAGAGAGGGGCCCTCATCTTTAGCACTACCCCAAATACCCCCTTCACCAATTGAGTATTTGGACATGTTTGCTTTAGGGTCAGATGAGACACTTAAGGGTGTTCTCAAGGAACTTATAGAGGGGATGAAGAAAGAAGATAGGATGAAGAAACTTAGATCCAAGTAAGGGAGCCTCAAAAAGAGAAAGGGAAAGAGATTTCTCTTGGCATAGTCACATTGGCCCCTAAAGAAAAGAGAAAGGTAGAAATGGCACTAGTCCCTATTAGGCCTAAAAGACCAAGGTTGACCCTCACACATCCTGCTAGTGAGGTTAACCTATTTAGTGATGAATTCCCCATTCATGGACCAATCATTCCTAAATTGTTTATTCATGATAAATTACAAAATATTCCCTCTCTCTCCTATTCATGGACACTAAAAAAGGCCGGTGGCATTGAAGTACATGATGACATCAAGCCATAGATCAAGGATTTGATGAGAGAAGAAGAAGAAATAAGGATAATGGCCACTAGAGGGCCAAAAATTAAGAAGATGGATGCTCCTCGAGCATTAAGAAATACAAAAATTGAGGTCCTAGAAGATCCCAAGTTCACAAAACTGGTCACCACTATCCAATTTAAACCAAAGATAGCTAGATAGGAAAGGGTCACCACTAGGATAACAATGGTGGGAATTGAAGAGTTCACTTTTTAGAATGTGGAACCTTTTATTGGCCTAACCCCTATTGAAGGACAACAAATCGGAGAACATCTTATTCATGAAGAGGATGTTGAAAGTTTACTTGATGCCCAATCAGCTTAGGCCAAGGCTAAGATCTAAGGCATGAAATAGAGGATCCATAATCTAGAGAAGGAGGAGAAGGATAACCTTGAGACATAGGCAATTTTGTTTATGCCTAATTACATTTTAGATATGTTTGAAGTCTCATTCTTTGATATGTTTGGATCTCTATAGTCCATGAATTTAAGGCAAGATGCATTAATCCAATAAAGCCAAGTAGCCAAGGAAATGATAATAGAGTGGCAAGAAGCAGAGACCACACTACAGGATCTCATTAGCATATGGATTGGGAAAAAGATTCATAAGTTCAAATCTATTAGATTGGCCCATCTAAATGCCATATTGGGGATAGTAATCAACACAATCTAAGGCCTAAGTGTGTAGACAATAAATTTGGATAGGCTCTTGATAGATGACAAGGAATTTATCACTAGGATTGAATAGATATTGCGTTCCATTCTATTTAATCTTACTAAGATTGATTCCCTTAGAGTCATCAATGAATTTGAATTCAATAATAGGGTCACCTTGGTCATGTAGTTAGTTAAGAGTAAGAGCCAAGCCCAATATAGTAAGGACAACATAAGAATCTTGGATATGATTTTTTTATGTTGAGGAAAAGATTATAGAGTTTAGGAGCATAAAGGAGGATATGGATAGAGATGATAGGGATTTGACCAACCTAGCTAATCAAGAAGAAATTTACCTCATGAAACCAAGCATGGACCTTGATCTTAATTAAGGAGCAATATTAGAAGGCAATGGAATTGCTACAAGATCAACAATAGAGTTCAAAGGCAATGGGCCCATCAGCTAGCTAAATATTCCTTTTTTGTAACAACTTTGTAATATCTAAAATAGGAATATCATTTTATAAATAATATGCTATCATGTTATCATATTACCACTAGGTCAGTCTAATTGTCCTTATCTTTTGTACACTTGTATATTATAACTAATCGATACACTACCTAACCTTTCTATAAATGGCATGTATCACCATCTTGTGAATGAGAGAAAATTTTGTATACTTTAAACAATTAATATAATCAAGTAAACTGTAAAGATTATCCATATTTGATATGTCAATTACTAAGATAGATTTATCTCAATTGCTAGTTTTATGTTTTGAATTTGAATAGTTTCTTTGAATTTTGAGGTTGCATTTTCTAATAACAAGGTTTTTAATTTATGCATAAGCTATATTAGTTGGAAGATCTTGGGTTTTTCTTCAATTCATTTTACTCTATATTCAAATGTGCAAATGTTATTTGATTATAATAGTAAATATTTAAAAGTAGACCTAGTTCTTACTTGTGATTCTTTACATTATCCTTTGAAGTTTTTCTGGTATATAATGAAATTTGAGATTAAGCTATTTTAAATTATATATTGGTTTGAATGCATACTCCATTGAAATTGATGCCTTGTCATGATATTTGAAACTAAGATCAGCAATCACTTGTTTTGTTTTCTACCTTACCCTTCTCTTTGATCCTTTTTTAACACCAAATCACTTTATTTTTAGCTTCATTATAAATATCCACCTAGATTAATTTTTAGCTTAAATTTAGATCATAATTCACTAAACACTAATATATACTCTCTACAATTCATAAATAATGGCTAAGATGGCTCCTAACCATCACTCATTATAAATTTATGGAACATTAATACATATCTCTACTGTTATTTCCCCATAGGTGACATCAAGTTGCCGCAACCTACTACTCATGCTCTATATTCCTATAATTCTAAATGATAAGTGTTATTTGAATGATAAGAACCCCTGTGGTGCATTTAGAGGCATCAACAAAGGCATTTTTGATAGCACTAGAAGGAGGGCCTTCTCTTGGTGAATTCTTTTAAACGTAGTTGGTTTTGGTGTGTTTTACCTAAAGATTGATGCTATCTTTATGATTTTGAGTAATTCCTTGCTTAGAAGTGTAAATTGCATCGATATTTGTGGTTTGTGGTGTATCTTTGTGTTTCCTTAGACAAAGATCAAGGTTCTTCAAGATTTTATGTTTGCTTTTGGTAAATTTAACTTGAAATTTGAAAATCTATAGTATTTGAGGTTAGGATGGTTTGTTTTGATCAAAGGTTGGCATATCTTTCATAGATCTGAGTTTGTTTAAGCTTAAACTTATAAAGATAGATCATATTAGCATAATTGGATACATCTTTGAACTATTCTAGGAAAATATTAACATCTTTTATTGTTCTTCATGCAATCTTTGTAAAATAAGCTTAATGTGTAGGTCTAGTCCTTGTTCCTTATAAATATTAGCCTGATACATTGTATTTTGAATAAGATATTTAACTTTCACGTTGAAATTGCCTAAGATTTGAACTAGATCACACTCAGAGACAAGGGAACCTTTGCTTAAACGTAAGGTGCATTGAAAGGCTAGATGTGACAAAGGCAGATGTAAGAGATCCAAATATTTTCCAACTTTGCCTCTCCAAGGTACCTTTTCCTTCAAATTTCATCCAAGTATGGCTTGGTTGGGAGAGTCTTCAATTAATGTGCTAGGTGTGGTATATGATCTCCCATGTAACCTTGAAAAGTATTTTCCTACATTTAGTCCAACCATTATTACAACTACTAAAGAGCACATTAAGTCTTTTAAAGCTACCTTAAGATTACTAAATGTTATGCATGAAGATGTATCTTATAGGTTATTCATCTTTACCTTTAAGTATGTTTCTTATGAATGGTTCTTAAACTTTCTTGATAATTACATCACTAGTTGGGATGGTTTCAATTATGTTTTTATAGATCAATTTGGTAAGATTTTCAATCCTTGTGTTATTTACCATCAGTTCACCACCATTAGAAGGGATGCAAGTGATCCTATGTCCTTTAATTCTAGATTATATAAAATGTACATCAAGACCATAGAAACCTATAAGCTTGATGGTGTCTTAGCTTTATAAATCTACAAAGATGCAATAAATCTCATGACCTCTATATTTTTGAAGAGATCCATGCCATCTATAACTTCATTAGTTAGGGGCTATTATGAGGTAGTAACCATCAATGATCAGATGTAACCCTAGGGGTAAGTGGCATACTCTATGCCAAATGAAAAACCACATATTCCTATGATGAACTTATTCCCAAACAATAACCAAAATATCACAACATTAAACCAACTCCCAAATTTAAAGTAGTTACCATTAAGTCATGCTTCTCCTAATTAGAACTTAGGATTATTAAATAATCCTACTAATGGATTCAATAAAAATGATCAAAGAGCCTTGGTACCAATTGTTGGTGTTAACAATAACTAGGTACATAAATTTGAAACTCCTAAAAATGAGAATGAATCTATCTTTAAAATGGTCCAAAAGTTGAGCACTGATTTTTTTAGCTGCAAAAGCAAGATAGAAATATTGTTGAAAGATTAGATAGGAACTTTTCATTTCAAAGGTATAATAGGCCAAATAATATATTTCAAAATGATAATTTTCATTATAATAGGAATAGTGAGCGACCTTTTGAAAAGAAGACCATGGACATTAACCTCACTGATAATGCATTACCTAATTATTATAGGGTACATTACATAGCCAAGCATGATGAAATTGATTGTATTGAATTTTACAAAGCCTTTGAGGCTTTTTCAAGAGGATTTGGATACATTTGAAGTGGTTCTTAACATGGAAAATAGTACAAGTGCTTTTGGATCCAAGTCATCTGATAAAACCTTAATAGTAGATACTTTTGATTTCCATTTCTAGGAAGAAAATGAACCTGATGAGATCCTTGAGGAGATCTAAGCATTTCAATATATCTTGAAGAAGACCTATCCTTTGAGGAATAAAGAGAAAAGGTAGAACTTGACTACCTCAATGCCTCCAAATAATTTTAGAACTCCTCCAGACACTTCTTCAAGAAATAAGCTAGAGCCACCCAAAGGGAGTACTTATAAACCTAACATGGATAGTCTTAGTTCTTCTAAAAATAGATATAACATAGTTGAGGATATATAGAAGATAAAGGTTAATATTACATTCCATGAACTTACATAGATCATAGACCAATGGGATATCCTAATGGAATCTCTATCAAAGAAGTCCAACAATCCACCCAAGGCTAACCATGATAATGTAACTGTGCACAAAGCCAAGGCTAAATCTCTACCTTTCTTGTGTACTATCAAGATGTTTGGTAATTCTACCAGCATCATGTTTGAAAGTATATACAAATAACTTAGCCTGACACCTATTAAGTTTGATAGATTTGTAACTCAGTTAGACAAATATAGAGTTAAGGTAATTGGGGAACTTTTAAATATTCAAATGTAGTTGGCTTTTGAGCCTAGGGTGCAATAATTCATTAATATTTAGGTTATTGATATACCTAATGTTTATGGAATCTTATTAAGTATGGAGTGAACCAAGGCTTTGAATGGTTACATGTTCATAGATTGCTCACATTTGTGGTTACCTTGGAAGGGAATCCATAATCAAATCAGGGTTGAGAGAGAACAAAGGATGAAACACATGATAACAGAATTCAATGTTGTGAATGAGATGGTCAACATAATCGACTCACTTAGGGGTTTTCACCCTAGAGACTGATAAGGTATGTGATCCCAAAATTATTCATGTTATTCCTAGACTATAGAATTTTTTTGATGGTGTTAGGTGTAATTCTAGATCAGGTGTTGGTCTTTTCTTAACTAATCCTACTAATAGGAATTACCATGTTTCTTATAGGCTCCAATCCCTTGAACTAACATTCTTGCTGAATATGAATCCCTTATCTTAGGTTTGAAATTTTCTATAAAGAATCAGGTTAAAGAACTGCTAGTTTATGGGGATTCAAAACTAGTGGTCAACTAGGTAAGAAGTAAATACCAATGCAATCTCTCATATCTTAAGAGATATAAGTTTTAAGGTTTGGGATTTGATTGAGTCCTTTTATGATTTTAGCATTACCTCCATCCTAAGAGAGGAAAATAGAGCAATTGATGAGCTGGCATTTGTTGTAGCCAATCTCATGCCCAACCAATATTCCCTTAATTTTAGTATTGAGTTGATCCTTTATCTTTCAGTGCCTAATAATGTTAACCATTTTCAAGTTTTTAATGATGATCAATATATATTATGTTTCATGACCAATTTTGGAGCATTTGACATTGATATTATTGATGAGAATAATGAAAATGCATCTAAGGAGGACAAGTTTGATGGTAAAGTCATTCATTTTAATGATAACAAGATCCCCAAGGGGATGATGGCTTTAGAAAGAGTGATTGAAGTTTCCAAGGTTCCCAAGGTAAGTGGGAAAAATTATAAAGTTGTTGATCTCAGTCTCTAAGATCAGCCCCAACTAATAAATGTTGGGAAATCCTACACAAACATTGAAAACCAAAAAGCCAAAGAATTCCTCACCCAATACAAGGATGTCATAGCTTGGTCTTATGATGACTTAAATATCTTTGATCCAAGAGTCATTACCCATACTATACCCCTTAAATAAAGCTTCAAGCCCTTTAGACAGAAACAAAGACTAGTAAATCTTATCCTAGAACCAATGATCTTTAAGGAGGTTAAAATATTAATAGATACTAGGATAGTCTTCCCCATCAGGCATTTTACCTAGGTGGCTAATTTGGTGCTAGTCAGGAAGAAGAATGGTGAGACTACACTTTGTAGTGACTTTAGAAACCTAAACTTTAACATAGATTCTTAGTAATTAATAAAGAATGGATCAATATGGCTCCCAACCATCACTCATTATAAATTTGTGGAGCACTAATACATATCTCTATCACTATTTCATCATAGGTGACATCAAGTTGCCACAACCTACTACTCATTCTTTGAATTCCTAAAATTATAAAATGAGAAGTGTTATTTGAACACTAAGAACCCATGTGGTGCATTTTGAGGCATCAACAAAGGCATTTCCTAAAATTCCCAAAATTTAGAATTATAGGTGTGAACCCCATGTATATGATGACCATGGTCTTGAAATGTAAAGCATAATATTGTAACATGGAAAAACTGGTAAATACCAATAGAAGAAGCCAACTATTTCATGAAAACCTGACCATTATCTTGACCTCAAACTAATTATAAGAAGACTTACACTTGTAGGATGAGATCTCAAATTATCATGGTATACCCATACTAGCACTTAATTAATATCATTTCCTAGGATAATGGTTATAGCCATAGGTGATTTTTCCAAAGATCAAACATTTGACCAAATTCTAAAACCTGGCTACCCTAGTCCTCAACCTTGTTGAAAACATAAAAGTCTAAAGAAAATATCAAAAAGATGGATATAATACAAAATCAAAAGCTTTCAGACATATGTGATTATGTTAATCTCCATCAAGGATATGGATGCCTAGCTAGCAGTGAAGCAAGGCCTTGAGTGGAACCAAAGGCATCTCTATCAGGATTATGGATGCTTGGTTGGTAGTAAAACAATGTCAAAACCTTCCCTATGCTAAAATCATGGTTCTAAATGGACACCTAAACATGTTATAATTCAATGTTAGTGATTAAGGATATGAAACCTAGAAGTTATTTCTTAAACCCCATGGCAAACAGTAAGTGGAATAAAAGTACACATAATATGGTTGTGTCATGATATTTGGCCTTAATTTTGCAAGTGCAAAGTTTATTTCAACCATAGTCTGATCTAGATAATGAGCTCGATCAAGTGAAGTGGATGACCTTATTATTTGTCTAAGTCAAAGTCTTTAGGTTCTAAAATATTGCTATGTTTCCCCATGATTCTCCATTTATTGAGGCCAACATACCCCCACTTTTTTGAAAATTGGGACCTTTGAGAAACCCTAAGAATTGAACATGAAAATATGGCATGTTAAGGTCATTTGTAGAATTTAAATATTATCTACTTTATCAAAAGTAATCTTAATTTGTTATGTTTTACTTTAATTTTATCTAAAAATGTTAATAAATGGTCTTTATGGATTTTAGTTACAAGTTCTATGGTGTATTTTCTTGAGAAGTTCATGTTCCAAAACCCTGACAAAACCCTCAGTTTAAATTTAAATATTGATAAGAATGAAATTGGTGAGAACTGTTTAAAAATCCATTTTGAACCTAGGTATAAAATTCATGTTTTGAGATTAGTCATGTTTTTTTAACACAATTAAATCTTAGCCTAAAAAATGCTTGGTCCCCTTTACTATTTTCTCCTTTTTAAGTTCCTAGCTAGGACTAATATTCATTTTACAGGGTCCTTGTAATATTTCCTAGCTTAGCCTAAAGTTTTAATCCTAAGGCCCTGTCATATTTATTAATACAAGTGGGACATTAGTCTTAACACCTTAGCATAAGCTTTGGCTCCTCGAGTCCAATTTTATGTTTTCTAGCTTGGTCCCTTTGATTTATAACTTAACTTAAAGTTTTAATCCTAAGGCCCTATCGTAGATATTAATACAAATGAGACCTTAGCCTTAACACCTTATCCTAAGTCTTTTATACCACTATGGGTCCTAACTTAACTTCTTTGCATATTGTAGGATCCAACAACCCTCATTTTATCATGGTATTTGATCCAAAAAAGCAAGAAAGACCCAAGCTTTGACTTAAGTAGCATGCATCTTAAAATATCTAATGATCCATGCTTCATCATGGGAAACTAATCCAATGACATGAATGCCCCAACAAATATACACCCTTAGCCTTCATCTGACAATTCTCACTTCATCATGAAGACTTGATTGGATGGAACAAAGCTTAGTTAAAAAGTTAAAAGATTATGGAAGGCCTACAAGATTGATATGAGATACCCTTACACTCAAGGATTAAAATAAAAATATCCCACCTGATATAAATAACCAATCATGAACAAGCTCTTAGATCATGATCCTATGGCTCTTGTTTCATCATTGATCTTGATCCAATGGAGTGAATAAGGTTTGGGATCTTAGAAACCCATGTGAAGGTGTCAGGTGGCACTCTCTTGTTGGATCACATGAATTTATTTAGCTTAAATTTTATGCTTGTATGACTATCATTTGACATCCGTGAGGATGTATTTTATGCCTATGTAACCATAAACTTTAATCCCATAAAATTAAAAACTTCACTAGCTTAAAATTGGTATTCATGTGACTATTATTAGACATCTATAAGGACATATTTTATGTCTATGAAGCTATAAAATTTAAGCTAATGAATCATTCTACTCAAGATCAAAATACACTCCAAAATATTGTTAGAAAGCTTGTGAATTGCTTTACAGATGACTAGAGCCCCTTGAAATATTCTCAAACACTGGAAATCTTCAATCTACAAAAATGGAAATGGTCGCATGGTCTAAGTATACGCAAAATAACTTATTTAAATACCTTGAACCTCAAACTATATACTTATACTAAGTTTTATTTTAAAAGGGATCTTAATAACGTAAAGCTTAGACCAAATGTTTCTAACTAAAGGTTTTAATGTGTTTGTCAATGCAATAAAATACTATTTATTATTAGACCACTATGTCATTTTGAAACCCTTTGATCATGTTTTATAGGCTTTTCATAAATATTTTAGCCCAAATTATACATCATGTTTATTAAAAACAGCATAAATATTTTGGACTAAAAACATTTTTCCATGATCCCCATTGTATGTATTCAAAAAACTTAGGTATAAATTTATTAGTCTAAGGTTTATTTCATGTCTAACAAACATGAAATAAACCTTATCCCAAGTAATCTAAGCCTAAAGCCAACCTTAAATAATATTCTAACTTAAAGTTTGGGCATATTTGTAGATCAGTGGTTTGTGCTTCATCATGAGAAGATGATCCAATGACATGAGGCCCCCATAGAATTTTTAATAAAATTGTGAGAGCCCATGGGCTTTATGCATGGGTGGTCAAAGGTTAGGTGGATCCTATGTTATAAGAGTTGTTAGTTGGGGTAGGTGGTGTTTGGTTATTGATTGGTTGGGTATATTAGTTTTGGATAGTAGTGTCAATAGAATGTTTGGTAGAAGATGAGGCCTAGGTAGCCAAAGTTATAGTGGAAGTGGTGGCACTAGAAGTGGTGCCCATAAGGTGGGATGGAATCCCATAGGGTATATCGATAGGTAGAACCAAAGTAGGGTTACAATGAGAGATGGTGTTGAGGTAATGTTTAATGGCATGGGGTTGTTATCCAAGAAGGCAACAAAACCTGCATCTCCTTGGGTAACCATCAAAAGGATGATATGACTACCAAAAGGATGGGGGAACCATATACATCTGAGATGTAGTCCATAGATGAAGAGGAAGATGGATGGTTAGAAGGTGCATTCTGGTTTGCTTAGTTCCTTAGTTGTTGCCTAGTTAAAACAATGCAAAGAAAAGAAAAGATACAAGTAATCTCACAACTCAAATAGAGAGAAGACAAGAAAAAGTCAAGGAAAATAAACACACACTAAAGCATGTTAGTCCTAATATCTCTTTTATTCTCTCTTTTGGCTTATGCCTTAAGCTTTAAGAACTATGTGACTGAAATATATTTGTAGAGAAGGTAATAGAAAAAAAATCTATGGTTGGTTTTAGGTTGTGTTTAGGATCTCAAAGGGATCTATATTAGAATTAGTATGTGGATTGATATCGGGACCTACCCCCTCATTTCACACACTATAGAAATAAGGGTGTCAAGTTCTTATCCAAGATATATCAATTGTCAGATTTTATACTCAACTAGAGAGCTGATTTGGTTCTCCCCTTGGTGATGAAATCCAAGTAGGATAGCTAGGAAAGATGACCACTAGGTAATGAAATCCTAGTTAGGCCTTATGTTAATGTTTGTTTCTTATTTATATGTAAGTGGTTTGGTCTTGTGTGTGTGACAAGAGTGAAGCTACGATTTAATTACTTTTATTTAATTAAGCTATGTGAGCTAAAATAAGCAAGCAAATAATGGATGTAATAAATTTTAAGCCCAAAATGAAATTTTGATTTCATTGTATGAGTATAAAGATAAGAAAAAAGAAGCACCTAGATGAAACTATGAACCCAATAAAAGATTCAAGGGTCCCATCGGGCATGCTATAATGTTTTAGAGAAATTTTGATTATGTTTTTTGGAAGGAAGAGAAAAGAAAATTGAGAAGGGTATGGTATAAAAACTTGGTATATTGTGCACATGTTGATCTAGATGATTGTAGATACTCCTCTTTGGCTTGGGAATAATGATCTATAGATAATAAATCATTCAAAGAAATGGATTGATTAGTTAGATAGTTGGGTGGGTTTCCTAGCAATCTAGATTCAAGAAGCATGAGCTTCCTTGGAGGCTGTCAATCCATGCTTTTAAAAAATCAATTTCTAAAAGATAAATTACTTACATAAAAAATAAAAGATACTAAAATTGAATTCAAGAAGTGCTTGATAGAAGAATAGATGAAATTGACTAATTAAAACAATGAGTGGGTTAATACTAGTGTTAAATAGGTTGGGTATGGTTCAAAAAATAGGGTAGGGATCTATGTCAAGAAAAGGGTCTAAGAATTGGATTTGGTTGAGGTCTAGTGGGTAAAAATATCTTGTTTTTATTTTTTCATACAGTGACCTTTGGTGGTTGGGTTGACCATCAGTAGTTAGGGTAACTATCTATGGTTTAGGTAACCATCAGTGGTTGAGACAGACCATCGATGGTTAGGATGACCATCAACAATTATTGTGGGTTGGGTCTGGTCAAGAAAAAGGATATTTAGATGAGGTTATAGAATATAATTTTAAGATATGGGTTTGGGTTGGGTTGATTACAAAATAGAAACAAAGTAATTGAAAATAGATACTTAGCTTACCATTTGTTGATCTGATGAATGGTTGAGGTGGTTGGCTAATAAACTCATTGATGGAGTTTAGGGAGATTTTGGTAGAGTAATAGTACTTGGATGTTGGCCAATAGATATTAGCACTTCAAATCTCTATCATACCTAATGGCTTGTTAAAGATCTAGAAGAACACCTACAAAATAAAATGCTAATGTAATAATCTCTAGCTCTAAATGGTGATCACTTGATTTTGGATCTAGACTCACCCTCTCCTCCTCTCTCTTTATAAGAAGGAAGGATAAGTGCAAAAATATGTTAAAAAGAGGTTCAACTATCTTTTCTAATTTTAACTCAGACATGCACTGATCCACGCATGGATAATAGACAAGATAATTATAAAAAGAAAGGTGGTGTGATGTGGTAGTTTAATGGTTCAGGCAGTGGAAACCTAACTATCAGTAATCAAGCCTAATTGTCAATGGTTAGGATGACTATTAATGTTTGAGAGTTAAAGTTCAATTTGGGTTAAATGGTTGGTTAGCTAGTAGGTTAATCCTGACTTGAGTTAGGTTTGGTTTGTGGTTGAAAGGTCTAGGTTGCTCGTTAGTGGGTCTAAGGGTGTTTCAACACTTAGAACTATAGTGTGCAATTTTCCAGTGTCTATAGGAGGAGTGAGTAGCAGAATATAGATGGGTTCTGACTAGATGCCTGATTCTAGGATCACTCTTAAGCTACCTATTACATCAAATCTTAGAGGCTATAATGCTTATGCTTAAGTAGGTTGCATTTGGGCTACCTAACATCATGTAGTTTAGGCTCACCTATATCACAACTTGGTTACTAGCTCTATAAGATGAGGTGAAGGAGTTAGAGGAGCAATTAGAGTAGCTAGAGGTAGAGTGTAAGGAGAAACTAGAGGAGGTAGAGGTGGATTTGGATCTTGAGGAGATATATGAGATCATAAAAGTGGAACTAGAGATAGGGATAAAACTTGAAGTGGATAAGGCTATAGAACGCCCTAAAATATTTTTTAGGAGATGGCCAAAGTTATTGGAGTTGAGTCCTCCATAGACTGAGCAAGAGATGGAGTAGTTGTAGAGGGGCCTACCTAAGCCTTATTCACTTTATTATTGTTATTTATTTCTATCTTGAGAAAGCACCTCATGGTCATTAATGGCATTCAAATAGAGCTCATTATCATCTTTAGGTTGATGGTCATAGTTGATGTTGAGCCAAGTTGAGTATTACACCAAATGGGCTTGAATCACCCTTTTAGGTTCCCATTTCCATATCTTACTTTTTTCCAAGGTGAAGGAGTCTTGCTTGACCATCATATTTTATATTGAAGGGAATTTCTTATAGACATGGTCATATGGTGATCAAGAGCTGTGGGCATGTCTTTTATTGATGTTTTATACAAAATATGAAGATGTCATTCATCGATTGATACCAATATTCTATTTTACTAAGTAGTCAAGCACATACTATATAAATCTTATGGGGTATTGGAGGAATCCCATGACTTAGATCACTATTTCATCTTTATATATCTAGTTGTCCTTGATGGCTATGATAGAGTCCCAAGTTATCTTTGAGAGTTGGGGCCTCAGAGCTTCATTGACCACATGGTACACCATTGGGTAGAAGTAGTCACAGATGTCCTAAACATCATGGTGAAATTGGTAGACATAAAGTTTTTAGAAGACTATGTGGATGTTTAGGCCATTGGTAACCCATGCAAGAAAGGTTTAATGCTTGAATGAGAACATCCTAAAAATTTCATCAACTAGGTAACTCATCATGTATAAGTTTCCCCCATTTTGGGTGTTTATAATGGCATGGACCAAATTGAATTTGATCAATCCTCCAATGTCTAAGATGTCTAAGTGAGTCAAGATCATGTGGAGAAGGGGAACCCAAAGCTTATTGACATTATGGTAGTTTGGGTATTTAAATGACTAGTTTAGTATGATCATGCCTACTTGGACCTCCTCCTAAAAGGTGTGAACTATGTAGGCATTGATCTTTTCTTTATTAACCCACTTAAAATTGGTGTTCTCAACTCAGTCATGAAGGATGTCATAGATATGATAGGTGTTCATCTAGGATGACATTTACACTACATTATATGAGAAAGAGAAGTTTGGGAGGGCATGGTACACCTTAAAGGCATTCTTAGATGTATCAATAAGCTAGTGTTGAGAAGTGGGTGAGCACACCCAATCATTGATAGCATCTTATACATGAGCATCCTTGTGGAGGATGTCACCCATTATTTTAGTATAAGGAAACACCTCTAGTTTGGCCATGACTCTATCGAGTCCACACTTTTTATAAGACCAAAGGGTATCCTTATGCTCAACTAGTTAGTCATTGGTATTGGTAGAATCCTTAAGGACCTACTCAATTACTTTAAATATGTTATTTTAGTGTATGTATCTGGTTAAATTAACATGGAATGTGGTGTCCTGATACTCAGGCTTGGCCTTTGGGCTTGCGGATGAAGCAATTATTGGAGTGGGACAAAGAGGGAATTATGAAGCTTTAGGCATCGAAGGTGTGAGATATAGGGGTTCTATGTAACTTTGAAAGTGAAGAATCTAATATCTCTTAAAAGGTAAGAATAGTAACCATTAATGGGCTTTTATTAGGATTTATAAGTGCATGCATACATATCCCTATATTAATGGTGTTTGGAAACTCACTTACTGTGAATTTTAAATTGAGTTGGTGATTGGATTTTCTCCCTTTATTTCTAAATCTAGAATTGAATTAAAATACCATGATCCTCTACTACTAGCCAGATATAACAATGGTGATGGGATGTTTTTTAAACTATCTAATTGGGTTTAGCTTCCTATTTTATTAATTCCTAGAACCTGGTAGGCATGCATTCACATCTCTTATAGAACCTCAGCTAACTCCTACTTTCTAACACATGTCATCTATTTATTGGTCCTTCCATTAATGATTGACACCTAGGTATGCTTTTGTACTCCATTCATTCCCCTTGGCTAGGTGATGTATCACTTGGGACACATGGCACACCTTATTTGGCCTTTGAGTCTCATCTATACTTCATTATGAGCTTTCCAAGTCATAAGTGGAAACTAGTTCATCCTTGCACTAGATTATATGGCAAATTCTAATTTGGCTAGCTAGGCTCTAACATCACTGAAAAGTTCAGGGGATGGGTCAGTCTGACTCAATATGATGTGGCAATTTCCCATTTGGTCAAGATCTCTTAGGCTTTGACATCTCTAAAAGGTCTAGGATTAACCTCTCTTTCTCCAAATGATGTATCAACTTCCCATTCGGTAGAGCTTTGTAAAGTTATTGAAATGACCAAGTAAGAAAGATAAAAATATATATGATACAATATATCTTACCTCTCAAATATAGATAACTTAGGTTGACATGAAGGATAATGAGTTTGTTTCTCTAGGAAGGGAACTAAACTTCAATAAACCCTTGAGAAAATCAACCTGTAATGTTAGTGTCATGATATACTAAAGAGAATAAACACTACTTAGTTATTTTATAGAAATTAATAGAGGTCAATTACTACTTGAAGAAATCAAGGAAGTGTATATTCTAAATATTTAAGTAGGCATCACCAACAATAATAAAATAAAGGACTATGAAGATCTGGTTCATGAAAATTTTAGAGGGGTCACCCATTTTGGAAAAAAGGGGGCATGTTGACACTACAAATGGTTATTTCCACAAGAAAAGTGATGAGAAACACTTAGAACCTAACTAATTTCTTATTCTTTACTTCATAAATACAAATATTATATGGGGAGGTCTTTATTGTCCATAGAAAAGATGAGGCACCAAAGTCTCACAATAGAAAATAACATACTGAGCTTTCACGCATAGATAGCCACCAATGTGTGTGAGAAGTGATTTTTATTTTCAATTCATTCTTTGATTACCTTTGAGTAATCAAGGATGGATTGGTTATCAAACTTCTTCCAAGGCATTATTAGCTTGATGGCTTAGGGGGATGACTAGGGCATTTCCCTGCTACCAAATGAGCATCCATATCCCTAACAGAGATGCCTTTGGTCCCATTCTTGGCCTTTCTCTACTAATATCCAAGATGGAAATCGTATGGTGGAGATTACCTATATATCCCTTTTGAGGTAGACTTAGAATTCAGATTTTGCATGATTTATTTATTCTTTTCCAAGATTCTTGAGAAGATATCATTACTTATTAGTCTTATCCATTGAGGGTTCAGGACCAAGCCAAAGGTGAATTGATAAGGGGGAAGGTCTAAATAGCCATTTAATCCTTGATCAACTTGAATAATCTAATGTATTCTAGAGCTATTGTTTTAAGTGTGTCTTAGTGTCCATCATGGGGTGTAGGTTGTTCTAAAATCCACCTATTTATTTTAGAATCATTGGCTTCTCAGATATGAGATGTCAATATTCCCCATTTTATAATCCTATAATTTCTTAGACTGAAAGCTTTAACTTGGGCTTCCCTACTTCTCAATAATCCTCTCAAGATTCAACCACCACTTAGAGTAGTTACTAACAAGAGTTAAGAATTAGGGGAATACTATAGAATAAAGAAGGGCTTGAAAGGGAAAAACACAACATAAGATAAAATCACACAATAGAAACAAACACACGATAAAAGAAAACACATAACTAAAGAAAATTTATTTAATATACACATTAACACCTCCTATGTAGATTATTTAGAAACCACTTTGGAAGGGATAGCCGAGAAATAATACTCCAAAAACTATCCATTTACTAGAAGTGGTAAGTCATTTCCATAAAGATCCTTAATAAAAAAGACATTTTGGCCTATTATTTTGGATATATTTTATGGGTCAATCTAGAGGGATAAATTTTTTAATGATAACCTTTCTTCTCATGGGTCTTGTCCCACATCAGGACTAGGTCCAAAATTATGAGGGTCTTGACCTAAAACCTCTTAACAAACCACCTCTTGATTGTGTCTTGATGCTATCAAACCTTCATCATAGTATTCTAACTAAATTGGGTATAGGATTATGGAATTCACTTTGTCACCCAGTACCATGAATTGATATATTAACTTATAAGTAGGTATTTTGAGAGTGATTGGCATGATCAACTCTAATCCATAGATGAGAAGGAAAGGATATATTTTGAGGGCTTGTTTATACATTGTACATTCTACCCATAAGGTGAATTTTACCAATGAGTTTCATTCTTAGGGCTTCTCTTTGACTAATTTATTTATGGCATAGATCAAGTTTTTGTTGGTGGATTCGACTAATCAATTTTATTGTGGGAATTGATTGGAGGAGAAATTTAATGTCATCTTTTTATTGTAGTCCCACTCTTTAAATTATATAGATTGAAAGGTAGATACATTATCACATTAAATAAATAGGGAACCCAAAACATGTGACTATGGAATTCTCTATGAACTTGATGACTTTAGCAGTGGTGCTCCTTTTCATTATAACTACCTCAGATCATCTAGTGAAGTAGTATGTGCATGTGAGGACAAATTTATGATGAACTAATGAATTGGGGTTAATAACCCTCATAAAATATATTCCCCATTGTGAAAATATCACAAACTCTATAATAGGTTATAGTGGCATTGTGATGTACATGTCTATTTTAGCAAAAGTTTGGCATTGGTGATAGAAATGAATAGGATTGTGAACATATTTGAACAACATGGGCCAATAGTAACTTGCCCAGAGAACCTTGTGAGCCATGGCATTTACCATAGGATGGTTATCTCCCATTTTTTCATGGAAACTTGCCATTATGTCCTTGGCCTCTTCTTATAATACACATTGAAGGTAGATTCATTCTTGGTTTCTTCTGCAGAGAACTCCTTTCTTCATCATATAATGTGTTAATTTTAGTTGGAGGGATCTTTTATGCATATGGTTGAGTCCTAGGAGTGCATTTCCATAAATTAGAAAGTGTAAAACAAGGGCATACCAATCTAAATATTGCACCCTTTATTGGTCCACTTGGTGTATCATGATTCTTGGGTCTATCTATGTGATTAGTTGGGTGAGGACTTCTCCCCTAACCAAATTGGTTGGCTTGATTTCTAAGTCACTCTTGAAATTTCATCATCCATCAACCTCTCCTCTTGCCTAATTTATTTTATGATAACATTTGATTTATAGTCATGTCTGGGACAATGGCATACATTATGTTCCAAAGGATATAATGCCTAAATTCCTTCAATGCCTTGACTAGTGCAAAGGAATGTTTATCTAGGGTAGAGTACCAAAGTTTTGCATCTTTAATATTAGTGTTCATAAAACCCATAGGGTGTTCTCCTTATAAGCTCTAGGTAAGGTAGGAGGTAATAGTGTAATCTACATCAAAAGGGTAAACATAAAATTCCTGCATATAGTTTAGGATGATAAGGATTGGGGTTTACATGATAACATTTTTGATATCCTAGAAAGTTTTCCTTAATTCTACTTGCCACTTTTATTTAGCATCCTATTTGAATAATGCATTCAAGGGCATCACTATTTCATCAAATACATAAATGAACTTGTGCACAAAGTTGATTTTCCAAAAGAAAGATTGTATTTCTTTCTTGTCATTAATTAAAGGTAGTTTATAAATTATATCCACACTTTTGGGGTTGATAACAATAGCTTCATTTGTGATAATATGACTGATAAGGTTACCTTTAGTGATATTGGACATGTTCTTATTTAGGTTTAAGGAGATGTCATACCTTTATCATCTTTTAAATACTCTTTCTAGGTGGCACACATGATCTGACCTATATTTAGAGAACATGATTAGGTCATACAAATATATTATTATGCACTTACCTATTAGGCCCTCAAAGGCAAAGTCCATTACCCTTTTAAAATTTTCACCGATGTTGATTATCCCAAAAGGCATATATTTATAAGCAAATGTACCCGAATTGGTGGTGAAAATGTGTCTTAGTTATGTCTCCTTGGTTGACTAGGACTTGGTTATAAACCAAGAAGCCATCCAATAAGGACATCATTTAGGACCCACTAAAAATTTGGATCACCTTGTCCAATGATGGTAATGGGTATTTATATTTATCTAAGGCCTGATTTAAATTCTATAAATACACACAAAGGCATATTTCACCATTCTTATTCTACACTAGGACCAGGGCAGCCACCTAGGTGGAGTGGCAAACTGGGAAAATTATCCATTTAGAGAGTAATTTATGAACTTCCTTGTGAATCAAGGGATCTAATATTGGGTTAGTTATCCTCTATCTTTGTATGAAGGGTTTTTGGTCAGATTTTAAGGGGATGGTGTGAGTAATTACTCTCAAATCAAAGACCTTAAGGTCTTCATATGCCTAGGCAATTACATCCTTGTACTTTAGCAAAAATTTATATAATTGTTCCAATTTATGGTTCACTTAATCTAGACCCACATTAACTATCTTTAGATTCTACGTAAGGCCAAGATTAATGAGCTAACACTTCTAATCTTTGAACTTAGGCCTTTCATATTGGAAGGTTAGGTCTAGCACATCAAATGATCTTTCTAATGGAATTTTCCTCTTTGGGATCCTATTCCCATGAATGTTCAAGATCCCATCCTTATCAAACTAAATCTTGGGGTTGTCTCTATCCTTTTCATCTATGATTTGGGCCTTGAATATCCCCTCAATACTAAAGAACTAGATAATTTGTTGGTCATATTCAAAGACCTATAAGTTATTCACATTATCCAAGATAGAAGCATAGGGGATGAGTTCCATAGAGAACTCTTGTAACTCAATGTCATCTAGAGGGGTTGAGTTCACTACAGTTGATGTTAATGAGTTTGCTACATAGTTTTTATTTGAGAGAATAGGGATGATATTAAATACATTAAACATTTCAATCAGGTCTCAAGCTCTATGTTTATACTTTTTGAGGTATGATAGTTTACATTAAAACTTAGTTTTGATCTAGGTGACTACTAGTTCAAAGTCATTAAATACTCTTAGTTCATTTGCCTTGTGTCTTAATGAAAATTTTAATTCCAAGATTAGATATTCATACTCCACCAAGTTATTCATATAGGGGAAATGTAGCCTATAGGAAATTAAATGTTTCTTCCATAATGGATCTATAGCCAAAACACTAGACCCAGTACCTTGTTTGGAGTGAGCTTTGTCTAAATAAAGAGACTCTAAGTTAAGCAAACTTCGGCTATGATGGGTTTAAAATGTTTTTAGGTTTGGTTTTTAGTGTGTAGATGCTTAAGTCTAAGGAAACTAAGTTTGTTTTTTCATTAATAATGTTGTATTTAATAATCATGTGTTTCATGTGTGGTTCCATATCCACTCATATTTAGTTGGATACTCCTCTCCGTGACAACCATATATGGGAAAAATCTATGGACATATACCCATTTAGGTTTTTCGACCAACCTATGATAAGGAGCATACCATATAATTATAGCATGTCAACCACTTGAATGTATATAAAGTGTTGAATCCTAGGTTTAGATTTTAACTAGATGTGGACATTTAACAACTTGCCTATCATTATCACCTCTGACTTGTCCAACTAAACCACTGCCTTATCTAATTTTATAGGGGTTTTAACAAGTTTTTTGCATATGCCTATTGGAATCACATTGGTTGAGGCTCCAAAATATCCTAAGTAGTTATGAAAATTCTTTCCAAACAACCAGATGGTCAAAAAAAAAAAGGGAACCTCCATCTTAATCGTTTGAATAAGCACATTGGTGTGTGTTTCTCTCAATTTTGGTTGGGCTTGTGGGGTTGCATTTTGAGTTAAATAATTTTAAAAAAGGTATTGTTTTTCTATGATTTGGGTAAGATCATGTAGGGTAATATTAACATTGATTTTGTTCATATCCTTGATTATGTTATAAACCCCTTTACTTTGGATTGGTGGGGTTTCTACAAGTGTCTTAGGCTCTTGAGGTCTTGAAGGTGGAGGATCATTCTTAGAATTTTGGTTTGGTGGGGTTGTACCATTATTTAGGGGGTCAAATTAGTAAGGTGATGTTGTTGATACCTACTCCTAAGGGTATAGTTATTGCTTTATAACTATTGAAAAACTTGCACCTCACTAATACCTTCTTACAGCTCATTTTATTCCTGGCTAAGGAAATCCAAGGTTTCCAATACTATATTAGTACTAGGGGTTTTACCCAAGTTAGAAAATTATGGATGATTAGGGAATACCTTGTATTGTTCCATTTACTTTTGGAAGATATTTAAAGTAGAACTAAACTCTATGCAATCCATCTCCTATGTGTTGTTGTGTCATGCAATCGAAACCAATTGGGTAAGGCTATCTCAAAGATATTGATCTCAGGGAGCCTATTTATTGGGAGAAGATTTTGGGAAGTTGTGGGGGTAATTGTAGATCCTATTTGGACTTTAATATGTGAAATTATTATTATAAATTTATGTGTTATATTTTCTCATCTATCTTTATATCCATAGTAAGTCACTATTGAGCTTTTTTACCATTCAATTAATGCCATCTATCTTAGTTTGAGTGGACTCTTTAGGCATGGTTTAGATGTTGTTAGCTACATATAATGTCACTTGATTTTGAGTCCAAGGAATAATATCTAGACCCCCTAGGTTTAGGAAACCCAATTATTGGTTTGAAGTGGGATGACCTAATGGGATCTGATACATTGTAGTGAGTGACTAAGGTATAAGTGCATCCTAATTAATGTTAGGTAATAAGTTATATATATATATATATATATATATATATATATATATATATATATATATATATCTTTAGCATATGTAGGGTCCATCAAAGTAGATAGGCAATTGAACCTCAAGGGCCACACTATGGCCCCTACTCCTTGCATGATACCAAATATATATATATATATATATTTGGTATCATGCAAGGAGTAGGGGCCATAGTGTAGCCCTTGAGGTTCAATTGCCTATCTACTTTGATGGACCCTACATATGCTAAAGATAGATTTGTTATAGTTGTGTCCCTTCTCAAGAACATGGCCATCCAAGGGTCCATAGAATTCTTTTACATTTAAAGTGTTAGTTGAGGGTTGGGTTGGTAAATCATGATTATATGGCTATACATATTTTGGAATAAATCATTAAAATTTATAATAGGATCATTGGGCTCTCTCTTAATACAAGCAAACTAATTATACAAGACACTAGGGTCTATTGATTGGCCAAATTAGGCAAGGAAAGCATAACTAAAGTGGTCTCAAATTGATATAGAGTTTTTGGAAAGGTTTAGGAATCACTCATAGGTAAAGTCCATTAGAGTAGAAGGGAATAACCTACATGCTACATCTTCATGTTCTACATTTAAGAGACTTAGGGTTGTCTTATAGGAGGTTATGTGTTCCTCCATAGTTTATCCTAGACCGTAGGTGAAATGAGTAAGATACCTCTCAAAGTTCCTAGGTAGATCATTGATGACTCATAGAATATTAATGGCTGAGCCATCTAACTAGGCCATCTTGGGATGCGTATTTGGAATTGGTTACAAAGAGGAGCTAATATGAATCATGGTAGGTCTAGGTTGATTAGACTTGGGTTTCTTATGGAAAATCAAAGGGGGGATTGTCGATCTATCTTAGCAAGACCTAGTCCTATGGATCTAGGAATTTGACTCAAGAGAGGATGGTTAGTTTGGTTTTAGTTCCAAAATGAAAATAAAATGAAAGAAACACACTAATAGAATAACATCTCTAGGCCTAGACACTAGGGAGAGCTTAGTTTAAAAAAATAAATGACAAACACAACTAAAAATTAAGGAATACAACACAAGCATCCCTTCACCTTCCTTGGATGCTCCAAATGCCTTTGTAGTAGTGGCTTGCTTGGTTTTATGCTCATGAAGCCCTTGGCAATGGAAGCTTGGATACCTCTATCTCTCCCTGCAACCTTTGGCTTATGGCTTGGCTTGGCTTAGAATAAATTTTTCATGGTAACACTAGTTATCAAGACTTTTGAAGATATTTGAGAATAATAAATTTGCACCAAAATAACTTAGAAATGATGTTCATGGCCTCTCTATTCATAGATTTTTAAGATTGATCAGAATTAACCTAATCTTTCCATCCTAGGATTGAGATGTGTGGTTGAGGATTAATTCAATTTTTGGAATTAAGTTTATAATTATCCTCATCATGACATTGGAATAAGGGGAAATTAAGAGTCATGGAGGGCATCATGGAAGGCATTGATGAGGCATGGAGTGCATGAATCTTGATATTTGTGGCATTTATGTCCTAGGGATGTCTTCCCAAGAAATAAGGTCACATGATGATGTAAATATTCAATATCCATTTCCAAAAATAAATATTCAACAATTTTCCATGGAATTTTTAATTAGGCCTTGATTTGGATTAATTAGCTCTTAAGCATGATTAAGCACTTTGTGCACAAATTATTGAAATTGATCAGAATGCCTTATTATTGGTCCAAAATTTGATTGAATTAGAATTAGAAGGTGATGTCAGATGTGTTGGATCTATTAGCCTATTTAGGATGTTATAAATATAAAATAACAATGGCACATGTCTTACGTAAGAGATTTGATAGGAAAAATCAATCCAGAGCACCCAGGTGCAAAATTGGCATTTTGACTCAAAATGATCTAATCAAAGTTAGCTAGCCCACAAATTGCATTGGCCCATTTAGGGATACCCTATCCAAAATCATCACTTGAATACGTTAGTTTCACATAATTTATCATGTTTTAGTGTTTTTAAGGCAAATTGTGCATTTTAGGTGGAAATTGGTCAAAAGCCTAGTTGGAGGTTATTGGTGGCCAGTTTTAGGTGTCTATAGTTTGCCCCTATTTAGGAAGGTGTTACAAGATATAAGCATAGTAATGTATTCTCAAAGAATGAAAAGGTAATGTATGCCTACAACTGTAATGATTATAAAATAAATATATGATGCCCCCTCGAGGGAATGGTTGGCACAAGCAAGTTAGTAAATGGTCCCTCAAAAAGAAAGAAGTGAAATGAGGGGACCAAAGAAAGGAAAGATGATGGCATGAAACATAATGATATTGAAAAATTATTCAAAATCATTGAGAATACAAGCGGGATGATGTATAATGGTTTTCCCAAATGTGGTTATAAGCATTGTACCCTGATAGTGGCAATGTGGTATGATAACACAATGATTTTCCCAAAGATAATTATAATCATTGAGAAGATAGAGTTGACCCAGTTAGGATAGAAAAACAAGATAATAACATGCCCCTATATAGGAAGAAAAAGTAAAGTGGTGACAACATAATAATTTCCCAAAGGCGGTTATAATCATTGAGAAATGTAGGTGGCATGGTGTGAAATGATTTGCCCATAAGTAGTTATAATCATTAGACCCCAATTATGGTAAACATGATAAAATTGGCTGAGGATGATGATAAGTTAACACAGAGAGTAATGATGAATTAGAACAACCTACTATTAGGGATATGCTCATTCAAACTAATAAAGGTTGAAATTCTTTTATGTTTAATTACTCTATTTGGGATATGATTAGGATTGAATCAAGATGTCAATGATGAAGAGATACCACCATTGTTGAATAGACTTCTTGAATCTGAGGTTCGTTGTAGCACTTGTTGATAGGAATCATGGTATACCATCATGAGGACTTGGCCAAAATATGCATGAGGACTAACTCCCATAATCCAATACTCAATAGAAAATAATACACCAATGACATAAACCATGATGAAAATTTAAAAATATGAATATGGATGGATTCAAGTATAAGTTTTGGCAAGGAATCACCCAATGAACACACATAAATTGAATCAAGGCATTAGTGTTGAAAGAAAACAAACAAGAAGACAAACAAATAAAATAAATAGAAATAAACAAACAAACAACGTAATAGAAACCCTACGAACATTACCCCTAGAAAATAGGTGACAACTTAACAAACAAACAAAATGGGGGAATAAAAGAAAAGGAAGGGGGAAGCTGAGCTATCTCCATATGCACTAGGCAAGTGGACGTTGCCTACATAGTTCCATGAATGTAATATCCAATAAAAAACTTTAGGCCAAATGTAGTTCTTCTAGGGAATGAGAAAAATGTGATAATTAATGAAACTAAATAGAATGGATGTGATATAATAAGAGGAATGGTCTTGCAAAATGGCAAGTGCGTGAGATAAAAAGGCCAAAAAGGATGGGGAAACTAAATGACAAATGTTTTTCTTGTAACTTAGTAAGGGTTCCTAGAATCCTTAAGGAAAAGAAGTGGTCAATGTTTTTGTTCTTTTCTAATAATTTTTAGAATGTTTTGGGAATTATTTTGAAGTCTCTAAACTCAATCAAAAATGATGAGACACTAAATGGTTCAAGCTCATAAAATTATGAGAGTGTGGCTTAGGTTTCTCAAAAAATAGTGAGAACATGTCTTAGGTTACTCACAAAATGGTGAGAGCATGGCTTAGGTGGTGACTGAGCTAACCTCAAAAAGTATCAAGTGATACCTATTGTCTCCCAAAAATAATAGTCATTTTTGGAACAACATTTGAATTATTTTGGTTCTACAAACCAAAATTGTATCTTCCATTTTCAAAATTTGTCTTAGATATTCAGATTTCTCATTTTCAGAACTTCTTATAAAATCTACAGACTTTGCAAGTCAAGTTCAAATGGATTTTACATGTTGATTTCTATGGACTTTGTATTTTTAGTTTCTACAGGCAGGTTCATTTATACAGGGTCAAAGACTTCTACAGGTGGTTTTCAGTCAAAAGAATTGATTTTCAACATTTGTTCATTTTTTGGGATTGGTTTACAGTTTTGGTTCAAGTGAAAATCTTCATCGGCAAGCATCTGAGTACAAAAAGGAACTTGAACCATTGAACCATTTTGGTTCAAAGGTTCAATGGGTTCAAGGTTCAAAAAGTTCATGTTAAGTAAGAGTTAAGTGCTTCAAAATGGTTCAAAGTTCATTCACTTCAATTGGTTCATTAGCTTCAAGGACGTTTGGCCAAATCATTCAATTGAACCATTGAACTGTTTTGGTTCAAAGGTTCAAAGGGTTCAAGGTTCAACCAAAAGAACAGTTCAATGTTTCAGTTCAACCAAGTAGTTCAATGATTTATTTCATTCAGTTGGTTCATTATTTTAGTTCATCTTTTGGTTCAACATCTACAGGTTCAACAATAGGGGCTCAGGGTTGAACCATTGAACCAGTTTAATAGATTGGTTCAATCAAATGGTTCAACTGTTGGTTTAAAGGCAAGTTCAACATCTTGATTCAATGCTTAGTTCATTAGCTTGTTTTATTCATTGAACCATTAGCTTGAACCATTTTGGTTCAAAGCCTTGGTTCAACCGATTGGTTCAATGTCAAAGTTCATTGGATGGTTCATCGGCTTTTGGTTCAAAAGGATTGGGCGCACTTCATTGAACCATTGAACCGGTTAAACTAATGGTTCATCATCCAAATTCAAAGGGATGGTTCAACACAAAAGAAGACTTTTCGAAGGACAAGTGCCCTTACAAAGGGCACTTAATCAAGAAAACCACCATTTTGGAGGATCATTTTTCTAATAAGCCGAAAGGTAATTCATTTGGATTTGTCTAAGGCATTTTAAAAAAAAAAATTGATTAAGACTTAATTCTTTCGGATTTTTGTCCGAAGGAATTCCTTTGGACAAAAAGTTTGAAAGAATTCCAAGTGGTCATGGATCTCAAAGGAATTTTCAAAGAAACAAATGCGGGCTCAAAAAATCTGAAGACTTGTTCAAAAGACTTTGCGAAACAAATTTTCGCGAACTTTTTGTCTGGGGGAATTTTCCCTGAACTTTTTGTTCACGGGAATTTTTCATGGGATGAATGTCCACAAGAATTATCCATGGGGAAGACTCAAATAAAAGCCCAGGGATTTTTCCATGGGGACTATGAAAGCAAAAGGGGTTGTCGAAGGACCCCGAAGGGTAGGTGCCCTTGTGGGGGACTCTTGGGAACCAAAGTAAAGGGCTTGTCTGACTCGACATGGAACATTTCGCAAGGCCCAAAAGGGTATGTTCAATTCAAAAAAGTGCTAAGTAGTAAGGCCGAAATCCAAAAGAATACCAAAGGGTGACGCCCACAAAGATGTCAAATTCAACATAGTTGACTAGCCGTTGGAAGCATCTTGATGGGCATGTAAACGTCAATTTTAAAGATAGTGAAATAGTCGTTGATCTTTTGATCCACAGACCCGAATGCATTTTCAAAATTCAAGACAAAAAACTAGTTGAAAGTGAGGAAAGACAGAATAATGAATCAATTCAAGACCTGATTCAAGTAATCTAGAAAAGAGGAATGATGAAGACAAGATCAGACCGACGACTAGACATTGAAAGTTGTAATCTTTCAATTGCGTAGCTTGTTCATCTACATTGAAAAGATCAAATGGGTAAAAGACCCCAATGTTCCAGCTTGTCTTCCTAACATTTCCCAATCCATCATGATGTATTACTATTCCCAAGTCCTTCTTCAAGTGGCTATATAAGGAACTTTCTTTCATTGTAAAATCATCTTCTTTTTAACAATCTGAACGAAATTCTAACAAAATTGAGAGGCATCATTGAGACTTTGTGCTCAGTCTGTTGATTATATTTTGTTTATAAAAACAAGGGACTTTTTTAGACTTTGTGATGTGATATCTTTTCTATTTCATTAATTTAATAAGTGGGATTAGTAAATTAGTCAGGAAGGCATCCTGAAGAATCAACTGTGGAGCGACTTTGTGCCTCCATAGCTACCTTTAGTGTGTTTACTTTTTCATTGTTGTGTAAAGGACTTTGAAAAGACTTTGAGCTTTCATTGCCCTTCGTATATTACTCTTGAGCATTTCATGATAGAGACTTTGTGTTCTATTTTGATTTGCTGGTTACCATACTTCAGTTACATTCTACTTTTATTTCCAAGGGTATTCTTGTGGCTGACTAAATAGTTTTTTCTAAAAGAAGAGGAGAGCTGTCTATCATTCCTTGAGTTTTTCCTTTGTTTTGTGTACATCATCTCTGAAGAAAGAGGGATGGATGCCTGGTCCTACCCTTGAGTATTATTTTCTATTTATACATATACATAGCATATCCATAGAGAACCTCCCCTTAATGAGAGGAGAGAGCAGCCTCCTGATGTGATAAACTTACACATTAGGATGACTAATCTTCTTGTTTTGGTTGATAAGACCTATTTTGTCTACCAGTACGCTAATAGATAGAATATTCAACCAATAGTTTTTGGTGACTCCGTTGGGGATATACCCATTATCCATTTATAGTCTATCCATTCCATTCACTTCCAAACCAAAAGGAAAAGAATGCACAGTTTAAAGCCTCAAGCTTTAACTGAAGCAAAGTCAAATCTTTTCCATTTTTATTTTACAATCTGGTAGATTCAAGGTATACACGAAGCCAAAGGGCTGAAGGTGTCATTGATCTTGTGTTTGAGTTGGTACTGCAAAGTGATTTTGATCTGTTTCTTTCACCATATCATCTCCAACAAACTAAGAGCTTCCCTCCTACTACAGCCAGATCTCCATTACCAGATGAAGTATCTACTTTTGCTATTGATAAAGTTGTGACTATAATTACCCCTTTGAGATTTGTTATCCCTCCTTTTTAGTATCCTATAATGGTAGTTCAAGGCCCCTAAGGTAATGCTTTTGGTCCTCTCAATCTTACTCCTCCTCTACATGAGCTTCCACGTAGTTCTAGGAAGAATTTCCCTAAATTCTATGGTGATGGGAAAGTTCATCCTGATGAACACATTACAACATTCAGTATAGCTTGTGGAGTCATTGGAGTAGAGTCTGGAAATGTAGCAATCAGGCTTTTTGTTGAAACACTATAAGGTCCTACTGTAGATTGGTTTTATCATTTACAGGCTCGATCTGTGACTGATTGGAATACTTTGAAAGCTAAGTTTGAAGCCAGATTCAAACCTATAGAGGATGCACATACACTTTTGGCTCAACTTACACAAATGAAAAAAGAGCCGCATGAGCCTATGAGAGATTTCATAGCTAAATTTGACAAGTTAAGAAATAGAATTCCTATGATTTCTAGACCTATAGCTAAGAATTTTAAATGCTTTTTCATTAATTCTTAGCTACCTGAAGTCAGTTTCCTCTTGAGACGTGCTGGCCAAATAGATCTCACTGCAGCTCAACTTTTGGCCACTGAAGTAGAAGATGATCTCATCTTAGCGAGGAAAATAAGAAGAGATCCCAATATAAACAGAGCTTCATCATATTCCGAATTTTCATCTACAAACACCACAGATCCAATGGTGCAAAAGTTAGCAAATGAGCTCCTTGGCCTCAAAAAGCAAATGGCTCAAGGAATGTCTTCTGCTCTTACATACAAAAGAACATTCCCAAATCAGTCATATCAAGGCAATGTTTTCAGAAACCAAGGACACAAAATTGCCTTCCTCCTCCACAAGGAAAACTTGCCTTAGAAGCTCCTCCAACCAATTCAGCAATGGGATACATTTAAACAGAATTAGAATTCTCTTATCAGCCTAAATTAAATCAAGAAAATGAAGCTAATATCATTGAAGACAGTCAAGAAGAATCAACTAGAAACTCCCACATTGGTTTCTTGAATTATCAAGATGAACTTGGAAGCAAAGGAGAAGCTTTAGATGGATCACATGCAGTGTTTACCAGGTCTAAGAACCAATCAGTCTAACAAGCTAATAAAAAAAAGATAGAAGAACAACCACAACTAGTAGTCACAATTGTCAAGCATAAGACAGCTCTACCCTTTCAATCAAAAGATCTGATTATCACTCAAAATATAAATACATATAGTGTGCCTTCCCCTTCTACTTCTAATTTGCAAACTAGCCCACCTCCCATCCCTCCTAAAATTCAGAAAGCTGAAGTACCTTTTTTTGTACCTAGCTCGATTCAACCATTTGATATAATTGATCATGTCAAAAAGACAAAAATATAGATGTCTAAATTTGAATATTTGCAATCCCATCTGGATCAATTGAACAAACTAGTCCAATATGTTAAAAATTAGACTGTCCCTGTAGGACAAAAGGCCAAAAAAGTAACTTTTGATTCTTTAATGAATACGCCTATTCTAAATAATTTGATTATCACTCCTACAACTATTTCTGGGAAAATAGAACCCTTCTATGTTTCCCTATTAATCAATGGCTACAAGCTGAGTAACTGTATAATAGACTCAGGTGCATCTAACAATGTTATGCCTACTAAAGTTGCTGAGTCTCTTGGTCTCACATTGACCAAGACATTTGGCAGATGTTTCTCCATGGAGAATAAGCAAGTGCCATTGCTGGGGCAAATCAAAGATGCTTAATTTGCATTCGCAGCCATTCCAGACAAGAGGATTAAAATGATTGTATTAGTGGCTGACATCCCAGCATCTTATGGCATTTTGCTTGGATGGAATTTTTGTAAAGACGTGGGAGGAGAACTAAACATGGATCTATCCGAGGCAAGGATCCCTGTCCAAGGTGTGATGAAAAGATTACTTCTGGAAAAGGAAACAAAGTATGTAGTTACCAAGATGTCAGCTCCTGAAGCTCAAATCCTCTTTGAATCTGTAGGTATGGGTAATTATTTTTTATATACAGATCATGAAGAAAGACCCTCCATCTCTGATGAGGGAAAGTCTGAAATAAAGCCAGTATCTAATGAGATTTGGACTCTAGAATTTGATGATAGTTGTTCCTCTACTGGTTCTAGAGCCAGAATTGTCTTGATATCTCCTCAAGGAGATTTATTTCCTTCATCCTATAAGTTACAATTTAGCAACACAAATAATACAGCTGAATATGAATCGATGTTGCTGGGTATGAAAGCTGCTCAAGAAAGAGGCATCAAGTTTCTTCATGCTAAAGGGGATGCTGAATTAGTGGTCTTTCAAATGAGAAATTCATATCAGACCAAGAATGAAAGGCTACACCATTACCGTAATCTTGTTTGGGACAAAATTGAAAGCTTTGATGTTTCAACATTTCTTCCATTCCAAGAGAATCTAATGATAGAGCTGATGCACTTGTTGTTTTAAGAACTCTTTTAGTTCCTCATTCTTTTTAAAGAAGATAAATATACCATTGAGCTGGTCTATAGGCTGAGTGTTCCTAACAATGTTGATCATTAGCAAATTTTCAATGATGATCAGTAGATCATTGCCTTCTTGGAAAGAAAAGACAATTTTAAATAGTTGTATTTTAAAGGCAGCGAATCTCAGAAGTCTGAATTTGTTTCTGAATCCAGTTTAGATGTAAATGGAGAGTTCTTACTTCTGAAAGGAAATAAAATTCTTAAAGGCCTAGTTTATCTTGAGAAGCTATTTGACAAACATGATAGATTTGTCAAGCAACAACAGACAGATTTGAATTTCTCTCAGAGATTTGACCAAGTAAATCTGACCAACAAAGAAAATCCAAAAATGGTCAACATTGGTAAGTGTTGTACACTTGAAGAAAGATTCAAATTCACTTCTTTACTCCATCAATACATTGATGTCTTGGCATATTCATATGAAGATATGAAGTCTCTCAGACCTGATGAAATCTGTCATCATATTCCTCTCAAGGCTGATTCAATGCCTTATAAGCAGAAATCCAGACAATACAATCTAAAATTTTCAAGTACAATTATGTCTGAAATTTAAAAAATGTTAAATGCTAAAATTATTTCTCCAATCCATCATTCTACATGGATTGTGAACATAGTTATTGTAAGGAAGAAAAATGGTGAAATCTATATTTGTGTAGATTTCCAAAATTTGAATCAGTCATCTCTAAAAGACAATTATCCTTTGCCAATCATGGACCAAGTGCTTCAAAAAGTAATGGGATTAGAAATGTTATCAATGCTGGATGGCTTCTCAGGGTATAACCAAGTTGAAGTTGCTAAATATGACCAACACAAGACTGCATTCACCATGCCTTGGGGTACATTTGCATACAAAAGAATGCCTTTTGGCTTAATAAATGCTGGTGCTACTTTTCAGAGAGATATGGACATGGCTTTCAAAGATGAGATTAGCAAATTCATAGTAGTATATCTTGATGATTTAACTATCTTTTCAAAGCATCGATCTGATCATGTGCGCATTTGTAGCAAGTGCTGGAGCACTACCGATAAAATGGTATTTCTTTGAATCCTAAAAAGTCTATTTTTAGAGTGACAAAAGGGAAACTCCTTGGACACATTGTGTCCAAAGAAGGCATAAAGATTGACTCAGATAGAGTCAAGTCTATTCAAGAGCTGAATTTGCCTACAAGTAAGAATGTTGTTCACTCTTTCTTCAGAAAAGTGAATTTCTTCCAGAGATTCATCCCCAAATTTGCTAAGAAGACAAGACACATTGTAAACATGATGAAAAGAAAGACTATCTTCAGCTGGACCAAAGAAGGCAAAGCAACATTTCAAAATATCAAGGTCACTATTGCTCACGTCCCTACCCTAGTTTGTCTAGATTACCATAGAGATTTCATTATATATAGTTATGCATCTGAGCATACTCTTTCAGCAATTCTTGTCCAGCAAGACAAAGAAGGTATGGAATCCCCTATCTCTTTTATGAGCTTCCCTCTGAAAACTCATGAAATGAAGTATTAGAATATAGAGAAGCACACCTATACCTTGGTAAAAGTAGTCAAACACTTTCATTTCTATATTCTGAATTCACATATTACTACCTTAGTTCCTGACAGTATAATCAAGTCTATATTAACTCAGCAAGAGTTTGGCACAAAGAGAGGTAATTGGATTGCAAAGATCCAATGATTTGATCTGGATATCAAGTCAACAAAGCTGGTCAGAGGTAAAGGCCTTTGTCAATTAATGGCTGACAATAAGCCATAAGATACACAGCGTGAAGAAGCTAAGGTTGAAAATACGCCAACAGTCCTTTTTGTCTTCACCACCAACGAATGGTACTCAGATATTGCATATTTTCTGACTTATGGTAAATGTCTTACTCATTTATCTTACAAAGAGAGGAGAACTATCAGATTGAAAGCTGCCAATTTTGTCCTTTGGGACAACAACCTGTATAAAAGAAGCATAGATGGAGTTTTCTTTTACTGTGTAGATAAAGAACAACAGACCCAGCTCTTGAAATCTTTCCACAATCTAGCTTGTGGAGGACATTTTTTTGCCCCTGTGACTACTCACAAAATTCTACGAGCTAGGTATTATTGGCTGACTCTTTTCCAAGATGCACATAAATGGGTAAGGAAATGTGAGCTTTGCCAACAATTTGTTAGAAGACCCAAGTTGGCTGCTCTGCGTCTCAAGCCAGTAATCATAGAAGAACATTTCCAGCAGTGGGGACTCAATTTTATTGGGACAATAAATCCATCTTCAAGTGTTGGACATGATTATGTCCTTACAGTGACTAATTATTTCACTAAGTGGGTAGAAGCAATCCTGACAAAGCACACTACTTTAGAAGTTGTATGCAACTTCTTGAAAGAGAATATCATTTCTAGATTTGGAGTCCCACTCAAAATTGTTACTATTAATGCAACTTGTTTCACCTCTCAAGAAATTATGCAATTCTATTTTTATTATGGAATTACTCTCTCTCATTCTTTTGATTGTTTTTCGTAAGGGAATGGACAAGCTGAGTCCAGCAATAAAAATTTGGTAACTATTATCAAGAAACTTGTAGATGATAATCAAAGGATGTGGCACAAAGCATTGCTTGATGCTCTGTGGGCTAATAGGATCATGCCAAAAAGGGCGATTGGTATGTCTCATTTTCAACTTTTCTATGGGATTAACGCTAAAATACCAATCACCTTAGAGTTACCAGCATTGAAATTGGCTAAGGCCATTGAAGATCAAACATATGAGAGCTCTCTTAATAAAAGAATCATGTGTCTAACTCAACTAGAGGAACAGAGAACCATGGTGGTGGACAGAATTATTGTTCATCAAAGTCTCATAAAGAAACTTTTTGATCAGAAGGCCAAAAATCATGATTTCTAGATTGGAGATAAAGTTTTGATGTGGGATAAAAGAAGAGATCCAAAAGGGATGCATGGAAAGTTTGACTCCCTTTTGAGAGGTCCATTCATAATTCATCAACACATGGGCAAAAATAGCTTTCTTTTGAAATACCAAGATGGCACACTCTTTTCTTCACCCCATAATAGGTAGCATCTAAAACACTTCAACTCTTGAAGTACCAGATTGTTGTCTCTGTATATATGTATATTTGTACAGCTTTATTCCTTTTTTGTTTTGTTTATTTTCTTTTTGACGCCTTTCATGACTCTGAAGCCCAATGGTACACTTGAAGACACTGGAGATTCTGAATTCTACTCCTTCCAATTCATTTTACAATTGACAAAAGTTCCCCAACTGGAGCCAGCTATTGTCTCCCAAAAATAACTGTCATTTTTGGAACAACATTTGAATTATTTTGGTTCTACAAACCAAAATTGTATCTTCCATTTTCAAAATTTGTCTTAGATATTCAAATTTCTCATTTTCAAAACTTCTCAAAAAATCTACAGACTTTGCAAGTCAAGTTCAAATGGATTTTACATGTTGATTTCTATGGACTTTGTATTTTTAGTTTCTACAGGCAGGTTCATTTATATAGGTTCAAAGACTTCTACAGGCAGTTTTCAGTCAAAAGAATTGATTTTCAACATTTGTTCATTTTCTAGGATTGGTTCAGAGTTTTAGTTCAAGTGAAAATCTTCATCGGCAAGCATCTGAGTACAAAAAGGAACTTGAACCATTGAACTGAACCATTGAACCATTTTGGTTCAAAGGTTCAACGGGTTCAAGGTTCAAAAAGTTCATGTTCGGTAAGAGTAAAGTGCTTCAAAATGGTTCAAAGTTCATTCACTTCAATTGGTTCATCAGCTTCAAGGACGTTTGGCCAAATCATTCAATTGAACCATTGAACTGAACCATTGAACCATTTTGGTTCAAAGGTTCAAAGGGTTCAAGGTTCAATGATAGGTTCAACCAAAAGAACATGTCAATGTTATAGTTCAACCAAGTAATTCAACACTTTATTTCATTCAATTGATTCATTCTTTTAGTTCATCTTTTGGTTCAACATCTATAGGTTTAACAACAAGGGCTCGATATGCTTCATTGAACCATTGAACCAATTCAATAGATTGGATTAACGGATTGGTTTGATCAAATGGTTCAACTGTTGGTTCAAAGGCAAGTTCAACATCTTGATTCAATGCTTAGTTCATCAACTTGTTTTATTCATTGAACCATCAGCTTGAACCATTTTGGTTCAAAGCCTTGGTTCAATTGATTGGTTTAATGTCAAAGTTCATTGGATGGTTCATCGGCTTTTGGTTCAAAAGGACTGGGCACGCTTCATTGAACCATTGAATCGGTTCAACTAATGGTTCATCGTCCAAGTTCAAAGGGATGGTTCAACATAAAAGAAGACTTTTCAAAGGACAAGTGCCCTTGCAGAGGGCACTTAATCAAGAAAAGCACCTTTTTGGAGGATCATTTTTCTAAGAAGCCGAAAGGTAATTCTTTTAGATTTGTCTAAGGCATTTTAAAATTTTTTTTGATTAAGACTTAATTCTTTCAGATTTTTGTCTGAAGGAATTCCTTCAGACAAAAAGTCTGAAAGAATTCCAAGTGGTCACAGATCTCGAAGGAATTTTTAAAGAAACAAATGTGGTCTCAAAAAATTTGAAGACTTGTTCAAAAGACTTTGCAAAACATGGGAATTTTCCCTAGACTTTTTATTCACAATAATTTTCCACAGTGTTAGGTTGTGGAGCTAAAAACTTCACTAGGATGTGAACAAGAGGAGTTGCAGAGGTTGTTGAGTTGCAAAACAAGTTACAGGGAAATTGACGTCGGTCTGCTCAACTGATGTCGGTCATATTATAGTGCAGAAGCAATCGACATCAGCTATGAGTTGGCTGACATCAGTCAGGAAGGAGCCAATGTCGGCAACCTGTGTGTGCATGCGTTTGCATGCAGATCGAGAACTGGTCTATTTTTGGATAGTCAGTTTACATGTAAAGACTTATTTTAGTCTTGGAGCTGCATTTTTAATTATTGTAATTAAAAATGTTTTATTATTGTATGCATGAGATCTATATAATAGACTCATGGGTTGTATTGTAAAATTGTACTAGAGTGAGAGAGCAAAGATTAGCTCCTTTAGAAGAGAGAGAGCAAGAGTGCTAGATAGCCAAGACGGCTTGTAGAAGAGAGCAGGGATTAGCTCCTCCTAGTTCCAAAGGGGTGTCGAGTGTGTATGATTAGGGAGAATTGTAGGTTGTGCAAGTTCTGGTAGAAGATCCACCGAGGTACTGGTTAAAGAATAATAAGGACTTGGTGAGGCAAGGACAAGGGTTCTTTAGGGTGTAGAGACATCTACGTGGTAAGTAAGGTCTGGTGATTTGCAAGTTGTTGCAAGAGTAGGGAGATCTACTTGGAGTATGATTGTGTACTTGGTGTACTGGCATTATTGTTACTGACTGGTGGAGGTGAATAATAACTTTATGTTTGAGTTGATTATTGTGACCATAATTGAGAGAGTGAACTATTGAAGGAGAATTACTGGTGAGCCCTAGAAGTGTGGGAGCTCTAGAGGTGTGGGAAGAAGAAGTGTGGCATCTTCTTTATTGTATTTTCTTTTGAATAAGTATTAATACATTTGGGTATTGTCTCTCATATTCTGTGTTGTTTCATATTTCTAGTTACTTATCATTCTGGTTAAATTCCATGTTTAGTTGCTAATACAAAGATAATCAAGTGTGCTCTTATGGAACAGTAGATCCTGACAATTGGTATCAGAGCTTTGTGAGCCTAAGTCCTATCAAGTGGCATCAAAGCCAGGTTGCAAGTTCATCAAAGCATGGTTAGGTACACTAGCAGGTGGTCAGAGTGTGTTAAGTGTTTTGTTGATTACAGGTCACTCACAGGGGTTTCTGATTGAGTGGGAATATAGCAATGGTAGAAGAAAGTAAGCTACAAATGGAGAAATTGAATAGCATGAATGGTTAATTACAGATTGATGGAAAGAAAGAGTAGGTAAAGAAAGATTGTTGGTTGGTAGAAAATCAGCATGAAGGAAATGAAGAAGCAGATGTTACAGGTGTTGTTGCATAGGATGCGTTGAATAAAGTAGAATCTTGGTCTATAGATTATGTTGCCTCTTTCCATGCAGCCCAAAATAGAGCATCTTTTCATGAGTATGTCTAGGGAGACTTTGGAGAGATTTAATTAGGGGCTGGTGAGCCTTGTCAAATTGTTGGCAAAGGGGAAGTGAAGCTGAAATTATAGACAGGGAACACACGGGTGTTGAATGAGGTCATGCAAGTACCAGTCTTGGAGATGAGTCTAATTTCTTCAAAAAAGTTGGGTGATGAGAGATGCACAATAACTCTCATAGTGGATGCACTTGAATTAGATGGTGGTAAGAAAGTAAGTATCCTTTATCTATCTACTTATATTACTAATTCACCTTCTATTGCAGAGATGTGGCTTTATAGGCTTGGTCACATGTGTAAGAAGGAAATGCATGTTCTTAAGCGGAAGACAGATATCTTTGACAAACTTAAGAACTGGAAAGCCTTGGTGTTCATGGAGGAGATGATGGACAGAGATCAACTAAGAGGACTATATTATTTTGAGTAGGGCTTTGTTGATTTGGACAAGGTTTTTTGATCCAAGGTGAGCTCGTGGGTAAAAAGTCATCACTCACAGGAGAACATAGTTACTGGTGTCGGTCAAGAGAAACTAATGTCGAACAGACAAGTACCGACATTAGTCATGTGTAGACCATTAGAGTCAGTGGTGTCGGGCAGGTGCAGACCGATGTTGGTCAGGAGAAACTGATGTTGGCAGTTAGGGTTAGTGGCAGGGAACTGATGTCGATCGGTTGCAGATTGGGAGATGGCTGAGATTGGTCACTAGAATGGATGTTGGGTGAACAACAAGCTGTCAAGGAGTCTCAAATGCCCATGTGGAAGACTGAAAGGGTAAGTGAACCTCATATTTGTTGTTCACCTTCTTTATATTACTTGTTTCTCACTGATGGTCAAGAACTAGGAAGATGTGAAGAGGCAATGTAGGTAGAATCTAGGAAATAGTGGGAGCATGGCATGAATTCTTTGGAAGAGAACCAAGTAGGAGATTTGGTAGAGTTGCCAGCTGGGATAAAAGCACTGACAAATGAATGGATTCCTAGGTTAAAGAAGAGAGTGAATGGACACGTGAGATGGAAGGCCAGGGTATATGGTCTTGAGGAAGCTACAAGACAATGGTATAGGTTTGACAGGTGTATGACAAAGCATGGCTTTGGTCAAGGTCAATGTAACCATTGTGTTTTTTTTACCAAGTTGGATAATGGTTGTAACATTATCCTATTATTGTATGTGGTGTGGTTACTTGTTGCAGGGTTACACATGCAGGGAGTTTCTGAGCTAAAGGTAAAGTTAGTTCAGAGGTATGTCATGAAGAATTTGGGAGTAGTGAAATTCTTTGGCATAAGAGACATGGAAGATCACAAGTTGATTTTGTCTCTAGAGGGAGCTGATGTGAAGGAGGTGTTGGCGAGGGTTAATTTGTAGGATGTAGAACTAGTAAGCACATTGAGGGCTAGATAGTTCAAGAAAGAGCTTAAAACAGTGTTCAAAATCACATGAGGTTGAGTGTAGACTTGAGTTTTCCCAAGCAGTGGGAGTTGTCAGAGAGTTTGGAGCCGATTCGGGGAAGAAGCATTGGAAAGCATTTCAGTGGGTTCTTAGGTATTTGAGAGGGACTAGCAGCAGGGATTCATGCTATGCAGGGTCAGGGACTTCACTACATGGGATTGTAGGTTTGGATGTGGCAGGTTACTTGGATGATAGGAGGTGCACCATAGGTTGTGTGGTGGTTAGTCTTTAGGATTGAGCTTGAAGAGGGATACAAGCCAGGAAACAAATTAGATGGTGTATAGGTATAGGTATAGGTGCAACTATTTATCTCCAAGTGGGAGATTGTTAGGTTGTGGAGCTAAAAACTTCACCAAGATGTGAATAGGAGGAGTTGCGGAGGTTGCTAAGTTGCAGAACAAGTTGCAGGGAAACTGACATCAGTCTGATCAATTGATGTTGGTCATATTATAGTGCAGAAGCAACTGACGTCCGTTATGAGTTGGCTAACATCGATCAGGAAGGAGCTGATGTCAGCAACTTGTGTGTGCATGTGTTTGCATGTGGGTCAAGAACTGGTCTATTTTTGGACAATCAATTTGCATGTAAAGACTTATTTTAGTCTTGGAGCTGCATTTCTAATTATTGTAATTAAGAATGTCTAATTATTGTATGCATGAGATCTATATAATAGACTCATGGGATGTATTGTAAAATTGTACTAGAGTGAGAGAGCAAAGATTAGCTCCTTCAGAAGAGAGAGAGCAAGAGTGGTAGTTAGCCAAGAGGGATTGTAGAAGAGAGCAGGGATTAGTTCCTCTTAGTTCCAAAGGGGTGCCAAGTGTGTATGATCAGAGAGAGTTGCAGGTTGTGCAAGTTCTGGTAGAAGATCCACTGGGGTACTGGTTGAAGAATCATAAGGACTTGATGAGGCAAGGACAAGGGTTCTTCAGGGTGTAGAGACATCTACGTGGTAAGTAAGGTCTGGTGATTTGCAGGTTGTTGCAAGAGTAGGGAAATCTACTTGGAGTATGGTTGTGTAGTTGGTGTACTGGCAACGTTGTTATTGACTGGTGGAGGTGAACAACAACTCTGTGTTTGAGTTGATTGTTGTGACCATAATTGAGAGAGTGAACTGTTGAAAGAGAATTACTGGTGAGCCCTAGAAGTGTGGGAGCTCTAGAGGTGTTGGAAGAAGTGTGGCATCTTCTTTATTGTATTTTCTTCTGAATAAGTATTAATACAATTGGGTATTGTCTCTCATATTTTGTGTTGTTTCATATTTCTAGTTACTTATCATTCTGGTTAAATTCTATGTTTAATTGCTAATACAAAGGTAATCAAGTGTGCTCTTATGGAGCAGTAGATCCTAACAATTGGTATCAGAGCTTTGTGAGCCTAGGTGCTATCAAGTGGTATCAAAGCCAGGTTGCAGGTTCATCAAAGCGTGGTTAGGTACACTAACAGGTGGTCAGAGCGTGTTAAATTTTTTTGATTAAGACTTAATTCTTTCAGATTTTTATCTAAAGGAATTCCTTCAGACAAAAAGTCTGAAAGAATTCCAAGTGGTCACGGATCTTGAAGGAATTTTCAAAGAAACAAATGCGGGCTCAAAAAATCTGAAGACTTGTTCAAAAGACTTTGCGAAACATGGGAATTTTCCCTGGACTTTTTATTCACAAGAATTTTCCACGGTACAAATGTCCATGGGAATTACCTATGGGGAAGACTCAAATAAAAGCTTGAGGATTTGTCTGCAGGGACTGCCAAAGTAAAAGGGGTTGCCAAAGGACCCTGAAGGGCAGGTGCCCTTACGGGGGACTCTTGGTGACCAAAGTAAAGGGCTTGTCTGACTCGACAAGGAACATTTCTCAAGGCCCGAAAGGGTATGTTCAATTCAAAAAAGTGCTAAGCAGTAAGGCCGAAAGCCAAAAGAAGACCAAGGGGTGACACCCATAAAAACGTCAAATTTAGCATAGCTGACTAGCCATTGGAAGCATCTTGACGGGCATGTAAATTTCAACTTTAAATATAGTGAAATAGTCATTGATCTTTTGATCCATAGACTCAGATGCATTTTCAGAATTCAAGACAAAAAACTAGTTGAAAGCGAGGAAAGACAGAATAATGAATCAATTCAAGACCCGATTCAAGTAATTTGGAAAGGAGGAATGATGAAGACAAGATCAAACTGATAGCTGGACATTGAAAGTTGTAATGTTTCAATTGCGTAGCTTGTTCATCTACATTGAAAAGATCAAATGGGTAAAAGATCCCAAAGTTCCATCTTGTCTTCCTAACATTTCCCAATGCATCATGATGTATTATTGTTCCTGAGTCCTTCTTCAAGTGGCTATATAAGGGACTTTCTTTCATTGTAAAATCATCTTCTTTTTGACAATCTGAACAAAACTCTGCCGAAATTGAGAGGCATCATTGAGACTTTGTGCTCAGTCTATTGATCATATTCTATTAATGAAAACAAGGGACTTTTTCAGACTTTGTGATGTGATATCTTTTCTATTTCATTAATTTAATAAGTGAGATTAGTAAATTAGTCAGGAAGGCATCCTGAAGAATCAACTGTGGAGCAACTTTGTGCCTCCATAGCTACCTTCAGTGTGTTTACTTTTTCATTGCTATGTAAAGGACCTTGAAAAGACTTTGAGCTTTCATTGCCCTTCGTATATTGCTCTTGAGCATTTCATGATAGAGACTTTGTGTTCTATTTTGATTTGTTGGTTACCATACTTCAGTTACATTCTACTTTTATTTCCAAGGGTATTCTTGTGGCTGACTGAATAGTTTTTCCTGAAAGAAGAGGAGAGTTGTCTATCATTCCTTGAGTTTTACCTTTATTTTGTATACATCATCTCTAAAGAAAGAGAGATGGATGTCTGGTCCTACCCTTGAGTATTATTTTTTGTTTATACATATACATAACATATCCACAGGGAACCTTCCCTTGATGAGAGGAGAGAGCAGCCTCCTTCTGATGTGATAAACTTGCACATTAGGATGACTAATCTTCTTGCTTTGGCTGATAAGACCTATTTTGTTTACCAGTATGTTGATAGACAAAATATTCAACCAACACTACCTACATAGTCCTAGAGTAGGACTTCAAGTCACTATAGTTCTGCCCTTACAGTGGAAGAATTTGACTAGTGTAGTAGTCAATTCAAATAAAATAGACATAATTGGCAAAAAGGCATAGTATGACATAAGAAGTGGGAAGTTGGTATGTCAAGGCTTAATGTTTCCCCTAGTTTTCCCATAGGTGGTTATAACTAGGAGACAATGACATAGATCAATGGTACTAATTTTCCCAAAGGTGGTTATAATTAGTAGCAAGATTGATGATAAGAAAGGCATAATAAATGAAAGATGTAACTACCAAAACTTCTGTCACACTATCCTAAAATAAAATCTCTATCTGAAGTACTTGAACCAACTGATGAAATTGATTGGATACCTTGATACTAAAACTACATAACAAATGGAAAAAACTAAGGTCAAACAGGCTAAGCTTTAGAACACACTAGGCTGATAGCTCAAAAGCAAAAAGTGGATATGATAAAGAGGACAGATAATGATGGTATTTGTAGAAAGAAGAATAGTAATAAAATGGCATAATTAAAATGGTCCTTATAGACAATACACCTTAGAATTAAAGCATAGTACCAATTGAGATGAACAACATTCATCAAATCAGGAATTTCATCTCCATCTGGTGTGGTAAACCTATAGGATCCTGATCCATAATCTATAGTAATGATGAAAGGCCCTATCCAGTTTGGTTTAAATTTCCATTTATGCTTTTTCTCAGTTGTGGTATTATTTTGGTTTCCTTTAATAACAAGATCACCAAGTTCAATTGTTTTATACTTAACACACCAATTATAATGGCCTTTGAGTCAATTCTGATATGCTTGAAGATTTTTGAGTGTAGCTATACATTTCTCATCAAGTAGGTCTAACTCTTGTAGGTGAGATACTTGATAGTCATGATCATCTAGGACATGTTTGAAAGAGATGCATAGTGAATAAAATTATACCTTACTGGGAATGATGAATTCAGTACCATAAACAAGTATGGAGTGGCTCCTATTGGAGTACAGTGATTGGTATGATATGCCCTAAGGGTAGGGAATATTTGTAAGTGCCAATCATGACTGACATCATTGACAATATTTTTGAGAATGTTGAAAATGGTTTTGTTGGATGCCTCAGCTTGGCCATTACCTTGAGGGTAATATTCCTTAGAAAAATGTTATGTGATGTTACATTCAGTACATATGTGGTCTACATCTTTATTCTTGAATGATCCTTCATTATCAGATATAATGTTAGAGGGGATACCATAGTGGCAAATGAGATGGTTGAAAATGAATTTGGAAATTTGCTTTCCAATCATGTGAGGGGTATAGCTTCAACCCACTTAGTGAAATACTCAATGGTGATAAGGATATGCTTATGTCCATCAGATGAAGTGGGGTTGATCTTCCTAATGAGGTCAAGTCCCCATGTAGAAAATGGCCATGGAGTCAACATCAATTTTAGAGTTTTTTCTAGGGCATGAATTAGATTAGCATACCATTAACATTTGTCACACTTCTTTACATATACAATGACATTTGCATCCATTGTAGGCTAGTAATAAATAGTATGCAAAAGCTTTTTAGATAAGATTGCCCCATTATAATGAGATCCACATATTCCTTCATAAACTTCTCTTAACGCTAGTGTAGACTCTATCAAAGTTAAACAATGAAGCAGATTTCCATCAAAACTATGATGGTAAAGGGTGGATCTAAGTAGAGTATAATGAGTGGAATGATGAATGAAGGCTTTGGTTTGTTTTTGAGATAGGTTAGGTGGTATAAACTGGTCATGAAGGTAGTTTTAAAGGTCTAAGTACCATATAGAATTAGGACCAAAAATATCACAAATATGGTAATGGTTGAAGGTTCATGAGTTGGTGCTGACAAATTATCGATGAGGAACTGATAATCTCTTGCTTTATCTATTTGTCAAATCAGAGAGACAATAGTATCTATGGCATCTATAGTTCTATTACTATCCCTTGGTATATGCTCAAACTAAATATTGGTAATTTATTGCTTAAAAGTGTCAATCATGGCTTTATATGGAACTAGCTTGTCATCTTTGGTCTAAAAATGATCTATGACGTGATTGATGATTAACTAAGTATCACCATAAACTTGGAGATGAGATATATTCCAATGCATTACTTGTCAAAGTTCTAAAACAAGTGCTTGATACTTGGCCATGTTATTTTTACAAGGAAAGTTGATTTTACATGATTTAGGGATTAGACCCCCTTGTGGTGTAATAAGCAATAAGCCTTACCCCAATTTATGTGCAGTAAATGAACCATCAAAATATAGCTTCCAAGGTTGATCCTCAAGGGGTATGTCAATGACAGTCATTATGGATTCATCAATAAATGGAAACATGAATGGTTGTGTGTCTGTGAGAGGTGCTTAAACAAGTTGATCTGCAAGGTCTGTGAGAGGTGCTTAAACAAGTTGATCTGCAAGAACTTATCCCTTGGTTGCCTTCTAATTGACATACTCTATGTCAAATTCACTGAGAAACATGATCCATTTAGCCATTATACCTTGCAAAGATGTTTTAGATAGTAGATACTTGAGCAAATCTACTTTTAAAATGACCATGGTCTTATTATTCAACATGTAATGGCACAGTTTCTAAGCTATGAAGACCATGACTAGACAAGCTTTTTCAATAAGTACATAGTTATGTTCATATGTAACCAAGGTATGAATTAGGTAATATACAACATGATCTTTTCCATTTTCATCATGTTGAACCAAGAGTGGCCCCAGAGCATGTTCAGTAGCTAATAGGTATAACAAGAATGGCTTTCTTGACATAGCAGGTAATAAAATAGGTAGATTAACAAGATAGTCTTTGAGTTGTTGAAAAGCTATTTGGCAGCGATCATCCCCATAAAATGCAACTCCCTTCTTCAAAAGGTGTGTAAATGGATGGCACTTGTTTTCTAACTGAGAGATGAAGCATCAGATTAATTGGATCTTACCTTGAAAACTATGGAGTTGCTTTAAATTGGTTAGTGGTAGCATCTCAGTTATAGTATGGACTTTAGCCAGATTGATTTCAAAACCTCTACAAGACATGGTGAAGCTAAGTAATTTGATTGAAGTTACATCAAACACACATTTCTTTGGATTGAGTCTGACTTTGTAATCTCATAATATTTCATATATCTTATGTAGCACTATTAGATGGTCAGCCCTAGTTTTTGATTTTCTTAATATGCCATTGACATAGTATTCAATAATATCATACATCATATCATGGAATATGATAGTCATAGGTCTTTGATATGTAGCTATAGAATTCTTAAGGCCAAAAGGCATTATTTGATAATAAAATGTTCCCCATGGAGTGGTGAACATTATTTTATGTTGGTCTTCTGGTGTTGTTCTGATCTGATTATATCCTGAAAATTCATCCATGAGTGAAAGAATTTTATAACCTATAGTGGAGTTGATGATCATGTCAATATTAGGCAAGGGAAAATAATCTTTAGGATAAGATTTGTTGATGTCTCAAAAATTAGTATAAATTTTGATCCCTTCAGGCTTTTTACTAACAAATACCACATTAAAGATCCATTCTGAGTAGTCAATGGATCAGATACATCTTGCATCTAAGAGTTTTTCCAACTCTTTCCTTACCAATACAGTAGTGAAAAGATGCATCTTATGTAACTTTTGTTTTACTAGTTTAGGATTAGGATTAACCATAAGATGGTGCAAAACCAAGGTGGGGTATAAACCTGGCATGTCAGAATAGGCCCATGCAAAGATATCTACAAATTCTCTCAATGGAGATATAAAGACATCACATTCCTTCTCAGTGATGGATGCTCCTAATTTTATCCATTTCAGGTCTGATGGAGTCTTAATTTTTACCTCTGATGTATCTTCAACTAGAAGGGTTGAACCATCTTCTAGGATAGTAGGCAATGACTTGAATTATGGAATTATGTTAGGGTCCTCTCTTAGGACTTGCTCTTCATCTTCTCCTAGGGATGATGAATCTGAGTCCCCTAATGGGAGATCTGGCCATGTGATAAAAATAGTTAGAAATTTTTAAAGAAATTGATCAAATACTTATTGTTGCTCAAATCTAAACTTAGATCCATAGGAAAGTTCATCATTGGTGGCCTCCTAGTCTAAATTCAAAGAAGAATGAACACCCCCATCTAATGGCACCTAAAATAGGTTTTCACCACTAGATTGGCCTTTATCTTTACTTTTTCCTTGGTCAAAAAATGCCTCAAAGAGGTTTTCACTTTGGGACCTCAACAATTTACTTATTTATTTTTGGCTAAGGGTGTTCAGTTGCTCTCCAAAATAGGTTACAAGATCCAATGTGATTGAGAATCCTAATTTTTGATCTCCCAATGGAACATTGTCTTTAAGGCCTAAAAAATCATAGAATGCCTCATCATTTTCAAACTCATAAATTAGTAGACTAGATTCTTATTGGTCCTAATCTATTAGTTGGGGATAATATAATGGAAATGGGTTACGATAAATGGTCAGAGTAAGGGTAAAAATGGCATTTTTATCAAATAAGTTGGTTTCATATAGGTTATCAAAGGTGAGGCTATGATCAAACTCTGCTTCACTGTCAGCATCATCATCACTAGTCACTAGTAATGGAGTTTGAATAAGATGTGGGGTGACCCATATGCATTTTAAATCCAAGTCCATAAGGTATTTCATACTTAGTCATGGAAATTGGCTCGATGGTTCTTTATTGATTCAATCTAAGGCCTCTTCCTTCATAATTGTGACACTCCATGATCCTATTTGGAATAAGATATTTTACATTTTTATAAAAATCAACTTAGTTATCATTATATAACCATGATTCATCCCTTAAAGAGGGTCAGGTTCTAGGCCAGATGCTAGTACAAATGTGACAAGTCCCTTATCTTTGTTCCTTTGTTACCAATGCATATGTGGGGTGACTTTAGGTCACCCAAATGTTTTCATATTATGAGGAAGATTGGTAATATGAAATGTATCATGGGTCACATACTCTACCAGTCTATTATCTAAAATGGTAAAATGATTAGAAGATTCAAGAGGTAGCATGTGGGAAAGGCAATCCAAGGTATTAGGATCAATGAAATTATCCGGTGAAGGATTAATAATTATAGCCTTTCATTTATCCTAATTAGAACTTGGATTCATGTTGTAATAATAAGTATAGCTTTATAATTTGGCCTCGAGATGTTTATAGTGTTCATATGGGTGTAAAAATCCTAGAATATTCACTTCCATCCCTGAGTGGGAAAACTTGATACATTGGTGCAACATTAATGGGACTGCATGAATCTCATGTAACCAAGGCCTACTTATAAGCATATTGTATGATAAATCAAGATCAAGTGCATGGCAAAGTGTATCATGGGTCAAAGGCCCAATGATAACCAGTAAACTAATGGTGCCTTATGATTCTCTTTCCTAATTATCATAGGCTTTGATGGTTATTATTTATGGCTTAAGATCTACCATTATGTACCCAAGAAGATTGGATGAGCTTTAGAGACACTATGTTGAGGTTGGATCCATTATCTGTAAGAACATATTTTACTTTATGCCATTTTATATAAACTTCTATGTATAATGGATTATTATGGAGCAGGCCAAGAGAAGACATTTCTCTTTTGTTGAATGTGACTTGTTGGGTTGGAGCTAGGTGTCCAACCAAAGCTTGAAATTTATCAGGGGATATGTCATTAGAAATAGTGGATTGGGTCAAAAACTCATTCAAGATGTTATTTTGGATTATTGACATTTGTAGCAAATCTAAAATAAAAATTTATGCTAGTGTCTTCTATAATTGTTCCACAATATCAAATTTATTATCTTGGTCAGTAGTGAATGGTTTATTCTAAGGCTGAATAGTTGGTTGAATGACAGGAAAAGTGGTGGATGGTTTTAGGCATGGGATAGTAATCTTTGACCTCTGAGTTGTGATTGCATAATCATGCTTAAATACTGGACCATTATTGCTAACCAATGTTGGGAATGGTGTGGGACTAGACAGGACAAGTCTCAGTTACCAGTACACTTGCATGTGGTCACATGGTAAGGATGAGTTGTTAATATAAGGTCTAAAAAGGGAAGTCCTAGTTTGATAGTTTGTGTGTATGCATTCCTAGGTCAAAGAAGGATTATCCATATAGTCTGGCTGAATTTTGTTGTTTAGCAATGGTCTAAGTTGATTAGTGCTTGGTCTAAGATTAATGGAGATGGTATTAATGGTACCCCCTATAATATGACCTATAACCCTATTGTAGTCATGTGCAACTATATGGTAGGTTTTTTGGTTGTTACCATTTTGACCTTGGTTTTGTCTAATGTTCTGTCATTGTGGGTTTTACTACTAATTTTGTTAATTCTATTGGTTCAACCTTTGATGTTGATTTCACTATTGCACTTGCTATTGTTATTATTGTTACTGATTATTTTGCTATTGCTAATTGTTATGTCAAGGAAAGGGGTTTTGATAAATCTCAAGAGTTTTATCAGAAGTGGAAGCACCATCATCCAATGTTATATCCCCATTCTCTAACATATTCTTAATTAAATGCTTGATTTGGACACATCTTTGTAGATTATGCTCATTGACTTGATGATAGTCACATAATTCATTTTCATGGTACTAATCAAGATAAGGAATGCCTTGTGGATAATTATTTGGTATAGGCCAACTAATTAGATTAGTAGCAGCAAGATTTTGAAATATAGACTCAATAAGTTCTCCTAGGTCACTAAAGAAATGATATGTAGGCACGGTTTTCCTAGGAAGAGGGGTTTGCATTGGTAAAGGCTAATGTATTTATTATGTAGGTCTTGTTTATTATGCTTGAAATATTTATTGGAGAATTTAATGGGTAGGAGTAAGCTGAAAAAGTAGTGTAGATGATGTTTGCACTGTTTAGATATGATAGTATTTGGTTACTCTATTTCCCACAACATTCTTATTACGGTTGAATTGCTTCAGTCTTTTGTGGTTATTGGCATGTGTTGGTTGCAATGCTTGCACTTGAATGGGATGTTTATGTTGGTCTTTTTCCTAATTAGTAACTTGATTTTGATTAGTTGAATTAATCTTGATAACTCCTTTATTGATGAGTGCTCACTCGATCAATAAGCCTTTGTCGATGATTTCCTTAAAAGTATGCACACATTATAGTTCCAAATGATAAGCTATCTCACTATGCAAATTTTTGGTAAACACAAAGACTAATTATTTATTTGGTAAACTATGGGTGAAATGTCTTGCAAGGGCTCTCCATCACTATAAATAACTTATAAAACTCTCACCAATATTTTTCTCTGCTTGTGTTAATTCTACTAATGAAATCTCATGATTGAGATTATATGAAAAGTGTTGTACAAACTTATCAAAAATATCATCAAAATTTATTACTAAATTTTTGGGTAACCTCAAAAACCACTCCAAGGCTTGTTTAGCTAAGCTCCTTAGAAACAATATCAAAAGTTATATGTCATTATATGCCACTAGTTGACATGTGATAAAGAATTCAATCAAATGAGCCTTATGTTCACCTTTCCCTTTGTATTTATCAAATTTTGGTGGTTCATATCCTAGAGGAAACGGTATCTGTAAATATTCCATGTTGAATAGGTAGGAACACACACCATCTAATTTGAAATTTTTAGCTTGTTTCCCCACTTGAATTGTAGTAATTGCATCCTTCATCTGTTGTAATTCTTGGGATAAGAAACTAGAAGGAACATTGGTTTGAGGGAGAGTATTGGTTTGGATAGATGGTTGGGAGATCACAAGTGGGACACTTTGACTAGGGTATGACGGAGATATCTATTGGGGTACATTGGTTTGGTTGGGGAATGAACTAGGAATATGCATATGTGGATTAGGATGTACGTGGAATTACACATTTGGTTGTGTGATATTTTAGTTTAGGTTGGTGATAAAGGTTTGACTTAGAGGATTTTATGGTTGGGATGGAGGGATATAACTATATTGTGCCTGTTGTGGTTGAAAGGGGACATGCTACTGACTAATCAAACCTTTTTATTGAGTGGGAACTTATGGTCTAAAACCCTATCTCTAAATTTGTGGTACATTTTAAATCAACAGTTGTCTAGTATGTACTTGAAAAACATGGGGACCTCCTTGTTACATGAATCCCTATGAAGAAGTGAAAACAAGTTGCATATTTGGCATTTATCTCTAACCAATATTTTCAAGTTGTTGAATAGTCATTTCTTGGTTTTAAATTGGCATATTAGTCTACAACTGAAGAGGTATGTTCCTCATTACCTGGCGAGGTAGAACATTAGTTACCCTTAATTGAGGTGGTAATATATTTTTCCTCTATTACATTGATACACTAGTTGTGTTCACTATTGTGTCATACTACTCGTTACTTGTTGAGGAGGAGTGGGATTCATCACATTCTATCATTGAGGCATGACATTATCTATTGTTTGATTACCTAATCCCATAGGTTGTACACTTGAGGAAACAACTAGTTGAGGTTGGGGTGTAAAAAATCCTTTTGTTTGGTATGATGAGCTACTCATGGGATTAACTATAGGCACATGTTGTTGGCTAGTTGTTTATGTGTCAGTACCACATTGATCAGGATTGGATGTTATTTGAACATTATCCACTACATTTGGCTCACTATTCTATGTAGAGGATGATGACATTTCTTCAATAACAGGCATATGCATCAAGTTATCTATTGAAGCAGTTTGTATAAATGGGTCAAAATTTAAAGTCTCTTGTCTAGTTAACTCTATCAACAATCCTATTAAAGAAACTAGGTCAATGAGAGGCTTACTCACCATGTTCATCTAATTAAAATCATGTGTTAGATTCAAGTAGGCTTGATATGCTATCTACATTTTGTTAAAGTGATTTTCCATGATGTTTTTCCTTGATTAGATATATTAGGATCTTGGTGCATTTTTTGGACTAGAGCCATAGGATTGATATAAGAAGCCTATTGATTATAAATGATATTGTGGGGCACTCTTACTAGACTTGGTAAATTTTCATGGGGAGAGTCTACTAGAAACTTGGCCCCTACCTCTATGGATCTAACCAAAATCTCATCTTTTTTCTTTAACAAATGTCACTCAAACAAAAATGGATCATATGTGAAAGCCATATTATTAGAATATGACTATTGAATAACTGGCTCATCCACTATGGGTATTGTATCTAGGTATTATGCAGTTTGTTCTTGGTCTTATTCTAAATAATGTGGTGTGTTAGCTATATAGTTAGCCAACAGATCTTGGATTTGTGCCCCTGATTGAGTATTATAAGAGGGATAAGAATCCATATCATAAGCAATATTATATGTATAGGGGTCTTGCACCATTTCCTCTTGCACAACTACATTACTAATCCTTAGATTATACACGAGTCCACTATGAGTGTAGGAATACATGTTGGGATCCATAGTCAATGTTTTGTAATAAAAGGTCAAAGAGTTCTATAAAATCTAAAAAGGACAATGTCTAAAATAGATGATGTTCCAACTTGGTCTAGATTCATCAAAAGGATAAAAAGGTTTATGCAAAGTTTTTGTGGGGAAACAAGCTAGCATGAATTATCTAACATTTCATTATTTACACAAAGATAAGCAAGTAAATAGACCAAAAATCAAAATTCCAAACTCTAAGGTCAAAGTGTTTCAAATCAGTTTAATCTAGGAATTTAAAAGTTGCTAGGTCTTTTGGCCAAACACGGCATCAAAAGCTAGGCTCAAACAAGGAATGTGCTAGGACTCTTGGACAAACAAAATCAAAATCTATACTTTGAAATTGATGAAAGTTTTAATCTAATAGATTTGAAACACTTCTAATAAACACTAGGCATTTGATTCTTGGACATGAACTTGATCAACTAGGTATAAGGTATGAAACAAAAAGGCACTTTTAGAAATAGTTTATTTGCTCATAAAAATGGTATAAAAATTGGTTCTTTTGACAAATAAGATAGACAAAACTGAGTAGTATAATTATGATAGACAAAATATCACAAGAGTACACTTGGATTGGTTTGAAAATGTAGGAACAAATTTGGAACTCTATGCAAGAGGGTCTATGAAATAATATTTGAAATGCCTTGGGTAGCATAATGACACTATACTACCCAAAAGGTGCAATAAAAAAAAAAATCTTAAAAAAATCTCTAAGGCAAAGACATTTTCCCATAATTTTGATATCATAACACTACTTTTATTGACTCAAAATTTTGTGGTGCATAGACTCAAAGTGAAAGCATTTAGCACAAAATGGCTTAAGGCTATTAAGTGATGACAATGATTATGAGTCTAAAATGGCCTTCAAACCAAATTGGAAATTGAACTTAAGTTCCCTCAAGTTTAGTATAAATGGTGAACCCACTTAACACATCAACCCTATGAAATTATAAAGGTGCAATTTCAAATTTAGATTGTAAGTGAAGAACTTAAACAACTTTGGTAAAGGTCTAGACTCAACTGGGTAGCATAACTATGCCAAAGTGGATGATATGAATCTCAAGATTTTGATGAACTTTAAGCAAGGAAAATTGATGATCTCACATGGGAAGAATAATACCTATCTATTCAAAATAAAATTAGGACTATGTATTTGATTTGGATTATTTATTTACACCAAGTTCTGACTCTAAACAAGACTTTAATCTAGGATAAGACCAACTAATTAATTGCTCTTAGATCCTAAATTGACAAAGTTGCTTAGTATTTTTTGAATCCATCAATATACATCATTTTAGAGGATTTTAAGCATTCATCCAAAATTAAATGCACATTATCTATTAGGGTTTTTACACCACCCTTATCTCAAATGATAGTATTGTGACATAAACCTTGAGGTGCACCTTGCACCAACAATACTTCCATCATAAGTGGGATTTTTTTAAAGATATAACAAGTTTTTAAATGATCTATGAGAATCAATTGCATAATGGCTTTCACATCAAATAATGCAAAAGAAAATCACAGATTTTGGGTCCGTATACTTGGCTTGTTGTAAAAAGGTCTAGTCATTTTTGCGACCACTACATCATGTTGTTCACTCAGTGCAGAGCGATGTCCAAAGTGATACTACCTCTCATTTTAACTCTAATTAGGATCCAAAGGAATTCAATGTTGAGAGGTGAAACCCTGGGTCAAAGCTTCCCTAAATAACTCGTGGGAGGTGATGAAGTCTTCCTTGCAAGCCAAGTTTGCATAAAAATAAAGAAACCATTAAAGTAGAAAGACTTTAGGGTCATTTTCAAGGTAACCCAAACTCTGAAGATTTTTTGGGGAGTACTTTAGATGAATTTATTTCTAAGATTTGTAATAATATATTTGCAATAGGAATGGTGATTTTGATTCTAAGAGTTCCCTAAAGGGGACAAATGGAATAACATACATGCAACATTCTTCTTTTTGCCAAACAAAATCTGATTAAACAACTATTTCAAACAATAATTGACAAGTGTGTTCAGTTTTAATCCTAAATGAAATATTTGGTGGTGTTGATTTGACCCCTTGGTCTTAATTGCAAACTTTGAAAACATTCACCGTAAGCATCTAAATTCTTTTGTTAAACACCAAAACTAGGTTCCTAATTGATTTTTAAGCATGCAAAAGGTGATCTAAAATCTGTTTTTAGAAAATGTCAAGCTTGGTCTTGAAGCAAAAATTTTAGAATGTCTTTTAGCCTTGAATATCTTTTAGGTTTGAAAAAATAAACTTTAGAAAAATATCTCTCAAGTCTGTGTTTTAAGAAAAACATAGTGATTGATGTCAATTTATATAACTGATGATGGTTACATGTTCTAACCGATGTCAGTTATCTAACTGACATTAGTTATATCAATGTTTACAATGACAGGTATACACCCAATGTCAATTTTGATAACTGATGTTGGTTAAGCTATACAGATGATGTTGGTCTTACTTGTCGACATTGGTTACAATGTAAAACCCTGGTAAAATAAAGTTAGAAAATCAATTTAGAAGAGTTTTAAGGGTCCAAATGAATATTTTAAAGTTACAAAATGATCCTCTTCAGGTGTGAGATGCATCAAGTCCCATCAGGTGTGCCATATGTGGACCTAGGAATTTAACTCAAGAGAGGATGGTTAGTATGGTGTTAGTTCCAAAATGAAAAAAAAATGAAAGAAACACACTAATAGCATAACATCTCTAGGCATAGACACCAGGGAGAGCTTAGTTAACAAAAACAAATGATAAACACAACTAAAAATTAAGGAATAAAATACAATAATTTCTTCACCTTCCTTGGATGCTCCAAATGCCTTTGTAGTAGTGGCTTGCTTGGTTTTATTTTTATGAAGTCCTTGGCAATGGAAGCTTGGATACCTCCATCTCTCCTTGGCACCTTTGGATTATAGCTTGGCTTGGCTTAGAATCAATTTGTCATGGTAAAACTATTTATCAAGACTTTTGAGGATATTTGAGAATAATAAATTTGCACCAAAATAGCTTAGAAATGATTTTCATGGCCTCTCTATTTATAGATTTTTAAGATTGATCAAAATCAACCTGAACTGTCCATCCTAAGATTGAGATGTGTGGTTAAGGATTAATTAAATTTTTGGAATTAAGTTTATAATTATCCTCATCATGGCATTGGAAGAAGGGGAAATTAAGAGGCATGAAGGGCATCATGGAAGGCATTGATGAGGCATGGAGGGCATGAATCTTGATATTTATGGCATTTATGGCCTAGGGATATCTTCCCAAGAAATGAGGTCACCTAATGATGAAAATATTCAATATCTATTTCCAAAAATAAATATTCAACAAGTTTCCATGGAATTTTTAATTAGGCCTTAATTTGGGTTAATTATCTCTTAAGCATGATAAACACTTTGTGCACAAATTACTCAAATTAATCAGAATGTCTTGTTATTGGTCCAAAATTTGATTAGATTAGAATTAGAAGGTGATGTTAGATGTGTTAGATCTATTATCTCATTTAGGATGTTATCAATAATAAATAACAATGGCACATGTCTTATGAAAGATATTTGATAGGAAAAATCAATCTATAGCACCCAAGTGCAAAATTGGCATTTTGACTCAAAATGATCTAATCAAAGTTAGTTGGCCCACAACTTGAATTGCCCCATTTAGAGATACCCTAGCTAAAATCAGAACTTGAATATGTTAGTTTCACATTATTTATCATGTTTTAGTATTTTAAGGCTAAATTGTGCATTTTAAGTAGAAATTAGTTAGAAGCCTAGTTGGAGGTTATTGGTGGCCAGTTTTAGGTGTCTATAGTTTTCCCCTATTTGGGAAGGCATTACAAGATATAAGCACAATAATGTCTTCTCAAAGAATGAAAATATCTTGTATGATTACACATGTAATGATGATAAACTAATTATACGATGCCCCCTTGAGAGAATAGTTGGCACAAGCAGGTCAACAAATAGTCCCTCAAAAAGAAAGAAGCAAAGTGAGGGGACCAAAGAAAGGAAATATGATGGGGTGAAAACATAATGATATTGAAAAATTAGTCAAAATCATTGGGAATACAAGTGAGATGATGTATAATAGTTTTCCCAAAGGTGGTTATAAGTATTTTACCCTAATAGTGTTAATGTGGTATGATAACATAATGCTTTGCCTAAAGATGATTATAATCATTGAGAAGATGGAGATACCCCAATTAGGATATGCAACAAGATAATATCATGCCCCTATATAGGTAGAAAAAGTAAAGTGGTAACAAAATAATAATTTTCCCAAAGGTGGTTATACTCATTGAGAAATGTAGGTGGGATGGTGTGCAATGATTTTCTCATAGGTGATTATAATCATTGGACCTTGATTATGGAAAACATGATAAAATTAGATGAGGATTATGACAACTTAACACTGAGGGTAATGATGAATTGGAACAACCTACTAGTAGGGAGATGCTCGTTTGAACTAATAAAGGTTGAAATTCTTTTGTGTTTAATTACTCTATTTGGGATATGATTAGGATTGAATAAAGATGTTAATGATAAAGATATGTCACCATTGTTGAATAGACTTCTTGAAGTTAAGGTTTATTGTATCACTTTTTGATAGGCATCATGGAATAACATCATGAGGACTTGGCCAAAATATGCATGAGGACTGACTCCTATAATCCAATACTCAATAGAAAATAATACACCAATGATAGAAACCATGATGACAATGTAAATATATGAATATGGATGGATTTTAGTATAATTGTGGGCAAGGAATCACCCAATGAACACACATAAACCAAATTAAGGTAATAGTGCTGAAAGCAAACAAACAAGAAGACAAACAAATAAAATAATTAGAAACAAATAAACAAACAACGTAATAGAAACCCTACGAACATTACCCCTAGAAAATAGGTGACAACTTAACAAACAAACAAAATGGGGGAATAAAATAAAAGGAAGGGGGTAGATGAGTTGTCTCCATATGCACTAGGCAAGTGGACATTGCCTACATAGTTCCATGGATGTAATGTCCAATAAAAAACTTCAAGCCAATTGTAGTTCTTCTAGGGAATGGGAAGAATGTGATAACTAATGAAAACAAATAGAATGGATGTGATAGAAGAAGAGGAATGGTCTTGAAAATTGGAAAGTTCATGCGATAAAAAGGCAAAAAATTATGGGGAAACTAAATGAAAAAGGTTTTTCTTGTAACTTAGTAAGGGTTCCCAGAATCCTTAAGGCAAAGAAGTGGTCTATGTTTTTGTTCTTTTCTAATGATTTTTAGAATGTTTTTGGAATTATTTTGGAGTGTCTTAACTAGGGAGATCTTAGTTAACAAAAAAAGACAAATACAACTAAAAAGTAAGGAATAAAACACAAGAATTACTTCACCTTCCTTAGATGCTCCAAATTCCTTTTTAGTAGTGGCTTACTCGGTTTTATGCTCATGAAGTCCTTGGCAATGGAAGCTTGGCTATCTCCATCTCTCCTTGACACCTTTGGCATGTGGCATGGCTTGGCTTAGAATCAATTTTGAATGGTAACACTAGTTATCAGGAATTTTAAATATATTTGAGCATAATAACTTTACACCAAAATATCTTAGAAATGATGTTCATGGCCTCTCTATTTATAGATTTTTTAGATTGATCAGAATAAACCTAAACTATCCATCCTAAGATTGAGATGTGTGGTTGAGGATTAATTCAATTTTTAGAATTAAGTTTATAATTATCCACATAAAGAAATTGGATGAAGGGGAAATTAAGGGGCATAGAGGGCATCATGGAAGGAATTGATGAGGCATGGAGGGTATGAATCCTAATATTTGTGGCATTTATGGCCTAGGGATGTCTTCCCAAGAAATAAGGTCTCTTGATGATGTAGATATTCAATATCCATTTACAAAAATAAGTATTCAACAAGTTTCCATGGAATTTTTAATTAAGTCTTGATATGGGTTAATTAGCTCTTAAGCATGATTAAGCACTTTGTGCACAAATTACTCAAATTGATTAGAATGCCTTATTACTGGTCCAAAATTCAACTGGATTGAAATTGGAAGGTGATGTCACATGTGTTAGATCCATTATCTGATTTAGGATGTTACCAATAGAAAATAACAATGTCACGTGTCTTGTGTAAGAGATTTGATAGGAAAGATCAATCTAGAGCACCCAAGTGCAAAATTAGCATTTTGACTCAAAATGATTTGATCAATGTTAGCTGGCCCACAAATTGTATTGCCCCATTTAGGGATACCCTAGCCAGAATCAGCACTTGAATACATTAATTTCACATCATTTATCATGTTTTAGTGTTTTTAGGCCAAATTATGCATTTTAGGTGGAAATTGGTCAAAATCTTGGTTGGAGGTTATTAGTGGCCAGTTTTAGGTGTCTACAAGCCCTAGTAATAGGTGAACTAGTCTCTAAGATGTTGACTAATCACATAGTAGTTATCATGTTTTTACCAAAAAACCAAACATAACATATTCATCAATTAAACTAAAATTAAAACAAGCATGAATTATCTTGAGGCTCTCCTTCTAGAGCTAGTTATTCAATCCAACTTACTCCTTACCATGAGAAACCCATGAGATGAAGGTAGGGATAATTAAAAACATTCATCCTCCATTTTAAGATTGATCTGGGATCAAATTATGGCATTACTATGGGTATTGAACTTCACAAATAGAGTCTACATGACTAGTTTCTAAGAGATGCACTATTACCACTAGAAGTTCAATACACTATACTTCACACATGTTAAGGATAGTTATGAATATCTAAGTGTTGGTTTTATTCTTTCTAAACACAAGGGGAAAGGGGTCATTTCAAATCAACTAAACAAACATAAAAGAGAGGGAAGAGTAAGGTAGAGAATGGAAGCCTCCATGTCTAAAATGAGATCAATGCAATGGTAATTGGACTAAGTGACTCTGCCATAGTTATACCATTGTAGACTAAGTTTCACTAAAGTTATAACTCTAAGAACATATAGTGGGGAGAGTTTAAGGGAATTGGAAGTGTGTTTTCAATGTGAATTCCTACTAATGATGAGTTCTAGGGGTTTATTATTGAAAACACAAAAATACATATGAGAATTTGCATCTAGGAACATAAATTATCAACACTACCAAAAGATAAATGAAATAACTCACATATAGATAATAATAACTATAACATCATAATCATGACATACATAAAGTGATAAAGTGTTAATATAACTAGAAATATTGATCATTTGAATATGAAGATGAAATAAAACTGAACACATAAGAGACCTTTTTATAGAAAATAGAGATTATATTCATTAAAAGAGTGAAAAGCTACTATAATAATCAATCTGGGCTGATATTATAGTCTAGAGTGAAGAATGAAACACAAGTGAAATCTTGGCAATAATCCAACAACACTTTCAAGAAATTTTTGGTTGACTCTTAAAACAAAATATATATCTTCTATAAATAGATAAGGATTAGGGATCAACTACAAAAATCATGAGGATCCCATCCTAGGACATTATGGACACTCATTACAATTACAACCATATTTCAAAATTTGAACCAAAACAAATCCCTACAAAGTTGCAATAGATCTATGAGGGACCACTAGTTAACATATGGAGGCAACTAAGAGGGGATGGATTCTAATTGATTTGACTATGTACTCCCACCTTCTAACATGGCTACCATGAGGTTTAACTCCTTATCCATCTTATCCAAGTTCATTGGGGACTCCCCAAAGATAACCTCAGCTTGAACTATCAATCTCTAGGAGATATTAATAGCTACTTCCATTGAGGCTTGGACTCTAAAGACTTAGTTTGTGCTCATAGTGAAATGAGTTGCTAGGTCCAACACCAACTAGGATCCTTCATAGTCCACCTTGTCCACTTTATCCCTCATAACTTGATTGAATTGACATAAGTGGACTCTAAATTCCACTTGGTTGAGTAAAGTGACATCTAAGTGGAATAGCATAGAGATATTGACCTCCTTAAAGTAGGCCAATATCTTATTGTCTCCCTTTTCCAATGGTTATATTTTAGTGTGTGCTAATCCTAACCACTCCTTCATTACTACTCTCATGTTCTTGGCATAAGTTTAGTACAACCAATGATCTGATATTGGTACTAGTTTGAGCTTTGGGAACATTCTATTTTTGACCACTACTTACACCTTTTGGCACTTCCCATAAATTTTCATGATCCTCCCCATGTAGTCCTATTATCATTATATAATTACATTGTTCTAGGCCTAAGCCCCCATTATTTTCTCAAGGATAAGAAAAGCAATAGGAGGGCATCCTTGACCTACCTAATTAGTGTGACTAGGAATTTACTCTTCACTTGGGCCTTGAGATTTTGAGCTTGTCTCTACATTTACTCAAGGATATTCTTGGAAATGTCAAGAGTAGCTTTAAGGAAATATATTTGATACTTGACCATCTTATCCTCTTCAGTATCAGTCTTCACCTTGGTGAGGAAAAATAGATCTTGATGGGTCTCCCATATCACTGGGTTCTCCTCCTAGATGAATCTCTAAGTAAAGATCCTCCTAATGATCCTAGAGGCTCTATCAAAACTATAATATATATCTAGGTTACCTTGAACATCCATCTATGATGCATGGGGACTTGGCACCATCCCTCAAGTTATGGGGGGTGTAGGAGGTGTGGCTGAAATGGTGATGAATGGAAAAGGATGAGGTGGAGGGGAAATGGAGGAAGTGGAATCAATAAAAAAGGAATAGTGTGGAGGTAGAGTGGGCATGGGGATGAAATTATGGAGAGTGAAAGGGGAGACCCATAGGAACATTTTAGCTTTCCATTATTATTAAGATAAGTTCACCTAAGGTGAGATCCCCCCAAGAATGGGTCATGGAAAAGTAAGGATGAGATGGGCTAGTTAAATGTGAGGATGATGGGGGTATTGGTAAGGGAGAGAGGGGCTGAGCATCTAATCACCAAGATAATACTAATAGGTCCAAAGGTGTCACTAAGACTTGTAAATAATGTGGAGTTAGAACTAAAGGCCTTCAGGCTAGAGCTAGAGTATGAATCACATTCTATTAATTCTTTGGCCTCTTTGTTGGGTTGGATTCAAATGATTCAATGGATGGTCTGATTGGGATGGTATGGGTTATAGGGGGAGGAATTGGATCCATGAAAGGTAGTTCCAATACAAATATAAAGGGGACCATTAGGGTCCCTATTAGAATTGGTAAGCTTTTGAAGGTTACAGTCATGCCCACTATTGAGGACATGCCCAAGGGAGGAACCATGAGGACTCCAAGTAGTGATATAGGAGGATTTAAAAGGGAATAGGGAAGTGAGGATGCTTGGAAGGATTGAGGCTAAGTGTATTTAGGGGAAATATGGAGGGGAAATAATGCTAAATAGAGGGGGTGGAGCTGAACTAATAGGCATGAACATAGGGAGTTAAAATGAGGTAGGAGCTAGGAGTGGAATGAAAATGGGAGGAGATGGAGGATTGAGTAGGGGAACCTAAATGGGTGACTCATTTAGAGATTTCTCTTGAGCTATAAAATACATCAGATCTTAAAGTCTACAATGTTGATGGTTTAGCAGGTTGTGCTTAGATTACCTACCATAATGTTATCTAGGCTCACATATTTTATGGCTTGGTTACTAACATTGCTAGAGGAGGTGAAGGTAAAACTCAAGGAGAAACTAGAGGAGGTAGAGGTAGAATGGGAGGAGTAACTAGAGGAGGTAGAGGTAGAGATCGAGATTGAGGAGTTGGAGGAACTAACATAAGTGGAGCTAGAGTTGGGGCTAGATATCAAGGAAGAAAAAGTGGCAAGATGCCCTACAAGATTATTTAGGAGATGGCCAAAGCTATTAGAGTTGGGTCTTCCACAAACTAAGTATAAGTTGAAGGAGTTATAGATGGGACTACCTAAGCCTTATTCTTTTTCTTTTTCTTCTTCTTCATTGCTATCTAAGATAACACTTCTTGATCATTGATAGCATTCAAATAGATCTCATCATCATTTTCATTTTGATGGTCATAGTTGATGTTGAGTTGAGTATTGTGAAAAATAGTCCCAAATCACCCCTTTAGGGTCCCACTACCTAATCTTGCATTTTTCCAAGGAAAAAGATTCTCTCATAACCACCACATTTTGTATCAAATGAAAATTCCTATAGATGTGGATCCATATGGTGATCAAGAGTTATGAGCATGCTTTCTACTAATGTTGTATGTAGAATCTAAAGATGTTTACTATTTGATATGTGATCTCTTATTTTGATAAAAGGTTGGGTACATAATATGGAAAGTGTAGAGGGTCTTGAAATAATCCCATGACTCAGATCACTATATCATATTTATATAACTAGTAGTCCCAGATGGACATGATAGAGTCTTGGATTATTCTTGAGAGTTGGGGAATCATAGCTTCATTGATCAATTAGTACACCACTGGGTAGAAGTGGTTATAGATGTCCTAGACATGTTGGTGGAATTGGTGTCCATATAGTTTGTATAAGATCACTTGGATGATTGGGTCATTAAGAACACACACAAGAAAGGCTAAAGACTTAAATGAGAGCATCCCAAAAATTATGTCGAATAGGTATCTCATGATGTAAAATTCACCCCCATTTTAGGAATCTATAATGATATGGAAAACCTTGAAGTTGATCAAGCCTCTAATGTCTAAGATGTCTGAGTGAGTTAGGATCATGTGTAGAAGGGGCACCCATAGATCATTGACATGATGGCAGTTTGGGTCTTTAAACAAATGGTTTAATAGGATCATGCCTACTTGAACCTCCTCTCTAAAAGTGTAGACTAATCCACTTAGATTTAGGGTTCTTAGCCTAATCATGGAGGACCTCATAGATCTTGTAGGTGTTCATCTAGATTGACACTACCACTACATCATATGAGAAAGAGAAGTCTAGGAGGGAGTAGTATACCTTGAAGGCATTCTTGAATATATTAGTAATCTAGTGCAAAGAGGTAGGTGAGCACACCCAATCATTGGAAACATCTTGTATGTGGATAGCCTTGTGGAATATGTCACCTAGTAGGTTATCTCAAGGAAATGCCTCTAGTTTGGCCATAACTCTATGGAGTCCACACATTTTACAGGATCAAAGTATGTCCTTGTACTTAGCTATCTAGTTATTAGTGTTGGCATAATCCCTGGGGACCTACTCAATTACTTTAAATTGGTCACTATAGTTTTTTTACTTGGTTAAACTAATAGGGAAAGTGGCGTCCTAGTACTCAAGATTGGCCATTTTGTTTGAGGATGTAGAAACCATTAGAGTAGGACAAAGGGGAAATTAGGAAGCTTTGGGAATCAGAGGTGTGAGATATAAGGGTTATGTGTAAATTTTAAAGTGAAGACTCTGATATTTATTTTGAGCTAGTAACGGTAACCATTAATGGGATTATATTATGCTTTATAAGTGCATGCATACATAACCATAATTAATGGTGTTTGGTGGCTCACTTTATATGAATTTGAAATTGAGTCGGTGGCTATATTTTATCCCTTTATTTATAATTCTAGAATTGAATTCAGATCCCATGATCCTTCATTACCATCTAGATATAGCAATGGAAATGGGATTTTTTTGAAATGATCCAATTAGGTCTAGCTTCCCATTTTATTAATGCCTAGTGCATGGTAGGCATAAAGTCACATATCTTAGACACCCATTAGCTAACTCTTACTTTTTGACATGTATTATACATCTATTGGTCCTCCCATTAATAGTTATCACCTAGTTATGGTTTTATACTCCATTTTGTTCCCCTTGATTAGGTGATGTGTCATATGGGACATGTGGCACACCTTAATTATCCTTTGAGTATATGTACTTCATTATAAGCTTCTTGAGTCACAAGTGGAAACTATCTCATCCTCACATTAGATGATGTGGTAGCTTCCCATTCGGTTGGGATCTCCTAGTCTCTAACAAATCTAATAGGTCTAGGAGACTGGTTGTTCTAACTCAATATGACATGATTATTTCCAATGCGATCAAGAGCTCTTGATCTTTGATAGGTCTAGGGACTATCTACTCTAACTCTAAATGATGTGGAAACTTTACCTCCAACTTAGCTTTGCAAATTCATGAAATGACCACATAAGAAAGATAAAAAAGATATAATACATTAAAGCTTACCTATCAGATATAGATAACTTGGCCTCACATAGAGGAAAATGGTTTTGTTACTCTAGGATGGTAAATATACTCCAAGAAACCCATGTGAAAATAAATCTACAACATTATTTCCATGGTATACTAAAGAGAACAAACACTACTTAGTTGTTTTAGAGAAATTAAAATAGGTTTTTTACTATTTGAAGAAATTAAGGAAGTGTATATTATGAAGATTTGAGTAGGTGTCACTGACAAGAAAAAACAAAAGTCTGGTTTGTGAAATTTTTAGAGGGGTCCCTCATTTTAGAGAAGGGGGCATGTTGGCCATAAAAAACATGATATAGTCAAGGATACACAAGATGATGATATAAGTCCCAGATATTCATGTATAGGCTTGGGTGAAAGACTAAATTGGCTAAAAAAACACTGGTCTATTATAACACACACCAAATCAATTAAATCACAAACCTAAGATTAGTAAACTAATTGGGAGTGTAAACCATTGACTACATTGTCCAATGGCTTTGTAGGTGAGGTTATAGGATGGTGACCCATTACATTATTTATCAAACCCTCTCAACCCTATCTATACTTAACATTCACTATGGGGGATGATACTAGCCCTAGTAGAAGTCACTTGATATGGTTAAAAGGCCTTATACTAGGTTAAACAAGGCTTTCTAAGGAAATCCTCGATATATGTTAGGTACATTGGTCCCAAATCCATAGAGGGTGATGTATAATGCTTGGCATAGAGAGTTAAGTCTTTCTCTTCATGGAAGACCTATATGGGGTCAATCACTTGGCCTTATGATAGATGTCCCTAATTTTTATAATCCATTAGAACATGGAGTGTGATTGAATGTGTGGTGATGAAATCCATGTCACCAACTGCTAAGACTATGAAAAGTGTAAGGGGATCACTTCCACATCACATTGCCTCTTGAAAAAAATGGGAGGGTTTATTGGTGGTTTTTTATCCTCCAATACTCATTGCTAAGATGTAGAGAGAAGAACATACACCACTTTAGCCCTTAGGTGACACTAAAACAAGAAAAAATATTTATTAACTTATTAATTAAGTATGATATATATAAGATATATATAATATAGTTTTCAAAATGCTAAAATATTTGATAGGTGACCTGTAAAGAAGGTGATTAGTAGTTTCAATTTGAAAATCTTGAGGGGCAACCTACAAGACAAGATGTTAGACAAAAATGTGACCTGCAAGATAAGAATATAAAAAAAACCTACAAGACAAGATATTTATGGTTTTAATCAAGATAAAAGTGCCACTAACTCACCTTTATAAGAGTCTAAACAAAAGGTTAGCTCAGTAAGCCTCATTAAAACCACTAAAAAATTTACAATTTTTACACTATAACCCTTTAAATGAGGGGCCACAATGGAGGGGTCTAAGGGTGGCATCCCCTAATAGGGTCAAGGGGAATCACCCCTTGTGGAGCTAAGGGGTAGTACCCCTGATGACAAAAGTAATTTGGGATTTTTGGGATGCTCAAAATGATTCAAAATTCACTAAAAATGATACTAAAAATGCACTTAATAAATATAATTTCAAATGTAATAATGAATGCAAAATCACTATTGTAGAAGGTAAAATCATTTATACACAGTCAATGTTAATTTAAAATCACTTCATGAGAGTCAAAATTATTGATGACTAGTCAACATCCTAAATGGGTCAAGTTATTTTGTAAATGATGACAATAACTACATGGTTAGCTAGGTAAAATCACATATCTTCATTAACATTTTTCCTTTATACTTTGTTTGATGCTTTAGCTTACCCATTTACCTAAGGGTGTTAAGCTGTGATCTTTTGGTATGAGATCATAAACTCTTCATTGAGGGTACTGATAGTTTTATTGAGAAAATGTGTTCTTCTATCACTGATCATCTTGATTAGGCATCTAAATCTTGTAACAATATTTTCATACAAGAATCTGGCAGTGTCCTTCACATTGAAACTTGAGGTTTTAGTGGATTCCACCCATTTGGTAAATAATTCATGTAGTAATAATATACCACACATGAATTTGTTTACTTAGGGGACTTATATGTTAAACAAAATCAGCTCCCCATTGTTTAGATGGTTATTCTATGAGCAATGGTACCAAAGTCATCTCATCATGTTGATTTGGATTTCCGATTACCTGACACACATAGTAATATTTGGCTATCATGTGCACATATTGAAACAAATTTTACCACCAAATACCAATCTATAAAAATTTCATGGCATTATATTTGTTTGTAAAGTGATCCCATATAATTTAATGGTGTCCTTTTTAGTAATCTTAGGTTGTTCATTCTCTAAAACTACTCTATATAGTACATCATCTTTACCAATCTTATACAAAAATACATTGATGAAACTAAATGGGATAGCTCAAGTGACCATTTGATTTTTATCCCTTTATATATAATGTGTATGGAAAGTACCTTTCTCCAAATTTTTTTTTAAGCCCTCCATATTATCTAGGATTATAACAACGTTGAATAAGTGAGCATATGGGGACTCATCCTCTATTTCTTTTAGGTCTTCAACATTTTGTATCCTACTCAAATTATTTGGTCTGACATTTTCTCATACTAGATTTGCATTGATTGAAAAATAAAACCCTTGAAATAACATGAGCCACCTAGAGAGTCATCATCCTAACATTGGATTATTAACTAGATATTGGAATTTTTGGTGGTCATTAAAAAGCTCAAATGGTGTGGCCAATAGATAGTGTCAATAATTTTTTAATTCAAATACCATATCTAAATCCTCGCTTTCTATAGTGGTATAAACTATTGATAGCTTTCTGTTGAAAAAATATAAGGGGTGATCTAACCCATCATCACCTAGTTGTGCTAATATAGCTCTTACTACAATACTAGAAGCATCCACATGTACATGGAATGGATTCTTCTAGTCTGGAAATACTAAAATATATTTTGTTACCAAACTTTGTTTAATCTCAATAAATACTACTTGGCATTCTAATGTCCACTCAAACATTATATCTTTATGCAATAGTTTTTCCATTAGTAAAGATATGGTTGTTTATCTTTTGATACTTTTTTTTTTTAATAGTATCTTGTATGACTGAGAAAGGTGTGCACATTTGTAAAGTTGGTTAGGAGGGTCATCCAACTATTATAATATTTTTATCTTGGTCCACCATAAGTCCATCACTACATACAACATGGCCTAAAATAACACCAAAAGGTGTGAAAAATAAGTACTTTATATTTAGAGCAAAGTGTATAGCTTGACACTATTCTAACATTAGTCATAGTTTTGACAAATTCTCTTTAAATAGAGAAAAGATATCCTAGTCATCCAAATATACTTCTAAGAAATCATGAATCAATTCTTTAAATGTAGTTATTATAGCTCTAGAGAAAACTACTAGTACATTATTCAAACCAAAAGGTGTTACCTTGTTTATGAATGATCCCCATTCAATTACAAAAGTAGTCTTACATTAGCCCTCTTCTGTTATTATAATTTGATGGTACCAATCAAATATATCTATAAATGAGTACACATCATCAATTATGATTGACTCAAAGACTTCATACATGAAGGGTATTACAAAATGATCATTGATGTAGGCATCATTGAATGCATGGTAGTCTCCACAGACTTATATCTCTCTAGATTTATCTAGTTATATCACTATTGAACTCACCCAATCTACTTTTTCCAATGGATAAATGATTCCTAATTATTTTATTTGATTTTTTTCAGCCTTTACTTTTATTTTTATGTTGGGGTTTAGCTTGTATGAGCACTTCTTAATGGGTCAAGAACACTCTTTCAACTCTATGTGCATATACCCTAATGATGGATATACACATTTTATTTTAGATAATTTGGTTGAAAAAAAATATTTATAGTCTTGTAGTAATTTCAATGCCTCTAAGATCTTCTCTTATCCCCAATAATCTATTATAGTCATAAGCTTAGGAATTGAATCCATTCCAATGTTTTTTTTGATATTTTTTAGGGTTTGCTGATATAGTTTGTTTGATGCATTGGGTAAATCATCTCATAGAGTGTGATATTTTTACCCTTATATAATATTTATTTTTTATATTCTATCTTCTTCCACTTCTTATGAACTTTAAGCTAGTGTTGGTTTAGCTTCCCTCTTCAGTTCAAAGAATCCTTCCAAATCCAGCTATCTATCACTATTACTAGATTGTGTTAGATTGTCTATTATTATATTTCAAGGATTAATAAAAGATTGTTCCTATTTACTTTCATTATAATTTTGAAGCACCATATTCAAATCATGAACTAATTCTTATTATGATGATGACTTTGTTGTAGCTCCCAAATCTTTTGCTCATCCATGACATAAAAATATTTTAAGTTTATGCAATGAATTGTACACTAAAGGATTATCATATTCAAACTCAAAATTATAAATGAAATATTTTTTCACTTGTGCCTAATGTTTGGTCTCTCTCTTTTACTCTTGATGCATGTACCATGTTGTTGGTAGTGGCACTAGTGTGTGGTTAAAAATATGCACCCAATACCTTGGATCCACTCCTTACATAGACCATATATCTACACATTGATGAATGTTTAATTTGTGACATTGGCCTTATTGAAATAATATCCATTTAGATTACACCATAGGTGGTAACTGAAACCATGTGCACAAAAAAATCACATGCCTCTTCACAATGTGTCTCTAGATATCTATGTACTTCCCACTAAGTCCATAGTACCTTTCAGTGCATAACTTAGTGCACTAAATCTTTGATCCACATATAGTACATGGTTTTATAACCTCAATATAAATGGACCTCTATCACAAAGTATTAAGGTAAATCCTATTCAACATTGAACACCACACATAGAGGTTTTAGCTCATGATATCCTCTTTCCTAGTTTAACATGTGAGTGTCTAAATCACCACTTATAGAAGATGTTATTTCTCAAGGTAAAATACTCTTTGGGGTAGTTTTTATATAATCCATCATTTTTACACCTATATTATATAGGGCATCCATTTCTAATCTAGTGGGAAATCACATCGATGGAGAGGTATAACCTTCATGTTGAAAATATGGTGTTGGTGATGTTGGTATTATTATCTTGCAAGATGGTTTCTTTGTGATTTGGGATTGATCCATGTGTAGGTTTAAAAATTGATACTTTGTATCTCTCAATCTATTCCTTTGTATATCGGTGCTGACTTTAAACTAACTATTATCACCATATGCATATGGTGACTCTAGTTCCTTTAAAATTATATACATCTTTTATTCCACTTTATTCAAAAGAATGACAAATATCTTGTCTCCCTAATGAGACTCTAGTTGATTGTGCACTATGTTAATAGTAATTTAACCATCATAAGTCTATTTCTTACCAATCAATGTAGGGTAATGGGTTTTTGTAGTATTCATATCCTTGAGGTGACCAATCAACTCTACTTACAAGTAATCTATGAGGTCGATGGTGATAGGATAGTAGCTTAAGTGTAACCTACCAATACTTTCCCATGTTGATATGAGGAACATATTCACAATAATCCTAAAATCAAATATTGTGTTAGGAATTTTGTAACCTACAAGCTCAATATCCATGCAGGAGTCAACATCTAAAGGCTTCTTAGTTTTCACATAATTTTATTTGTATGTTGTTGGCCTTTCTACACACACTCCAAAAAATTATTCAAGAGTTTAGTAATATTTTGTAATATATACTCATTATGTATTTTAATAAGTAACTTTATTAAGTCATTCAAAGTAGTTACAACTCCTTCCTTCTTCATTATGCACATAATCTATCCATACATCTATATATCAATGGCTATTGTATCTCTTTATGAAGCATTCCATTATTTAATATTTTGTAGAACTTGAGCTACTTGATACATAAAAGTATTCTCCTTTATAGGATCAGGATATTGATCATGTTGAGCTTTTCTAATTCCCTAATCTAGTGACATTTTCAAAGGTATAAATATTTATTCTACATGCTATTATTTGGTAACTTCCTGGATGAATACATTCTCCTTAGGTTGTGCATTGATCAAGTTTACATTACATACCAACTTATTCTTACTTTACTTCTTGAGTACTAGACAATCTTCTATTTAATGCTAGCTTTTAATTCTACAATAAATGTAGTAGGTTTGTCTCTACAGACTGGTAAGGTAATTATTAGCATAGTGATTATGTTTTCCACATAAATAGCATTGTATAGGTGGTTAATATTGCTAATTATAATTTGTATGGCCTCCTTGATACCATCTTTGATATCCTCCCATGTAGCATCTTCTATAATCACCGCTATTTTTTTTGGTATCCCCATCCTTGTGATTGTTATCTAATGTATCCTCCTTGATAGTTTTATTATGTGTCATATCCTCCAAATTGGTACTAAGGTGAACATGGAGCCTAAATAGATTGTTGTGGACTAACATTATTCTAGGAAGACTAATAGTGGTGTTATGGGGAAGATGGTGTCTAGCCAACTAGACCCTCAGTTGGTGTTGCAGTAATGAAGGTATCCAATAAGGACTTCTCTATGTCACACTTTTCAATTCCATATCTAGGCTTAGGATACCTTACTTTGTAGTTGGTAACTATTATGTAGAGAAAATGGATATATTCTTTGTAATATCTTCTTTTAGATCCTATAGAGCTCTATATCTCCTCTCATCAGGATTTGTTGATTTAAAAATGTTGTAGTACTTGCCCTATGATTTCTAAATATATTTTTGTGAAAGATGTCACTTTGAAGTAACTTCTCCAATTACTCAACAACTTCTAACAAAATTATGTTTTAAGCTTTAGATAGTCAATCCTATGGTGGCCTTCTCGACCACATTATATACAGCATAAAACTAATTTAGGATTATTATTCTCATGTATCACATCCATTTTTGATCATAAATCATCTATTTTTTATTCTAATTTAGAACCTAAGTTGTCTTATACTTATCTTCCAAGATGAGATTGATATTATTCATGACATCATAAAACCTATGATTGTAGTCTTTGATCATTTCTCTAGACTTTTGTTGAATCTCCTTTAGTTATTAAATAATTTGGATTTTACATTTATTCACCTTAAACTCTAATACCAACAAATCTTTAACTTGTTCAAGATTGAAAGAATTTATATTTATTTTATAAATAAAATCTAAGGCTTAGCCTGACAAATCCTTTACAAGTTTTCATTTCTTAACATCATCATATGTTACCCCCTAAACAATCCATTTTATCTCAAAATTTACCAATTATTTCTTAGGTTTTTTATATCTATCAAATTGCATTAAATAAGCATGTTTTCATTGAGTGGCATGATTATCACAATTGAATTTGTTAACATGGGTTTTGCACACTAACAACTATAACTATTGGTGTATATGCATTGGTGATTATGACTATATGTATTTTTACACTAGTGATTGTGACTAGGGACTTATGAACACTAGTATTTTTAGGTATCCTAAAAATAAATCTAGACTCTTATGTCCTCCTTTTATCTATTTCTTACTTTGTTTTTGCACGCAGCTTACCAAAATCATCTATATATTAGGTTGGGGGATGTTTACTTTTGAATTTGATGATATCTAACTTGACCCTATTCTAACTTTAAAATTGAACTTGTGATAGTTCTGCACTCAAACATAACTTCTTAGTGGGAACATTCCTTCCCAGGTTCAAACAAAATCCCTTTCACTAATTTTGATCTATTTCTATCTTATATTTATCCTACTATTAACCCACCTTCTTCTTATTTCATTATCTCCATATCTACATTATTGATATTTAGTTCTTCTTATTAATTAAGCCATTATGCATATTATGTGTATTATTTAGTTTTGACATCTTTCATAGCTTCTCCCTACACCTTTCCATATCCAACATCTTTTACTTTACCCATGCTCTTATTTGTAGTTAATTTAGGATTACTATTAAGCATAGTGATTGATGTCAAATATAGCATGAGATACTAGTGCATTAATTACAAATAAGTTGTGTTTGATAGCTTGGAGAATATATGGCACATTTGCAGGTCTATAAGGATAAATAAGAAGTTTTAAGGCATCATAGATGTCTTGGTGAAGATATGGTAATATAACTTGATCATTTGTAATGAGAAACATGCATATTCTAGCTTAAGAGAAGCTAGACTATCACTACACATCATGTAGATATGAATGAATTAGCAAGTTTGTGCAATTAATACAAGTCTCAAAAAGTCAACTAAGGTTAAAGGATTTCATGGAGATGTTGTCTATAGTGCCAAAAAGATACACTAAAAATTTAGACTCTTGAAGTGTTTTCTATCTCAAGTTATAAACCTTCAAAGTTGATCTTACAAACGGTGATGGGCTAGAGACCATCAAGTTTAATTACATTGAAGTTTGAGGTCACTAGATAGTTGATCTAATGATGAGAGTTCATCATCTGGATCTTTATCTAATGGTGCATATTTATTAAAATGTCAAATAATATAAGATTAAATGTGCTGGTGATAAGTACCACTATCTTGTTGAGTTGATACAAGATTAATAGTTCATGGGCATTTATACTGATAGAGATCGATGGTATGGATCATGTTAAAGAGTCAATGTGCAGAAGGCATGTAGAGATACCAAGTGACACAATCATGGGAGCTCTGATCTAATATCAATGGTGAGAATTTCAAGATAAAGATAATCAAAGTAGATTGATGATCTATATTTGTCCGTAGTTTCTATAAATCATGAGATGAGGTTAAGGTGCTTGATGTTTAACATTTTCACAGTGACTATTAGAATTTGAATATTCAATTCATGATGGAAAACTAGTGCTTATTTTTTGAGCTATAAATTTTGATCTAGGAAGAATTTCTTGATGTAGTAAAAAGTAAAGTTGTAGAGGAATAAAGTCACATCCATAGAAGTTGATTAGAGGATTTGAATATTTATACAATTATATGTATTAAGCTCCAAATTTTACTATGTATTTGACCATGTTCTACAAGTGACTCGGAGGTTAAGGTGCTTGATGTTTAACATTTTCACAGTGACTATTAGAATTTGAATATTCAATTCATGATGGAAAACTAGTGCTTATTTTTTGAGCTATAAATTTTGATCTAGGAAGAATTTCTTGATGTAGTAAAAAGTAAATTTGTAGAGGAATAAAGTCACATCCATAGAAGTTGATTAGAGGATTTGAATATTTATACAATTATATGTATTAAGCTCCAAATTTTACTATGTATTTGACCATGTTGTACAAGTGACTCGAGAAGGATAATTGAGTTGTTCTTGATATTATTTTGATGTTTCAAAATGATCTAACTATTGAAGAGTTTTGTATACCCAAACTCTTCAAAATTGACTTTATGTTTGTTCATGGTGTTATTATGTATATAATTCTATTTGAGCAAATTTTACTTTAGTAGAAGAGTGTTTTATAGGGAGAAATAATCTAAATATGTCTTAGAGATCATATGTAATGGACCTATGTAATTTAAAGTGATCATATGTGCTTAATTTGATCAATGGAATGCTGAATGGGAGAATAGGTCTCTGTGAGACTTATAAGGGCTACTAAGGCCTAATTGAAAGGCATAACTACTTAAGTATAACTTGTAGATGTCATGGTTGACCTATGATAATTTATTTGAGCTAAATATTAATGTGATATAAGTCTTAAGGGTTAAGTCAAGTCTTATGGATGACCAAGAAGATAATAGTCATGAAGACTCTATAAAGTGTGGAGACCAAGGCAATGGTTTCTAGATTTAATAGAGTGAAGAAAAGTGCATAAGTGACATTGAGAAAAGGAACCTTTGAAAGAGAAGGTACAAATTAGTGAGGACTAATATGATTATTCATTCTTGTATGATCAAGGTGTTGAAAGTGAACACATAGGTCTTTAGATCTATTGAGACTATAAGAACCAGATTGAGCAAGTAAGCCCTATAAGCTAATTGAGTGACTATGCTTAGTGAATGTATTGAAGATAATAGTAGGTTAAGGAGTGTGTGCATGACCTATAGATCATGGTTTTGATGTTGTGATAGAGTTATTTTAGGTTTTCTTATTGTGCATGTGCTTATAAGTGAATAGTGATCCAAAAGGGTATTTTGTATGCATTACTTGTGTGTGAAAGTTTGTGAGAGTGTAAAAGGGAAAGAGTGCAAGTAATAAAAGTCCATCATCAAGTGTATAAGACATCATATCAAAGTTGGAGATTAGATCGAGGTAGTTGAGTGGGGGTCTGGTTGCTTAGGGGGTTGGTTCCTCCTTATGGGATGGGTATCTCACAAACTAAGGGATGGGTGTTCCTTGATCAGTGGGTATTGGTCTAAATGTTGATCTTTTTTTATAGGATTATATTCCATCTTTTAGGTTTTAGTGGGTTTTACCTCCCAAGAGGATTTCCCATACATATGATGTGTTCATGTGATGTATGATCTTATGTATGCTTTTAATGTATGTGCTTTCATGTTTATGTTGCTTGATCAAGTTAATGTATGATGAATTTTTAAGAGTTGTGAATTGAATTTGATTATTTTAGCATCACTTATTCACCCCCCATTTCATTGATTATGCCTCTAATAATTACTCATTTTATTACAATTTATTTATTGTTGTAGTTTTATTCCTAATCCCAAATTTTTTTATCACTCTAGATCTTCATCCTCCATATCCTAGGGTCAGGTTCAAGTTTTTATACTTAAATCCACACCATTTAATTTGATCATGTATGCACCCCCATGTTACCCAAAGTGGCTAATCCATGTTGGTAGGATTATGCACCATAACCTTTTCCATAACCAACATTTTAATCAATATAGGTAGTCATTGAAACAACTTACCATGGATTCCTTTAACAAATAGATCCTACATAGATTTAAAGGCCAAAAAACCTTGCATAATAAATTCCATGATATATCCATCAATTTTAATCTAAGTCTAGTAGTCTGTAGCATGGGTCCAATTAGTATCTAGACTTCATAGTCTATCTAAATTGTCTTCCATACAAAATAACAATCTATCTTCTCAGTTGGAAATAGTAATAATCTAGTCTTGACAACCATGTAGCTAACAATATAGGTAATTCACACCATAAATTTTTTTAAGTCTCTTTGTATATATGTTCTTGAATTATCTCCTTTATAGTCACTTCAACTATTCTCTCTTCTTCCTCTGCAAAGATTTGGATTCTCTCATCCAACCAAATTTATAAATCTCTATCTTGGGAAACTTATCATTTTTTTTTGAAAATTTCCATGCTCACCACACCATTATTAGTGGAGGTTCATGTAAAACTCTAGAACATGCTAATTATAGGGATAGATTGTGTAATCAATAATAAAATAGTATAATTATTGGCAATACATACTTGAATGATGCCATTAATTACTAAGTCAAGATAATTATATTAAAGACATGTAAGGCTAAAGTATATATAAAAATTAACATAAACTATATGAAAACATATCAAGACATCCACATTACTCATTGCACATAGATCAAAAGTAAAATACATATAGGAAAATCATTTATAACATTTTATTAAGCTCTTTCACACATCACAACCATATTATATTCCAAATGAGTGATGTAAATAGAGTATTTCAAAGTGTTGTCTCTTCATATTATATCCTTTTGATATGCCAAAAGGAAAGACTCTTCACATTATTAAATATATTGCTTATGCTTATAAGGTTGAATGCATACAAAAAGACAAAATCATATAATTCATACATGTGTTCATCTAATATAATTTATGATTTTGGAAATCCTTGTTATTCATATAACACAAGTTAATAATGTATTTTAGTTTATTAATTACTTATGTTTTTAGTTTTTAACGTATATTTATTTATCATTTGGGATAGAGAGATGATACTTACTTTGTTGTTTGGTATTTTTCAGAGGTTATAGAGACTATGGATATTGGTGGATAAAGTGTGGCTACTATATCTAATAGATATATTACCTTCATTAGATCAAGCACAATTGACTATCTTGGGATTTAGTGGGATTATGGAGATGTGGATGATTCCATTGATTGTTAGGTTTTTCACCATGTTCTTAGGAACATGGGAGTGATTAACTAACACTTTCAAATGGGTGGTGTATGGGGATATCATCAAGGTGGGTATCATATTTGAGGATGTCCATGCCTTATTGGGACTTCATATTATATACACACTTTTACTATGTGATACACTAGAGACATATGCCAAGAGGCAATCCTTAACCTTATGGGTGATTGGCTTTGAGAGGTATATCTTGGTGGGATTTTGAGTGTACTTGTTATATGTATATGTGTCAATTATTCTTAATATCCAAAATGACATCACTATACTTGTGATGGCTCTATGATCTATCACAAGTCATATGGGAAGGTCCTATTGTATATTATTACATTATACTAGTCCATGTTAGACCATGGCATGTTATATGACTTGGGGTTTTTGATCTGGGTATAGTTAGTGTAAGAATTTTATAGTATTATAAAAATGGGTAGATGATGATGGGACCCACTATATTATTGGGTAATGTAGTCACCTAAAAGTGGTATTTGGATGCTAAGAGTGCTACTTGAGACAAACTACTCCTAGATTATCCCTATACCTATCCTAGGGCCTTTATCAAACTTTTATAGCCTTTGTGTGGATCAAAGATGTCCTTAGTAAGCTAAAACATAATCCCAAACCTTCATTATAAGATCCTAACCCTTCATACCTAGTAGTTTACCAGTTGGACATTAGTGTTACATTAAGGACACTAGAGCCACATGGTGCTAGTGTCCCCAACATGGTGCTAGTGTCGATTACCCTAAATCTCCTAAACATGTATATTTTCAAATTTTAAACCCTCTTAAGGTCAACCTAAGAACATTTTATTATTTACAAAAGTTATGGAACACTATAAACACATGACTATCAAACCTATATCCACTAGATGGAAAATATTTGAAAAAGCCTATTCAAATAAGAAAAAATTTGAGCAATAAGTATTTATGATCCATGACAAGATAAGGATGGAAAAGAAGGTCATGGTAGAGAAACAAGGTGATGTAGTGTAGGTGATGAAAATAATAAATGTACCCAAGGAGGACATTTATAAGACCATCAATTTTTTGTAGCAACTCAAGCTCGATATTCAATCTACACCCAAGGAATTATAGACAAAGATATATGATGAGGGTGTGACACTCAACAAAGAGTCCTTCAAGTAGACCATCAACAATACTTCTAAGAGGAGGCACTTTTTTATACCATTTTAAAAAATTTATAGATGGGTTACTAGTTTATATGACTACAACCCATTGCACTATCAAGACTAATGTTATTACCTATTGGTGACAGGTTATAGGTCAAATGTTCAATAAAATTCTTGGATGAGAGAAAAAAATTGAATAAAGTATAGAGATTAAAATAGTGTTTCGGTCCCTTCCTAATAAAGCATCCTACTTTTGAATGGTAGATGAAATAGAGTATTTGGTAGCTGAGGGGATAAAACTGGTTGGAAATGTAGTGAGGGATAATAAAAAGAATATAATAATCTCTAGGCATTATTTTCTTGAGATTAGAAATGATGAGGATTCAGGGAAAATGATGAGTGACATCATCATTACCCATGGTGGAGTTTTGCTAAACATTCACCAAGAGTATAAGAGTAAACCACTTGATTTTTTTGAGCCTATGGTTTTGGATAAAATAGATTAGGATATGGAGGAAAAAGGGAAGAAATTCAATCTAGATGATGAAGGCCAATTATTTGACAAAATGTCATAGCAAACAATAACTTCAAAAGATGCATTTTTTATATCTAAAGTGTTTGAGGATGGTATTTTTGTTACTAGGGAAGAGTATGATTATTATCAAAGTTCAAAGGAGGATAAACTAAGGTTTAAAATCTTTTTTAAATATATTTTAGGAAAAACAATTTGCACTTGGGTGAAAGGGATAGATTTTGTGAAGGATCTAAAACTGAGTCTAAAGGTTTATGTAGGTGTCCCTATAGAGTCTCAATGTCTGGTGTAATAGGGTAAAGAATTGTAGGACCATCTTCCATTGTCGTTATATCATATAGGAAAAGAATCAATCATATTTATTACTTAAATACTATGGGGAGGTGTGGAAGAATTAAATTAAGATTCTCCTCCCAAACCTATAACTTTCAAAGAAATAGTCAGAAATACTACTTCCAACCCACTTTTTGTGATGTGTCCTTCTCCACCTCAAGTTTTTATTTTTAAATAATCAAAGGAGATCCTTTCTATAGATATTTTATGGGGGAGTGGATGAGTATTTCCATACTTTAATTAAGGATGTAGTTATTTATTGATTTTATGGCTTGTGGCCTTCATCAACTGCCTTATACTAGTGGGTCTATGAGACTTGGCCAAAGAAATGTGAGATTTATTTATGATCTAAAGTTTTTTTTGTTGTTAATTTTAGTGAATATAAGGATTATCATAAATGTCTCTTGGAATACCCTAAGTTTTGGGGTAATGTGGGTTTATTTATCACTCTTTAGTTTTTGAAGTTTGATCTAAACACTCTCTCAATAACAAAGATGCCAGTGTGGGTTTAGCTCCCTAACCTGCCCTTGCATTGTTGGAATGATCATAAGGAAATAAGTAATGCCTTGGGTTCTTTCTTAAAATATGATAATGAGACAATGGATACATGCTTATGCACTTTTTCTAAAATTTGCGTAGAGATTGATTTGATCAAAGGGGTTCTAGAGAAAATCAATTTAAAGTATGGAAAAATTCTTCATGTTCAAACTTTAGATTATGAGAGCACAAAATTTAGATGTCATAATTAAAAATTACCTAGTCATATTTATGATTATTTTCCCTAGGGGATATTTAAAGTAGGGAATACAAAGAGGGAGAAGATAAAATCAAGCAAATGGAGCATCCTAGATCTAATAGTAGTCGCTGAAGATTATTTTAAAGATTTAGAAATTCATGGAAATGTAGAAGTGGGAGATAGAAAGAAAGAAGAACAAGTGGTTTTTGATTAAGAAGCTGAGTCAATTATGAGGGTAAAATAAAAATCCTATGATATTCCCTTATATAAGATAGTAGGGGGAGTGAGGAGAGTACATGAATCTAAAAATTTAGATTTAGATAAAGAGTTTCTTGAAAACATAAATTCATAAATTCTAAATCATGATAAGAAAATGGTTTCGGTGAACTCTAAACAAGGATTGTGGTAGAAGGTAAAAAAGAAAAAAGGTAAAAAAGGAAAGATGATCAATCTCTTAGACTACTTTCCCTCTCACTAATAGATTTGTTTTACGGTTAATTTTTATGTGGTTAAGATACCTATATTCTTGTGGCATTTTTGTCATTTGGTGTTTTTGGTTGTTGCATGGCTATGGCAGTTTAGCCTAGCTCTTTTTTATAATCTCTTTTATCAGTTTCAAGCCTTCTATGGCTCTTTATTGTAATTTTTTTAAAAAATTTATGGGGGCCTTAAATAACCCCATAGTTATCTAAAAATAAACAAGTTGATAAAAATCAAGGTTATTTATCCCTATTCTACCCTACTTCACTACCATTTACAACTACCCTAAGCCTATATTTATAATATATCCAATCTCAATCACACTCAAGACATTCAAGACTACTATCATTCTAGCATCACTTTCACTTATAGCAGCACTTAGGTGGGGAGATATACATTTGGCTTGATCCCTCCTTGGAGTATTGGTATGTAGGAAACTCTCTTCATAGAGGGTTGTTTAAGATGTCCAACCTATCCTACTAATGAACACATATTTTTAGATCATGCCATACTTGAAAGGAGTATTAGGGCTTTCATCTTAAATCATCTATTACAAACATAATATAGATTTTTAGATTTTTTTTGTGGGAATAAAACCTAGAAACATAAGAGGTGTACCCAAAATTTAGGAATAGTCTTGCATAGAGGATACTAGTGCCATTTTTAGGACACTAGAGCCATATTTCACTACTATCCAAGTGTGGTGCTATTATCTATGAGAGGATATAACTCAAGGATCTTATACATGACACTCAAACCTATTTGAAACCTATTTTTTAGTATTCAAATCTTCTATGTTAGGGGTTTTCTAAATTAGTCTTTATTTACACATATTTATTACTATTGTATAAAGTCAAAGAAAGTCAAATTCTATAACAAATCAATGGTTATTTATTGCATATTATTTCACTAATTTAGACAACTTAACCCTTTAATAAAACTTAGGATGTACACTAGTAAAACCCTAAAAGGTTAAAAAATTTAATGAACCCAACTTTGAATATTGCTTAAAACCCTAGTTTTCCTTTTCCAAAAAAAATTTCACTAAATTAGGTTTATAGACTTCTACTTTTCTAATTTTTTGGCATAATCTAGCTCATTAAATCAATATCACATTAGGGTTTCATTTATTTAAATATAGTTTAAATTTTTACAAAGAAACCCTAATTCAAAAAAAACCTAACCTTAAACACTCTTAGTGTTTTTATCCTTTTTTTATTTATACTTAGATTTTAGTTCCAAAATATCATATTTGCTTTCATATTTTTTTTTCAATATTTCTTATATTCACATTTTTCAAAGGTTCAAAATATACAAAAACATTTTTCCCTACCTTACAAACTATAATGGAAAAATTTACCAATAGATTTGATGAGTTTGATAAGTAATAATTACAAGTTTTTGTGTCCAAAGATATAGATATACAAGATGACTTCATCACTATTATTCAAGAAGAACTCAAAAAAACAAAAAATGGTCAATCTTAAAATCCCATAGTTAATAATGTTGATACACTTATATTTGTGCCAACTTAGCTAGCACAACCTAAAATTGTAATTCAACAACCTTTAGTGATATCTAGACCTCTTTTGTCTATTTCCTCCACTTTATATGTACAATCCCTTATGTATGAGATTCATACTCTATAGTCTAAGGTGTTACATCTTGAGAAGGGAGCCACTAGGCCATCACATGCCTTGGATTATAATATTCTCTTACATACATCTTTGTCACATAAAATAGAGATAACTCCCTTCCCATCTAGTTTCGTAAAACATAAGCTTGCACTATATGATGACAAGAGTGACCTAGAGCATCATCTTAGAGTTTACCACACAACATGTTTGGACCATGTGTCCAAAAATTGGCTTCTCATGAATTTTTTTCCATGTAGTTTAAAATAGAATTACCTATAATGGTTTTATGATTTACCAAATAAACATACCACAACATTCAATCCTTTGGTCGACATGTTTATAAGATATTTATCCATAAATATTAGTGACAAGATATCATGCACTCAAGTGGCATAGTTGAAACAAAAGTTAAATGAGCCTATCATAGATTATATCTTATGATACAAGACTATATTAGCAAAATTAACTAGCCACATTATAGATATATATATTTATAACATATTTAATCATAGTTTTTTACCAACATTACACAAATCTATCTTGTTTAAGAAGTTTCCTACATTTACAAATTTGTGCCACACAGTCAAAGAAAGAGAGGTTAAACTCCTATCAATGGGAAAACTCAAGTATACCAATGGATAAAAATCAAATATTAAGAGTTAAAATAATCCTCCATATAATATAAGGGCCATTGAGAATAAAAGTGATAAAAATGCCGTAGTTGACATAACTTCCAAGCCATCTCCTAGATTCATTTTATCTACTCTTCAGTGTCGAATCTTCACCAACCTTCTAGAGTCACTAGCACAAGTTTTACAATAGATATTGGAATGTAATGTAATATATCTCCCTCCCATTAAATAGGTTGATACAACACAACCTCTTCCAAATAAATATGATTCTAATGCATTCTAAGAGTATCACAGGGTATCAAGCCATACAATAAACAAATGCATAAACTTAAATCATAAGATATAAGATTTGATTGAGGCTAATATTATTAATGTGGGCAAACCCATAGAGGAAAAAATCACAAAAAACATATAAGATAAGGCATTAAATATATCCTTAGATCCATTTTTAAATCACATAATTAATGAGGTAGGGAGCACATCAGGTGTTCACTACACATATCAGGCACATCCACCATCAAATTCATATCATACTATTACATAAGAGGCACACCCATTACATAACATTATTTTCATGTACCATACTAAAATTCCACCTATACTACTCATCACATTATTATATCATGATATTATTGATGATGATATAGATTTACATGTATTCTTTATATGAGCATACATAGATCATCACCATATCTTGAGTGTTATGGTTGATAAAGGGTTAAACATTAGCATGTGCACTATGACACATTCACAACATTTGGGGTAATTAGAGAAGGATATATTCCTCATAGATAAAATCATTAGTGGTTTTAGTTTTCATGTTCAGAGCTCTATGAGGGATATTGTACTTCCATTATAGGTTGGACCAACACATATAGACACTCAATTCCTAGTAGTACCTAGTGCATGCATGTTTGATATTCTTGTCACTCAAGTTTGCACCCTTGGAGAGGTAGTTCAAGCATAATCCAAATTTAGTATAATATGGGATTAACCCTAGGCCTGTGGGTTGCTTATAGTAGGGGTAAACCTCTAGATTGAAGGGCTAGCTCCCTTGATATGTTTATTGAAGATCATAACCTATGCTACTAATTTGTTTGGATGAAAAGGGAGAGAGAAAACATGAAATAAAAAATATCCTAATGATATGATGCATCATGTTAATCTCTAGAAGACTATCATAAACTTTCAAAATGAAAGGTGATTCACTAAACTGACTTCAACATCCAAGGTTTCTCTAACATAACTTTTTCAACATGGAGGTGAGATGTAATGCATATCTCAAGGTGAATCAATAAGAGGTTTGATTTTAGAAACTATTACCCTTCCTTACACTTAAAGACATAAAAATAAACACTAACTATAATTCATGTGACCTATTAGAGTGCATACTACTTTCATAAAATGTGAAAGAGTAAGGTGAACACAAGTATAGATGATTATCACTTGTCATTTAACTATGCACTACTTCACACACTTAGACAAGAAGTTTAGAATTGAAAACTAGTTTTAAATATTTTTTTTGAAGGCAAAAATAGTACTAAAACTATTATGGATTCACCATACCATATATGGATTCATTTACAAATCTAAAAGTGGTTGCTTATACAGAGAAGTGTGAAGAAAAAGAGAGAGGGGCATAGTAGGAGAAGGTTGATAAGTATACATGTGAGTTAAAACTATAAATGGAGTTAGAAGATAGTCCAAACATACTTACAAGGCCATGTGTCTCACTCCTAAATGTGCTCTAACCCTCCATGTGGTGTAGGGGTTACAAATTGGTTTGACATCTTGATTAGCTTCTTGAAAACTACCCTTCTTTGTATGAAAGAAGTGATAAATAGAATTTTCAATCATGAATTTTATATGAAATGATATAAAACAACTGATTAGACCATTCCATGTTTTAATAAACTCTTCTAATCTAAATTTTCATCATTCATGTGCATAGGTGTCTTGAGACTCTTCATTTCCCATGCCCAACTTGGTCCAAGTGGCTTAAAACTCAAGTTAATCTTCTTAAAGTCATCATATCTCAGTTAATAGTATTAAAATATGTTATTATGACTTAAAAAACTATTTTTTTCCTGGAATAACTTCTAAGAACTCATTTTTCTTCTCAATCCCTCACTAGGCCTATTTTCCTTTTAGCCCTGAAAACCCATAAACCTTATTATTTAGTAAAGTATATGGATGGTACTGACAAACTAAGGGAATATTATAAGACCTAGTATGGCCTTAAAACTTCATTTCAAATTTCATCTTCAAGTTTTGAATGGAAGCCCATTTTCTGCCTTACTCTCTCTTTAATTAGTCCTCCTTGCTTATGACCCTATTTTCTTGCTTCAAACTCCTTCCACACTTGTGAAATCACCCAAAATCATGTGATTCACCTTCCATAGTCTATCATAAACCTCCATATCAATTTTTATTTCCTTAAACCCTATGTAAGTATGCAAACCAATAAATGACCTTGCCACCTAGTCTCATTTTGAGCCTATTTGAGACTGCCTTGGAAAAGGAGCCTTGTTTGGTCATATCCAAAATATCATGTGAAAATTATTTCACTTAAATATTTAGGACACATAACAAATGACATCACACAATGATTTGGAAGTACCCCTTTCTTAGAACCCTATAAAACACAAAAAAACATGAAAAATAAGGTATTTATGGTAGTCTATACAACTACAAGTACAAACCAAGAACATGTGGGTAGTCTCCTTGGAGTTATAAAAAACATATAAGATGTTTTAAGACTAAACTATGGAATTATATGTGTCTTATAGGTCCATTTGTTTTGCCTGGTCACTGTTAGACTATCATCATAGTTTCTTGGCTATCTTTGACTCTTCAACACTCTTAGATACTTTCATCTTATCTATGAGTAGTTTCATCTTGTATCATAGTAAAATTTACATTTTTTTATCTTGTTATAGTGTTGATTTTATATTAATTTTGGTTTAAAATGAGGAACTACATGCTTGGGGCCTATAGGTCTCATTTGCTTATTTTAAGGGCTCAAAGAGCCCTTGTTAAGTTATTTAACCTCATCAAACCTATCAACTCCAATACTCAGTTTCATGTTACTCCTTCAAGGGATAATAGATCTTCTAATCTTTTGATAATTTCTCCTATCAGCTTCCACTCACCCTATAGTCTGTACATACCTATAAGTACAATCATCTTATATGTATGTTTTGTGTGTTGAGAATTAGATACTCTAGTCAATTTAAACAATATTGATGATGGTAGTGAGTTAGTTATAGATATATGAATGCATGAAGATATGTATAATTTATTTCCCATAGCTCATAACATCTTCCATTTACTCCTACAATTTATACAACTGCATATGAAATAAACACTTGTGACTCTCATTGAAAGGTGTGCATTTAAACTATTATCTTCAACTTTCTACACTTACAGTATTAAAATATCATCTCAAAACCTTATACTTATGATAATGCATTGGTATTTGAGCCAAAATTAAAATCAATCATGTAATGGACTATTTAAACCTTGATAATGTTTCCAAAAAAACAAACACTTGAAGATTATGAATAAGAAACACATCTCAGATAAGTAGCACATGAAATACATGAAACTAAAGTATATTCGATGAGTGATGAAACATTAGAAATATTTGAGAGTGACCACCATGAAGTCAAAATAAAACTTTTATTAGGATTCATTTAAATAATTTATTCATCAAGACACTTTTCTTCTAAGTGAAGCCACTTTATAGAGATGAGTTGAATGATGAAACAACCATGAAAAGTATATCCTTAACCTCTACCAAACACCCTCAAAACCATTTCTCTCCATATATTTATGAATTTTAGATACAAATGTAAGAATAAACCCCTTTCAGATGGATAGGCCATAATGACCTACTATCACTCTTAGTGATTATTCATAAATAATAAGCCATAAATATGTAAACCAATTCCACCAATTTAAATCTTATTTTTACCCATAATAATGGCAAAAGTTTTAGCTCTTAGTTCTCTCTCTTCTAGCCATACAATTTAATTTAAATTTGCCTTCCTAAGCTTGTAAAGGCAATGATGGAGAAAAAAAAATGCTTTAAGTATCAGTTCAACTTAATAATTATTAAAAATCTATAAAATGATCTAAGGTATCCCAACAGACACTTACAAACCATTTAAAACTAAAAATTGATCTTGTAAGGCCATACAAGTTCTTGTAAAGTGTCCTTTTTCGAAGTTTAGGCATTAAAATATAGGTGATATCAGTCTCTAACCATCCCTAAACATTCTCTAACCCATTTATGACATCAAGGACATTGGTAATCTTATTTAAATGTTTTCTTCTTTGAATGGTATGTCTAACTCTTCCACATGGGCCAAAAGGTGGCCAAATTCACATTTTTTCATATGAGAGTCAAATAAAAGGTTAGTGCATGATAGTATGATATTAATTAAATGTCAATAACCTTTTATAATTACCTTAGACCATACTAAACCTTTTAGTATGTTTGACATTTCCAAGACATTTTACTTGACCCATAGGACTAGACAAGTGAACATAAAATCAAACCTTGGACAATGTTATACAAGGACAAATATGACCATATGGGACTATCTAATATCATTTAAGACCATGAAAAGATCATGCAAATATTTTTACAACCTTGTGAGATTTAAACCTATAGGGGTTGATCAATTTTTATTTGAGGTTAAAATTTGGTCAACATTCTTGATGATTCATAGGGGTAGCATGCTTGTAATACTAATGTACCAATATCCTTGTCCTTCCATTGGGTAATTGAGTCACTCTTATGCTACAATCTAAAATTGATATAACTTCTAAATAATTCAAACTCACATAATAAACAAACACACACTATGCCATAGTCATTTAGGTAAACCATTGTAAAATACTCAAACAACACACCTAACCTACCATGTACAAACCTCAAAACATGTTTGAGGTGATGAAACACTTCTTGATTTAACTAGGATCAAAAAGAATGTTTCTTTAGTTACATTTTATCCATGAGAATAAGTCACCATATCATGGATGCTTTTTAAATAAAATTTGTTTGTGAAGGTGATCAAAATACTTACCACTCATAAGACCTATGTTGATTACAAGTAGATCATTTAAAGCTCCATTGAATATTATTTCTAGCTATATTTTAGGTCTACTTAATAGTGTAATCTACTTGGTCTCCTTTATTCTCATTACATGCTTGTCAACTTACTTCTTCAGAGTCATGGGAACCCTCTTAGCTTCACCTTCATCTAGACCATTATGTACTTGATGTCTAGGTTTTTCAAACTTGCCTTCTTGATATTCAAACATGTTTTTAAGTGACTCAATATCAGATTGAGGCTTAGGATGCTCTTTTACAACATAAAATTCTATTTAAGTATGATCACATTCTTACAAGGTTATATCTTACTTGATAGTGACTTGACACTCTTTGTCATGCTCAATAGGTCAACCATATCAAACTCATGCTTCTTTTGAGTGAGAGTTGCCTTACTTATTCAAACTCTTACACTATGGCATGAAACTAATGCCATAGGTAATCCTCTTCTTTATGACTATTACACTCATGAACTTTTTCATCTTGAGTGGGTATAATTTTATTATCTTCCTTACCATGTTCTATTACACTTTGAAACTCATTATCATCATCTTTGTGAAGAAGATAGTTACCTTTTATAGCTTATTGAAAAGGATATTCAAGACTTACCTTAGAATTGTCATCACCTTCATCATGAATGATGTCTATGACAAGGTCTGTTTATTTAATGGAAGTATAGGGATCATACTCATAAGTCTGAGCACCATATTCGTATAAGAAGAGATCAGAAATATATTCAATTTTGGAACATGATTCATAATCTATAACATGTTCTTCTTGTTCCTGGATAGTATAATTTAGATTATAACTAGTTTCCATTTATGGTTCAATGTGGAACTTGGCCAATGGATATGTTACTATTGTCACTTTAGCTCCATACCTTGTTCTAAAATCTAAGAAAGACCAATCAGTAGAAACATACCATCATATCTTGGCCTTGACATCTCTTAATAGGCAAATGGCAAAGTGTGTAGGTACATCTACCACCACTATGTCTTGTAAAATTGAGAAACATGGGTAGTCATGCAAGAACACTTTCAAACCTTTGATTATCCTTATTGTCTTATTTGGTGTTCCATCAAGATGAATCAATACTTTGTTATAAGGTTCTTACTTTAAACCCAACTTGTCTGCAACTAGTTTAGGCATAACCAAAATGCTTGCCCCACTATCCATAATGCAATTATGGACCAACTTGTCTCCCACAATGAGGGTAAGATAGAAAGTTTAGGATTTTTCATACTTGGTGGAAGGTTTAAAAACATGATAAGGTGCATTTATGATGGCTACACAAATATTATTTTATGGTTGGGGATTGATATGGAGTTGGGACAGATTCTCTTGGAGTAACTCTTTTTGACTAGGCATATAGAGCACCTCCCAATGGGATATACTTGTTTCTATGTTCTTTAAAGAGTCAGTGATATTCAAATAGGGAACACTAACTTTTTTGGCATCCTTTAAGGAAATTAATTAAAGTGATCTTAAGGCAAAGAAGTGTTGACCAATTTATGCCTTCAAGCTTAGAAAGAGGTCAACCTAAGCCTTATAAAACCTAGTTCACCATTAGGCCTTATGGTTGTCACATATATTGGTAAATCAAGGAGTTCAAAACAAGTCATTAGTTGTCTTTTAAAATGCATCAAGTTAATTGTATTATCATGTCATGAAATATATGGTGATTGTCCTCACTCCCTACCTCAATTTGTGTCAAATGTCCTCATAGTGTTTTAACATGTATGAAGGTCCTTAGTAAGTTTTGAAGAGGCCTCAACAATCCAAAAGTGCCATGGTGGAGGTGATTTGATAATGCATCTTATGAACCATCATGAACCTTTTTGGTGTACTCCAATTATGTAAGGTATGGTTCATTTCCAATATTTTGAGAATTTCATGAAGGTGGATGGGGGGATAATTGAATTACCTAATAGGTTATAAAGTCCTTTCATATGTGTTGAAATGATATTCATTTGATATCTCTCCTTAAGGTCATGTATATGTTCTAAAAGTGAGATATTTGACCTTAATGTGACTTCATTTGACCCTAATGGGACACTAAACCATTATTCATGCCTTCAATATCCTTCATAAATCCCATTATGCCATATCAAAGTTTTTTCATACACTATTGATCTTATTTCAACAAAATTCAACACTTAATTACCATTAATGGGCCCCACATGTGCCAAAATATGCCTTTTCAACTTCTCCAATTCATACCATGAGATTTAATTCACCATTTGACTCTTATTTTCCCTTATCCTACTTATTAATAATGGATTGTGGTATAAAACATGAGAAAGTATAAGGAATCTATAGGTTTTAGTAGTTATCTAAGTGCTACAAATCTGTACAGTACAAACTGGCTCAAGTGGAGTCAAAGGTATATAGGAGTTCACTACTTACATGTGTGGAAGAAATTAGACTATTTTATTTCTTGAAGAGCCCAAAATTGATCCATATTCCCATCAAGTTCATTTGTAGGCTTGGAGAGCACTTTAGGTTTGTGCTTAGTCTGTATAGAGGAGAGAAAAAGAGGGCCCAAGCTTTTGGCTAGTGAAATTAAACTTGGTCACCTCTCATTCATGGAATTTTTTTGTAGGATTGGTTCCCTAAGCTATATGAACATTTATTGAGAATTTAAGTGATTTGATGATTAACCTCATCCACATAAGTCAAAATAAGGATGATGGTTTCATTGAGTTTTTGGTTTGTTTGATCAAAATAGTAATTGTTCCTAGCTCTTCAAGTCTTATAGATGATTTTCATGGCCTCCTCAGCTTTTAATTCACATGTGTGGGTATGTGGGGTTGAGAAACATATAAAATTCCTATGTCTATAAAATACATGTAGGTTTTAGTGATAAGGAAGAGCATTCAGTGTATGAATTTGAAGTTGACTAGTGTTTGGAGGTCTAGGGTCATGTCTCTTTACTCCAACTTAAATGCTTAGATGGTCTACAAAATTTTAAAATGGTGTTTCCAAGTAATGAAACCTATAGATGTGGGTTTCACTAGCATAGATAGGCATTATACCATCTGATGATAGCCTTAATGTTCCCAAAAATAGTGTAAACATAGAGTAGAGGTTGTAATCACAACATCACATCCTTTTATGTAGGTTCACAAGCTTCACTATAGCCCCCATAGGACTTAAAACCACTAATCTACCTTAAAACCCTCTTCATGGTGATTTTAGTATAAGATAAGGTTATTTAGTGAAAGTCAAGGTTTTTTGGAAAGTCATAGGTTGTATTATTCATTATGTATACCTCATTAATGGCCTCCAAAGTTTTAGATCCTATTAGGTATATACATAGGGGTGTCTAAGGTCCTTGTAGATTGTTTTTGGTGTGTGCTCATAGTTCATTTCAGACATGGAATAATTTATACCATTTCATTAACTTTCCACTACCATTCCACTTTATTTTAAACCCTACACTCCATTTTCATGTTTCATACAATCCCACTATCATCTCCCCTAGGTCATCCACCCCTCTTACCAAGTATAAATCATGGCATTAAGGCCTATTTATTCCTTAGGGTTCTCAAGAACCATCAAGTCATGAAGATATGGGCCTATATAGACATATACCCTATTGAGAGAGTAATGGCCACCTACAAGAAAGGACCTAAATCCACCTGGGTAGAAGTCCTTCAACTCACTATGTGAAGATTAGTCCTGAGAAATGGGATAAGGATATGACTGAGAATAATTGTCCACCTTATAGGGATGGGTTGGAATGAGAAAGATATTTAAACCATAAATTCAAATAAGAATCCACTCTCTTATGCTCATAGAACCGTGATACATAAACCCATGTAGATAGTCAACATGTGTGAACTAGTGACTACAATGTTGTTAACAAATCCTAAGGTTTATGTGTGAACTAGTGACTAGACAAGTGAATATAAAATCAAACCTTAGAAAATGTTATGACTTAGGCCTTAAAAAACAAAATTTATGAGCATAAAAGGTATGGTAGGATGTTACAGGTCCTAAAAAAGTAGTTTCAAGCAAAGGAAAATAGAAAAAAGGGTCAAATTGGTCTTAAAACCCTGCTCAAGTCACAAAGTCCTAGGCTATCAACTTGAGTCATCACCTCAGATGCTCATATTATTCACCATAGAGGAACCCATGATTAGGTATCTTGAGGAAATTGAATTACCCTTATGGACTCAAAATCCATACAATAATTAAGGAAATTGAGGGGCTCAATTTTATTAACTATCCCTAAGAAGTTAACTTGCTCAAATTGCTCAATAATAACTTCGAGACACACCTTCCAACACTCCTATCTCTACACACATTATACAAGGGATCCTAAGATATTTAGGGGAGATGGAGGGGTCAATGGGATAAAGTTTCATGATAATTAGATTTTTTTTGGAGTTCTATACTATATAAACCATCATTAAGATGGTGGACCTCCAAAACCCTTCCTAAACCCCATATGGCACCCAATGATATATTTTTTCCCTAAAATGAATCTCTTTGGAGTTTTTTGGCTATTAATTGGTCCTAAATGTCTCTTCAAGTCTTATGATCACTTGAAGGACCTATTGATTGGCATGTACAGAATACATACTATACATATTAGGCATGAGAGTGTTATTTTAAGCCTAAATCAATGAAATGAGAAGGGTTTGTATGAACCATAAATTTATGAGGTAATAAGGGGTCTCAAAGTGCCCAAATAACCTTATATTATTTTCCTATAACACCCTTTATAATTGGTTAACCATGTAGACAAAAATAGGTGTCTAAGTGAGAGGTACTATTGTATGCAACATAATGAATATGGATTGATGATACCAACACAAGTACTCTAAGAAATATTAGATATTATTTTCATGATGATAAAAGTGGAGAGGTGCCTCACAACCCTAGGTTAAGGCCAAAACTTAGAGACCCTATAATTAGACATGTGAAATAACAACCTCCATCAAGATAATTCCACTTAGAGATCATAGTAGAGGATAAGAGGGGGATTAAAAGATACCTCAAACATATATAGGAGTGATAATCAAGTTATTTTGGAGGTATAAGACACTTTGGGTGGTAGGAGAGTTGCTACAGTTGGCAGTTCTAGCCTACACAAACCTAGAGACTATCCAAAAATCATGCTTCTCACCTAAAAGACATTTTCACATGCTCATAATTGTATGAAAAATTTGTATGGGAAGATAAGAACTTCAAGAGAGGTGAAGGGATTTTTTTCCATGCATTTATTGGAATTGTATTAGAGGTTTAGACCCTAACCTCTATGAACCATTATTAAGAGTCCTAGACACTCTTAAACCTACCTAAAACCCTAATAAGGACTTGATTGGAGAGAATTAAGAAAATATGAATCATAATATATTGGAACCACTTGTAAAACACATATATAATGTTTTCTACTCATAAGAGACCATGTTCATGGTACTTAGTTATACATATATTGTAGGACACCTCCGAAAATAGTAAGTTTTTAGGATTTTAAATAAGAAGTGAAGTGCATAACTTGGTAATAAGTTAAAAATCATGGGAGGTTTTTTTTATGACTTATTTCACCTCCTAAAATATTTAAATTTTCAATTAATTTCCTATAAGTTCCTATTCTAAACTTCACCAATCAACTAGTCTACAAGGCTAGTCTAGATGGCCTAATCATGCAAGAAATGTGAATTTAAAAGTGTGAGATATTTTAAAGTTATATATACTAATGTGGAGGGTTAGTTTATGAGTTATTAAATCCTAATAAAATATATTTAAGTTATAGTTCAACTATCTCAGTCATCCATATAGTGGTTGGATAGAAGACTAGGTTACTAGTTGGTGAAGCCTATTTAACCAATAGGAAGGAAGTGATAATGGGAATAGAAAGGAATCATGGAGTTCATAAGCCAAATTAGGACATAGGTAAATTCACTTTTAGGTGATTATACCCCATATTTATGATCATTATGAAGTATGTTTGGTAGTTTTTTCATCAAGTTGAATCTATAGGTGTGGGTAACCACTTAATGCCTCATGGAAAAGGGTCCAATTAAGCCTCTTTTAATCTTGGTAACTAATAAAAGTAGAGGGAATTAGATAAATGTGGTGGGAATGGAATATTAAAGGGTCAAAACTTACTAATATTCAACATCAATTATCCAAATAAATTATTTAAGTCACCTCTCCACCCAAGTAATGCATAAGAGAGAAAGGGAGACTATCGTTACTACTGCATGGCCATTATGGCCCCTTCATGGCCACTTATATGCATATATTCCTCTCTCTCTCTCTCTCATGTAAAATTATATATATTTAGGCATTGAGATATTTTTTTCATCCCTTAGTTTGGTGTAACAAAGCTCTACCAAAATTGTATCTTGCACCTTGAATTAATAAAGAAAGAACAATTATAGACTTATGTATTAGTATTAGTGTGTGTTATGATTATTGAATTGTATAAAGTATGGGTTTATCTTATTTTTACGTTAATATATTTCAAATAATTTCATACTATTAACCTATGTAGGTCATATTAAGTGTTGTTAGGTAGTAGTGGTGTTGAATAGTGAATTGATTAGTAGTGTCTCACTTAGACCTACATTCTTTGCCTTCAAGTTGAAGACTTTTTACCTGACCTCCATATAAAATATTCATGTTTAGGAATATTTAAATAATCACATTTTTTTTTTCTTTCATTATATTCATAAGTGTGTTTCAATATTGGTCAAGAGAGGAGAAATGAACATTGGTGCATCACCACCCCTAGCATAGGTTTTCCTTTCAAGTTTTCATCTTAAACCTTTTCATCCTTATATAAATAGGTCTTATAAGAAGTGTTTAAGTTGATATATCAAGGGATATATCCCAATAATCTATATATTTTGTCTAGACTATAGGTAACCCACAAACTTTAGGCCAATCCCATGTTAGTCCAAGTTTGAAGTAGAATTGAACAATCTCCTTCAAAGGGTGCAGCTTGGGTTGCTAACAGTTTTAGCATACTTGATGAGACCATCTTTCAAGTGAATTTGAGTATGCTTTGTTAGACTTAGAGGACATCTAAAATATTTAATTACATCATTGGTGGATATGTAGACAAGTTACATACAAAAGGTGGCCACTATATCTTCCTCAAAAGGTAATAACATTGAGTGTGTTGAATTAGCGTTAGACATTGCTATAAGTAAGAGGTATTCTAGATTCAATCCCAATCCTACACCCCAAAATTCTCCCAATTCTTCCTAAAAAAACATTGGTGAAAATCCTATAACCATAATGGATAGGCCTAGGATGTAAGCCTTTATGCCTTTCAATGGTGGCAGTCCCTTAAAACTTAATCAATTTGATAGCATACTTGTTTCTGCCCTCAAAAGCCTTCCCTATTTCATAATAAATAACTCAACTACCCCTATGGAACATATTAAAAACATATCAAATTTTTGTTTAGTCCATAAAATAACCAAAGGAATTGTGGATATGAGACTCATTTTAACCTCCTTAAAGGTTAAATCACTCCACTAATATAGGGGCTTAACACCTACATTCATAAACATTAAGGTTGAGTTTGGAGAACACTTGTGTAAACACTTTGAGGATAGGAGTGATCATGTCTCCTTGCTATAAAAACTTAGTAAAAAAAAAATATCCCCCCTAGGAATTCATGGTAGAATTCAACTATAGGTTTCAAAAAACTTTGGATAGGATTCCTACCATCATCAATCCCACCCCTAACTATGCTTTATGTTACTACCTAAGGGATTTAAATTCTAATGTGGCTATTATGGTATAGTCAACGATGGAAACACCTTACTATAAGCCTATGAGATATTTATAAGGGTATAAAATTTCCTAATTCAAGTAGTCAAACTCACCCATAGTCCACTCATACCTTTGTTTCCTAAAATCCAACCCCTTATCCCTACCATTTCTCCATTACCAACCCCAACTAATTATGATCAAGTAGATGGAAGCTAAGTAGATAGATTAGGCAAGATATAAGGGCTTCTCAAGGCCCCAAATAATAATCTAATAGCCTTGGAGAGGAAAATAAATCCACCCTATAGGCCTTATCAATCCCCTTACCAAGGCCCTTAACATTCTTATCAATATAGCATGCCTCCGTATTAGCCTATTCAACAAGGCAAAGGGCAGATCACATAAGCAAGACTATAAAACACTTTCAATCCTAATGTTTCTAGTAGTTTTAGAGCCTTGGTCCCAAATAAAAATAATTAAGAAAAAGAAGGCCAATGTTATGATAAATGGCAATAGTCAAATGATATGAAAATAACTCCAGTGGTGAAGGGTGTCAAATAACTTGTGTGCAACAAGGTCCTACTTTTCCATCACATAACAATAGATATCCTTCACAACATAAAGAAAGTCCTAATATGCCTCATAGGGACACTCCCTTCATGACACAAGCCAAAATTTCATGTCAAAAAAGAGTAATTTGAAGTAATGTACCCTCTAATACACATTTTTCAACTTTAAATAAGGTGAGTATTCATTTGAACAAGTGGCAGAAAATCATGGTCAAAATGTGGCCAAGGTAGCCAAATCAGTTGTAGCCCATACAAGGGATAAAAGAAGGGTAGTTGATGATAGTTTGGGGTAGCCCAAGACAACTCTCTACCTTATCAAACACCTCAAGGGGTTGACACTCAAGATGCAATTCACAAGACATCACCAACTCAATAGATGCAATAAGGCTATGTGAAAAATTAGAAGGGTCCTTTTATACCTAAGTTTACATAAGTTTCAAGAAATGTTTCTACCCTTAAGTAGTAGTCCAAGGCATCCATCCCTCCTTTTAGCATTGTAGACTACATTAAGAAGGCCCATGTCACCCTCCCTATGTGGGATGCTTTACTTATTATAAGGCAAAAGGACCTCCATCAAGAAGAACTAACCAAACTTCATGTCTTGGATAAACAAACAAAAAAGGTAAGTGCAGTCCTTGCTGATTCCAGTCAACCTCATGAATCCCAAGCATATAAGGTATTAAAACCACCTCCCTTTTACCTTTTAGTCATCATATAAGATTTCCTTGTGGATAATTTCATGATAGATAGTGGGGATAACACTTTTATCATGCATAAGTCTATAGCTAATAAACTGGGGCTTAAATATAAACCTAATGAAAAGGGATTTCTATAATTGGATGGATCTCCTACCAAGATTTTAGGTGTTTTTAAGGACCTTAAGATCATATTGGTTATTTGTCCTAACTGTACCATATCTCAATATGTTATGATAATTGACATTCCTCACTACTTTTCCCTATGCTTATTTAGGGATTTCACTACAAAAATTGGGGGTATCTCTCTTCTAATTAGTCATACATGGTATCTAGGACTATGGGACAAAAGTTACTATAAGTTTTGAACCTATTTTTAGGTTCCACTTAGAAACCTATATGTCCAACCTATTTTTGACCAAATTTTAGCTTGTAGGACAATTGGGACCCCTATAGCTAAAAACATTATCTTTATAGGTTTATAGGGGGTTTAGTAATGTCATAGGGTGTATTATATGTTTTTTGATGTCATTTAATGTTATTTTAGCCTTGATCATGATCCAATTAGTTAATATGTCATTTTTATTAATTTAGAAGCCAGTTAGGGGTCATAAATGCAAGTGGAATGGTAATATGTTCCTTTTAGATTCCCTATCAGGAATGTCAATGCATCTAAAAATTGTAAGTTATCTAACTCAAAATCAATAAATCAATTGAAAAGGGATGAGTTTGGCACCTATACAGTCCATGAGGGAGTGTGACACCTAGGATAAAGTTGTGAAATGACTCTTTAGATTCTTTAAACTCATTTCCATGCTTAACATACTCAAGAAGTATCATTTTCAAGATAAAACCATTCTTCTCCTTCTTCACCCTTTTAGACACACAAAACTAGTCAGTAAGTTTGTGCTTGGTATGGATAGTTGGAGAAATTATAGGTCAAACACCTTTGGGAAGTGAAATTAAATTTATATAAAAACATTTCCATAATAATATTTTGAATATTTGTCAACTGTGTTTTATGAACCATCACTAACATGTTGACTGTGCTTTTTTTCTTGCCAATCTATGTACCCTATAGGTTTGGACTTGGTTTGGATAATTCCATACAATCTAGTTGGTCATGTTGACTCCAAAATATGTTGGATATCTTATTAAATTATCTCCATGATTGGTTTAGTGTGTTAAGGTGTTTTTTCATGCAAATCATCTCATGTTGAAGGAAGGTGCCATCATATGCAGTCTCATCAATTTTTTCTGTTTGCAAAATGTTTGGTTCTCTGTAAGGGTCTCATGTGAAGAGCATATGAGGTTTACCATGTATAAATTACATAGTGATCACCTTCCTTTCATGTTTAGTCTCATAACACCATGTTTTTATCAAATATTTAGTCTTGTCTTTCTCATAGTCAACTCTCCACTCAATTTCACTTGAAGTCACATGTATAAAGCCTATTTATCATGTTCATGGAGTTTTAGTGAGGATATATCAATGTATTCAAGGAATAAATAATTTAATATAGTCTATTTGAAGGTTTCAAGAGGATGTATTTTGGTTTCAAGTTCATGCACAACACTAAACAACCACTAGACACCATTATTTGCTCTATAATAAGTGTTTGTAATAGGTTTTCATGATTGAAACAAATGTTTTGAATATTTTTTAAATATATACATAATGAAAAACATGTATTTTAGAGATTTAAATTGAGTTTAAGTTATTCATGAAGCTAATCATCCACATATCTTGCTCCATTCCATGCTCACTACCTACATACAACGCATTCACACCTACAGGAGTCTCCCTGATGACATCATGTTGAGATGAATAATTTGGGAGATGTTTCAATATTTTAATATTGTTAGGAGTCCATTTGAACACTTGGTGAAGGTTTTTAATTGATCACCAACATGTTGTTTTGCTCACTGTCCAAGATTTATACCCACTACTTGTATATGTAAATGCCCACCTACATGTGGCACCATAGAGCTTTGAAGGTACTTGTATGGAGAATTTGAAACATGGTAAAACCTTATTTTATATTCTATCATGATATAAAACTCAATGTAGACATATTTGAAGCATTAAATTGGTAGGAAAAGCTGTAAACTACTTTTAAGCACAAGATGATTGAACTTAGGGGTTTTTTCCCTAAAAAGTAAAAATAAAGATCCAAGCACTTTTATAGATACCCTATAACAAGGTTTTAAAGAGTTTTGGAGCATATAGATAGGTAAAACTTGTAGTATCTATCATGGAAAATAATTTTACAAAATATGGAGGCCATAAATCTAATGGAAGTTGTAAATTTGAAGGCTCAAAATTACCTACAAAGACAATAAAATCCTTTATTGACATCTACAAGATTTTGAGTTTTTGAGCAACCTTATTTTCCAAGTTGGTACTAGACCATTCCACCAAAGTTAAATAGTTAAAAATAGTGAAAATGTTATTCATGATCAAATGGATCATTAGTAGAGGTGGATATGAACTTTTTGGGGGCCTAATCTACACCTACATTTGCCCCCCTAAAAATGTGCACCTACAACTAACTATCAGCTTCGACACCATATATAGCAAGGACTTGGGCATGGAGATATCATTTTGGGAAAATGGAAGATGGTTTAAAATGCCTCAAATTATTATAGTATGATTTAAAAACTATTCTAAGGAGGATTTTCCCCTATAGGATCATACTTATCTCAACATAGTTGACTATGTTTGACTGAGACAATAGTGAGCTAGTTTAATGGTGTAAGCATTGGTAGTGCATGAGATGAGAAAAATGAGTCCCAAAAAACACAAAATTAACCTAAGGGAATATATATAGTTTTTATACATTTTTTTAAATATTAACTATGCATTTCTACCTATAGGTACAAGCCTTGGAGTAGAACATAGTAAAAAATGACACTTAGTCTTAGCTAGGCAAAGTGTATGGAAATATACATGGATAGTTGAAGTGATGGGTAGAATTATAATATACTCATTATTATTTTCATGATATATATATATATATATATATATATATATATATATATATATATATATATATATATAAGCCTTAATAATGGAAAATAAATAGAAAGAGACCTCTAAGGATGCATGAACTCAGTCTACAAAGTAGAATTCCAACACATACACTGCCTTTTAGGAGTCTGTTTTGGGTTTTAGAGAAGTTGGAAGGAAAAATGACCTAATAGAGGGATAAATTTTTGTGTAGGATGTCTCCATCACTTGGAGAAACCCTTAAAATATTCACCATTGTCTGAGTAAATAGGGGAGTACCCTATATTTTATCTCAGATAGAGGGCACTCCCCTCATGTAAAAACCGTATAGATTTAGAGAGTAGAGATGAAAGGTGAGCCAAAGAGCTGGTTGGAACTTGAAATAAGGTGTATAAGGTTGAATTACATATACATAAACATGGAAAACCTTACATAGAGGGGAGAAACTAAACAAAATGCTTTAAACCTTTAGATTTGAAATGAAGTATGTCAAGCAGATTTTGAGCCTAGTGCTAAATAGAAGGACAACTTCACTTCCAACCCTAGGAGAACATTAAAATGGACTTAGACATGTTTATAGGATGAATTTATACATGTAAAAACTTGTGGTATGTAGAAAAACCCATAATAAATCCATGTTTAGCTTAGAGACAGTCCAAGTATGCAAAAAATGTGAAAACAAGCTCGATAAGCTGATTTCAAATGCTGACATATTTCATGAGGCTTTACATGGAGGTGAAGGAAGTTTTTAAAGGTTAATAGGCATCCTGAACTATGCTCTAGTAGAATTTGTTGGAAACTTTAATGTCAAATTTGCATGAAAAAATATTAAGAACCTAAAGCACTCAAAACCCTAGTTAAAGATCTGATGAAGGAAATGAATATGGTGGGATATCCAAATGGACCAAAATGACCATAAAAATTCTTTAAACTTGTAGAGGACTCTTACAGGATACTCCCCCTACTTTTGGATTGTATGAAACTATACAAATGGAGTACAAAACAAGGTATTTTTGATAGTTTTATGCATTATATAGGTTCTATGATGTTTCAAGATATTAAATAAATTTTTGGAGGAAGATTAAGACTTAAGCTAACTTCCATGTCTATCTAATACTTTATAAAAACTCCTAAATTTTCCTATAATAGCTCTCATTTTAGCCAGTCATAATTGGCATATTGAACATGATAGTAAAGGGTGAAAAGCTTCATGTAGGTGGATTTTAAGGTGTGCCTAATGACTCTAATTCCATGGATCATATTTACACATGCCATCCACTCCTTTGTACATATTTTCATGAAAACCTGAATCCAATTTTGAGGCCAAGTGTACAATGCATGTGAAAGAGGAGTTTCCTTTGATAGTAGGCAGTGATGGCTCACTTTCAATAGCTTAAATATGACTAAGGTTATAACCAATGCATGGAGAGGCATGTATATATCCCTTCCCTCTTATTAAAATCACCATAGCTATCCCTAATAATTTTTTAGATGTTAAAATAGGGGTGAATAATGAAGGCAATTTTTTGAGCTAGCAAAGGAAATTTCATGCCACATTGCAAGAGTTTCATGACTTGTGGTGATACTTGTGCTTCCTAAATTTGCATGATCAGTTTCACATTCTCTTCCCAAGCACATGTAACTCATTTTATCAGCTTAACAAGTGTCCTTGTGACCTTTGAACTTCTCTTTTCTCCTCTTTCTTTGTCTTAAGTTCTATAAGAAATAGCCATTTTAGAATTTATAAATAATGCTCCACCTGAGTATAGTGAAGCCCTACTCATTTTCATACCATGGATCAATAAAGAATACTGATTATTACCTCTTCCATGAATATTCATATTGTGTTCACTTGGATTATTGATTTTGCTTAGTGATGACTTATTGTTTCTTTAGCATTGTTGTGTCATTCTCTCACCTATTTGTAATTGGAAAGCTTCTTATTGTAGGTCATATAAAGTTTTCTATTGATGTGTCAAGGTTGAGTGAGTTAGTATATTCAAATAGTGCCATCTTAGGAATCTTGTTTACTCCTCCTAGCCTAAAAATTAACCACAACCTCATAATGAAATATTGAAGTGAGAAGACTCATATTAAAGAAGTGTATGTTTGGTTAGTCCCTTGTTCTCATGTGTAACATGCAACTGGTTGGTAGTCATCAACTAGCTTTGTGTATCACCTCCTTTAGGATAGTTTACTTTTAGTTTTCTATCCCTTTTCCCTCACAAAGTTTAGGTGTAGTATTTATTTACAAGTGGTACATCAAGGGAGCTAGCCCTATCTAGAGATTCACCTCATTCTTAGGCTATTCATAGCCTATAGGTGTTTTAATTGTGCTACTTGGATGAGAAGAGATGAGACATCTCCTTAAAGGGTGTAAATCCAAGTGACAAATTTTCCTGACATACCTGATGGGACAAAGGTCCAAGAGAGTGAGAATATTGTTGGTGTGTATTTTTCTAATCAGATTTTGAAAGCAAGCAAGTTTGTACCCATGGCAACTCCAAATGATAACTTTTGGTTATAAGCAACCTAGGTATATGTCATTGAGTTTTTGATCATTTTTTTTCTCTCATATAACATATGAGGTTGATATGAATAGCTATCACCAATACCCCTATCATGAACCTCCCTATCAACCTTGATATGAACCATATTTTACTCCTCAATAGTCTTATAAAAATGGCTATCAATTTAATGAGCCATGGAATCCATATAGCCCTTCATTTACCTCTCCATATGGACATCATTTTGTTGGATAACCTTATGAGGAAGGCTACCAAGAAATTTATCAAGAAACACCTCTCTTTTAGTCCTAATATGAGTGTTATCATTCATACCATGATGCTTATCAGCCTCAAGACTACTCCTATGAGTCTTGTCATATGGAATCAGATGATTTCATGGATTATACACAAAGATATTATTGGAAAGATGCAACTCTTTCTTATGTATATGTTAGTCCTTATAATATATCCAAGAATTCACTTCCTTATGATCTTACTAGTGCTTTTCTCTTTCCTAAATCCACTCATAAAACTTCTCCTACCCCTTACAATCCATCTTCAATTAATAAACCTTTCACTTCACCTCATATTCCATCTCCTTCACATGAAACTATCCATCAACCTTCCACCTCACCCCTTCTTGAGGAAGAGCCCATCTTGAGAGAAGCAAATGAAGAAGAGAAAACTCAATTTATGGTTGATCAAGAAGATCTCATGAGTGACTATGAGGAGTAAATCACCATAAGGACTCCCCTTGGTGAATAAAAGGGAGATCCTTCCTTTTTGAATGAGGACAAATATATTGAAGACTCTTTTGCACTTGTCCATGAGGAATGTGGCCAAGACTTGAAGAGAGGTATTTGAAGAAGACTCCATGTCTGATCATGAAGTTTTGGATGACCATCTAAAGCATAAAGTGGAGTGTACTATCAAGGATGAAGTTCAAGTCACTCCTCAAGAAGTAGAAGTCCTAAGAGAGTCTCATCAAACCAAGGTAGAGGAAATATCTCTTGAAGATGACATTCATGAGGAAGAAGATTTATGGTAGAAGTTCAATGCCATATACAAGGAATTTGATAATTTGGGCAAAGCTTTTTCTTCTATAAAATATTGCATATCTAATGATAATTTTGTTGATGAGTCTAATAAAAATGATCTTGAGTTTCAATCAAACATAAATATTAAGGTCATTTTACTGGTCAAGAATCTACTATCATGAGGGCATTTGATGATGCTAGTGTACAAGAAGTTGTAAACATGGATAATGATGTCAAGGTAGATCTTGTTGTACCTAAAGGATAGTCAAGAGATCTATTTGAAGTAAAACCAATTTTAGGGATGTAGGAACATGGTGAAGGAAAGCTTGGTTCTTATAGACATCAAGAACATTATGTCAAGGAGGAGAGCAAGGCTGAGAGGACTGTCATATTTTCAAACCTGCACATCAAGGGCCAAGTACATGATAAGGTTGAGATTATTTGGATACAAGAAAAGTTCATTTCCATATAAATATTGTATGGAGCTACTTTGTTCTCATTGAACATCATGTTAATGAATTTGGAAAGCATCATGAAGAAGATGGAGGCATCAATGCTAAAGGTCAAAAGGATACATGTCTCAATAAATCCTTCATGTTATGAAGCAAGGAAGGTTTAAAAATTCCAATTTGATCTAGGAGGGAGTTTTCATCTTAGGTTAGTTAGTATTTGAGTCAGTTTGTTTATTTTGGTGTGTGTGTTCTATAAGTGCTTATGAAGCACAAGTGTGTTTGCTTTGCTTTGTCTATGTCATTTGCTTTGTGTGGTTGAGGTAGAAAATTGATCTTGTCTTGATTAAGCTTGTAGTTAATTTTAAAATTAATCTTATTGTGTTTCAAACTTCAGATGACTCCCTATCCCATGGATAGGATAAGTCTATTGATCTTTAGTATAAAAGGCATACTACCCCAATGAGTCACCAATTTGTTGACCAAATTTGACCCTATAGGTCAAATTAGGACCCCTATAGGTAAAAACTTAGTATTTAGAGGTTTATACGGGGTTTAGTATTATGTCATAGGGTGTATTATATGTTTTTAATGTCATTTAATGTTATTTTAGCCTTGATCATGAACCAATTAGTTAATATGTCATTTTGAGTCATTTAGAAGCTATTTAGGGGTCATAAATGCAAGTGGCATGATTTTCAAGGTGCAAAAGTGTCCTATTTTACTTTAAAAATTCCAATAAGTTATATTACCTATTAGGAATGTCAGTTAATCTGAAACTTATAGGTTAGTTAACTCAAAATCAAGAAATCAATTGAAAAGGGAAGAGTTTGGCACTTGTACAACCCATTAGGGAGTGTGACACATAGGATAAGGTTGTGAGATGACTATTTAGCCTCCTAAAACTCATTTATATATTTTACATACTTTTTAAGTGTCACTTTCAAGCTAAAACCATTCTTTTCCTTTTCCACCCTTTTAGACACATAGAACCAATCAACAGATTTGTGCTTGGTATGGATAGTTGGAGAAATTATAGGTCAAACACCTTTGGGAGGTGAAAGTAAAATTAGAAAGATTAATTTCCATAGAAATAGTTTAAATATTGGTCAACTATTTTTTATGAACCATCCCTAACAAGTTGATTGTGCTTTCAAGATTGCTAATCTGTACACCCTATAAGTTTTACCTTGGTTTGGACAAGTCCATACAATCCAATTGGTCATGTTGACTCTAGAGGATGTTTGATCTCTTATAAAATTATCTCCATGATTTTTTTAGTTTTTCAAGGTGTTTTGATATGCAAATTATCTCATGTTGTAGGAAGGTGTCATCATGTGGAGTCTCAGTCAGTTTTCCTTATTTTTAGAATGCTTGGTTCTCTACAAGGGTCTCTTGTGAAGAGGATATGAGGTTTCTCATGTATCAATTCCATAGTTATTATATTCCCTTAATGTTTAGTCATATAACACCATGTTTTTATCAAATATTTAGTCTTGCCTTTCTCATAGTCAACTCTCTACTCACTTTCACTTCTAGTCACATGTATAAAGATTGTTTAAAATGTTTATGGAGTTGTAGTGAGGATATATCAATTTATTTAAGGCAAAAATAACTAAATAGAGTATATTTTAAGGTTTTAATAGGTTATAGGTTGGTTTCAAGTTCATGCATGATACTAACTAGCCATTAGACACCATTGTTTATCCTGTAACAAGTGTTTGCAAGAGGTTTTCATGATTTTAATTGAGTTTAAGTTTTTAATGAATCCATTCATCCAAAAATTATGCTCCATTCTTTGATTACTACCTGTATACAACTCATTCACACCTACATGAATCTCCCTAATGACATCATGCTAAGATGAAGAATTTGGGAGATGTTTCAATATTTTAAGATTTTTAGGAGTCCATTGAACACTTGTTGAGGTTTTTTAATTGATCACCAACATGTTTTTATTCTCACTATACAATTTTTATACCCACTACCTATATATGCAAATGCCCACCTACAGGTGCTACCACAGAGCTTTGAAGGTCCTTGTATGGAGAATTTGAAACATGGTAAAATGTTGTTTTAGATTCTAGTATGATAGAAAAATCAAGGAAGACCCATTTGAAGCATAAAATTGGAAGGATAAGGTGTAAACTACCTTTAAGCACAAGATGACTAAACTCAGGGGCTTCTTCCCTAAAACGTAAAAATAGAGATCCAAGCACTTTTATAGATACCTTATAACAAGGTTTTAAAGATTTTTGGAGAATATAGATAGGTAAACCTTGTATAATATATCATGGAGAAGATGTTTTAAAAATATGTAGGCCAAAAAACTAATGGAATTTTGAAATTTGAAGTATCAACATTGCCTACAAAGACACTAAAATCCTTCATTAACATCTATGGGATTTTGAGTTTTTGAGCAACCTTGTTTTCCAAGTTGGTACTAAACCATGCCATCAAAGTTAAATAGTTCCAAATAGTGAAAATAGAAATCATGATTAAAATTATCATTATTACAAGTGGATACTAACTATTTGGGGGCCTAATATACACCTACAAGTGTCCCTTACTCTGAAAATATGCACCTACAGTTGATTATCAGCTTCCACACCATCCATAACAGGGAATTGGGCATGGAGATATCATTTTGGGCAAGTGGAAGATGGTTTAAAATTACTAAAATGATTAAAATATTATGTATAATCTATTCTAAGGAATATTTTAACCTACAAGATCATACTTATCTCAACATAGTTGATTGTGTTTGATTGAGACAATAGAGAGCTAGTTTGATGGTGTAAGCATTGTTAGTGCATGAGATGATAAAAATGAGTAAAAACAAACAAAAAATTGACATAAGGGACTATATATAGGTTATATACATTGTTTTAAAATATTACTCATACATTTCCACCTATAGGTATAAGCCAGATACAAGCCTTGGAATATAACACAATCAAAAGTGACACTCAGTCTTAGCTAGGCAAAGTGTATGGAAAGGTACATAGAAATTTGAAGTGATTAGAAGACTTATAATATTATCATTATGATTTTCATGATATATAGAAGCAAAACTGATGGAAAATAATTATAAAGAGACCTTTAAGGATGTATGAACACAGTCCACAAACTAGAATTCCAACATATAGTCTACCTTTTAGGAGTCTATTTTGGGTTTTGGAGAAGTTGGAAGGTCAAATGACATAATAGAGGGTTGAATTTTTATGTATTATTTATCAAAAACTTGGAGAAGACTCTAAAATATTCATCATTATCTAAGGAAATAGGGGAGTTCCCTCTATTTTATCTCAGATATAGGGTACTCCCCTCATGCACAAACCCTATAGATTTAGAGAGTAGAGATGAAATGTGAGCCAATGATCTAGTTGAAACTTTAAATAAGGTGTGGAAGACTAAATTAAATCTAAATAAACATGGAAAACCTTACACAAATGGTAAAAACTAAACATAATTCTCTAAACCTTCAGAGTTGCAGTCAAGTATGTCAAGCAGGGTTTAAGCCTAGTGTGAAATGGAAGGCCAAATTCACTTTCAACCCTAGGAAAACATTAAAATGGAATTATAAATGTTTATAGGATGAATTTAGACATTTAAAAACTTTTTTTATGTAGATAAACCCCTAATAAATCCACTTTTAGCTTAGAGACAGTCCAAACATGCAAGAATGTGAAAACAAGCTCGATAAGGTGATTCCAAATGCTCACATATTTCATGAGGATTTTAATGGAGGTCAAGGAATTTTAGAGGGGTTAAAAAGGGTCCTAAAATATGTTATATTTGAATTTATTTGCAACTTCAATGTCAAATGTTCATGAACAAACCTTAAGAGCCTAAAGCACTCAAAACCCTCACAAACCCTGATTAAAGACCCGATGAAGGAAATAAAGATGGTGAGCTATTCAAATGGACTAGAATGACCATGAAAATTATTGAAAATTATATATGACTCTCTCAATATTCTTTCCATACTTTTGGACTATATGGAAGTATATGGATGGAGTATAAAATAGGGCATTTTTGATAGTTTTGTGCATTATGTAGGTTTTAGGATGTCTCAAGAGATGAAATACAATTTGGGAGGAATATTAGTAATTAAGAAAACTCATAATTTAAATTTCATGATTTAGAAAAACTCCTATGTGTTCCTAAAATATCTCTCATCTTAGCCAGTTAGAATTGGCATAGTGAACATGATAATGGGAAGGGTGAAAAACTTTAAGTGAGATGATTTTAATGTGTGCATGATGCCTCTAAGGCCATGGATGGTATTGAGACATGTAATAAAATACATTTTATATATTTTAATAAGTAATTTAAGAAAATTTTATGGCCAATTATATAAGGTATTTGAAAGAGGAGTTTCCTTTGACAAAAAATAGTGATGGCTCATTTTCAATAGATTCTAGATGATTAGGGATGAAACCAATGCATAGAGAGGCATGTATGAATCTCTTCCTTATCAATCCAATCATAAAGCCTATCCATAATTAGTTTTATTATGTTAAAATAAGGGTGAATAATGAAGGTATTTTTTTAAGCTAGAAAAAGGAATTTCATGTGACATTGCAAGAGTTTCATGACTTGGGGTGACACTTGTGCTTCCTAACATTACATGATTGGTTTCACATTCTCTTCTCATGCACATGTAACTAATTTTCTCAGCTTGACAAGTGTCCTTATGACCTTTGGACTTCTCTTTTCTCCTCTCTCTCTCAAGTTTTATAAGAACTAGCCATTTGGGCCTTTGTAAATAATTCTCCACCTGAGTAGGTGAAGCCCTAATCATTTTCATACCATGGATCAATAAAGAATACTTATTTTTACCTCTTCCATGAATATTCATAGTGTGTTAACTTGTATAATTTATTTTTCTTAGTGATGACTTATTATTTTATTAGCATTATTGTTTCATTTTCTCACCTATTTATAGTTAGAAATATTCTTCTTGCAAGTCATGTGAAGTGTTTTATTGATGTGTCAAGGTTGAGTGAGTTATTATATTCAAACAATGTCATCCTAGGCCTCTTGTTTAGTTATCTTAGCCTAAATATTCACCACAAACTCATAATTAAATATTGATGTGAGAAGACTCCGATTGGATAAGTATATGTTTGGTTAGTCCCTTGTTCTCATGTGTAACATGCAACTAGTTGGTAGTCATCAACTAATTTGGTGTATCAACTCCTTTAGGATAGTTTAATTTTATTTTTCTCTCCCTTTTCCCTCACAAAGTTTAGGTGTAGTAGTGATTTATAAGTGGTACATCAAGGGAGCTAGCCCTATTTAGAGATTCACCTCATTATTAGGCTAACCATAACCTAGAGGTGTTTCAATTGTGCCACTTGGATAAGAAGAGCTAAGAGATCTCCTCAAAGGGCGCAAATCCAAGTGAAAACACCTATAAAATGTCAACTACACTATCTTGGATGAGGATGAACATCTCAATGATCAATAACCTATGGAACCACTATAAAGAATTTCATATTTTCTCCTTGATGAGTGGGAAGTAGCTAATCACGGTTATGATCCTTACAATACCATTGAATATGTAGGCCTAGGTATATAACATATGCATGAAGAAGGACCTAACATTCCAAGCCTGACTGACACAAGTCAAGAGTATGAAGGTGTATGGAATTTATTTTTTGATTGGTTAAGATCAAAGAATGGGAGTGGGGAAAGTGTTATGATTGTCTCCCTTTCTACGCAAAGGTATTAATCTACCCAAGGTTTCAATTTAGCTACACTTATAGTACTTCAAATGTTGGAAATATTTTTATTGATGTCAAACATCTAGCATTAGTGATAAAGGCCCCATAACAGTTATTATCTAAAGGTATTTTTAAAAAGAGAGATAAGAGTAATGGTGACAATGAAGATAGAAGGTCTACATACAAGAATAATTTTAAAGGAAAATTCAAGAAGGGATTTGAGAAGAAGTGTTTATACTCTAAAGATCTTAGCTCAGTCAAAGATAATGGAGTCAATGATTCAGATGAAGAAGAGATTTTATTTATGACCATACATGAAGATGCCTCCATAAGCAAAAGTACAAATGATCAAGAAAAGAACAAAATGAAGCTGAGGTGAATCTAGAAAGAGAAATCATTTGTGCCTTAGAATAATTAAAAGCTCTTGATAATAAGAATTGAATATTGAAGTACCAAATCAAAAAAAATGAAAAGGACTCAAAATAAATAATTAAAGATCTACAAGAACACATTAAATAAGCCAAAAAAACTAAATAAGATCTAGTAGCTTAGTTACAAAAAGTAAGTGAATAATGTGAAAGGTATGTTGTTGAAATTTCCTCTTTAAAATAGATCTTGAGAAAACAAATAAAGTAGTCAATGATAGAGCAACCAATGATTCAAAATTTGAGAATATCACTAATATGTTGAATAAGATATTAGAAAGTCAAAGATCAATGTCAGATAAGATAGGTATCATATTTGAAAAATAGAAAGGGGAGGCCACTACTTTCATAGACAAAGTTAACATAGAAAAAGGACAGAGCTATGTTGAAGCTCTTACAAAAGAGGAAATAAAAAAGGAATAAGTTAAGAATATAGAAGACATATCAAACAAAGAAGGCTAGAAGGAGTAGAGCTAAAAAGGCAATCAGGTCATAGATACACAAACAATTTCTATTTGTATGGTTACTATTTTTATTGTAATGGATATGGTCATAAGAAAATAGAACTTCAAAAAAGGGCTAACAATTTTAGAAACAAGGAGAAGGAAACTCATATAGAGTCAAGCAAAAGCCATAACTCTTTTTCTCCTCTATCAAGCTTTAATGAAGAGGCCATAATATGTTATAATTGTAATAAATTTGAACACATATCCTGATACTATAGAATCATGTTTGAGTCAGTCAAGAAGGACTAGATTTTCAAGGATCCATTCATTAGGAAAAAAAATTAGACAAGTTCATAGTAGAAGAAATGACCTAAAAAGTCTATGTTAGTCCAGACAACTTTGCATGCAAGAAATGAAAAAAATACATGGTTCATTGAAAATGGATGTTTGAGGCACATGACAAGAGACAAGAGCAAGTTCATAACCCTAAAGAAGATCAATGGTGGCATAGTGAAATTTGGAGACAATACTACTACTAGAATTACCAAAAAAGGTACATTAAGTTTGGATAATGGTAGAACTAATATTGAAAATGTTTTGTATGTAGAAGGTCTTAAGCATAACATTTTGAGTGTAAGTCAAATGTGTGATTAGGGACACACACTAAAGTTTTATGTAGAAGGTTATGAATTTAGGAGAAAAGATTTAGATTTGTTGAATGTAGATGCTCAAAGGACATGAAATAATTTGTATATGTTATCAGATATCAAAGGTAAAAAATGTTGTTTAAGTCAAGTTGAGGAAAGTTGGTTATGGCACAAGAGACTGGGACATATAAATTTTAAAAATGTTGTCAACATCAGTAAAAATCAAGCAATTTGAGATCTTCCAAAGATTACAAAGCCCTCCAACACACTTTGAGAGCCATGTCAACATGAGAAGCATGTTAGAAGATGGTTCAAAATAAAATAATAATCGACCACTTAGATGTTAGATCTTGTTCACAATGATTTATGTGGACCTATGAGAACTCAAAGTACTCAAGATGAGAAATATTTTATGTTGCTTATTGATTATTTTACACGTATGACTTGGGTGATGTTTTTGAAGAAAAAATCGAAAGCTTTCAGCCACTTCAAATCATTCAAGGCTTTTGTTGAGAATGAAACTGATTTAAAAATTAAGTGCCTGAGATCAGATCAAGGATGAAAATTCATGTCAAGTGAGTTTATTGATTATTGTGAAGATCATGGGATAAAGAGAAATTATTTAGTAGCTAAAACTCCATAGCAAAATGGAGTAGTTGAGTAGAAAAATAGAATAGTTCAAGAGATAGTAAGGATAATGCTAAATGAAACCAAGATACCAGATAAATATTGGAGAGAGGTAGTAGGTAAAATAGTTCACATATAGAATAGAGAATTGTTAAGAGTCAATAGTGACAAGACTCCCTATGAGCTATGAAAAGAGAAACCAACTAAAATTGATTATTTTAGAGTTTTTGGTAGCAGTTGTTTGATAAAAAAACCAATGAAAAATTGGGTAAGTTTGAATCTAGAATATATTAAGGTATATTTAATGGATATTTTAGAAAAATTAAAGATTATAAATATTATAACAAAATAAATAAGAAGATTGTTGAAAGTGCAAGTATCAAGATAGATGAAGATGTAGCACAAAGAGCTAGTGATCCAGTGGACAATCCTAAAATCATTAAAGAAGAAGATTTTGAAGAGTTAGATGAAGATGATAAGGAGAAGAAAAAGGACACCAAAACCCCATCCAAATATGTTTATAAAAATCATAATAAGAGTGACAACATCAGGAACATATATGAAGGAGTTTGCACCAGAAGGATGATGGTAAGTGAATATGAACAAGTTAATTTTTCTTTGTTATCCAAAATTCAGCCTAAATTTTTTTTAGAAGCTAGACATGATGAAAATTGGATTAAGGTAATGGATGAAGAATTAAATTAGATATAAAATAGTGATACTTGGGAATTAGTGCCTAGAACAAAATATCAAAATATGATAGGAAAAAATGGGTATACAAAAAAAAGTTGAATGAAGATGATGAAGTTATCAAAAATAAATCAAGGTTACTATGTAAAGGATATGCTCAAATTGAGGGTATAAATTTTGAAAAAACTTATGAACTAGTGGCAAGAATAGAGGCTATTAGAATGTTTCTTGCACATGTAGTGTTTAAAAATTTCAAAGTGTTTTAGATGGATGTCAAGTCTACCTTCCTGAATTGGAATCTAAAAGAGGAGGTCTACATTGAGTAGCTTGAGGGATTTATTCTATCAAATGATAGTAGCCATGTCTATAGATTGAAGAAAGCATTGTATGGATTGAAAAAAGCTCCCAGAGATTAGTATGTAAGACTTGATAAGCACCTACAAGATCAAGGTTTCAAGAGAGGTTTTGTTGACAGTAATATCTACATCAAAATAGAAGTTGAGCATCAATTGATTATTGTGGTATATGTTGATGACATAATTTTTGGAGGAAACATTAAAAAGATGACAAAATAATTTTATGACAATATGCAAAAATAATTTGAGATGAATATGCTTAGAGAATTGTCATTTTTCTTAGGGTTGAAAATATTTTAGTTAGATAAAGGAATTTTCATATCTCAAATATGTATGCTAAGAAAATGTTGAAAAAATTTAGTTTTGAGGATTTTTCACCAGTTGTCGCACCAATGAGTAAAGGGAACAAGGTGATTAAGGATGAATATGCACCTATTATAGATCAATCTTTCTATAAATCTATGATTGGTAGTCTTTTATATTTGACAACATCGAGGCTAGACATCATGCATGTAGTAGGCATGGTTTCAAGATATGAAGCAGCCTTGAAGGAGAGTCATGTTTAGTTAGTGAAGAGAATATTTAGATATGTCAAGGGGACATTGGATTATGGATTTTGGTATCCCATAGGCAAAGATTTCACTTTGGTTGCTTATACAGATTCAGATTGGGTAGGTTGCTTGGATGATAGAAAGAGTACAAGTGGAGGAACTTTCTTTCTTGGTGATAGCTTAGTATCATGGCTAAGAAAAAATTAGAATTCAATATCACTTTCTATAGCTCAAGTATAATATATTGTATTGGTATTATGTTATACTCAAGTGCTTTGGATGAAGAAAACTTTGGAAGATATCAAGGTAAAATATGGTGAACTATTTCTATTTTTTGTGATAATACAAGTGCTATTAATATTTCTAAGAATCCAATGATGTATTTAAGAACAAAACATATTCCTATTAGATATCACTTATTGAGAGAGCAAGTTACATATCAATAGGTTAAGATGGAATGTATCAGTACTATGGAACAAATTGTATATATTTTCATAAAGGAACTAACAAAAGACACATTCAAGTATCTATGGGAAAAGTTGGGAGTAATTTATTTTACTTCCTACCATTAATGATCAACATTAATTGAGGTGGATATATGTGTTAGCTCTAGGATATGCCCTTTGCCATTGATGTCAAAGGGGAAGAAGAACAAAAATAGGTAAAAGAATAATGAACAGGGGTAGAAATTGGTATAAGGAACATGTATAGGATGCTATAGTAAGGGGAAGTATTGTACATTTTTTAGATGGTAGTATATGTAGGTTGGCATGTACAATACACGTTTAAGGATGTGGAAATTTTAGTTTGAGGTTACCATCAATAACAAAGGAGGAGATTGTTGGAAATATTGTCATTGATATCAAAGGTCTAGCATTGGTGATAAAGGCCCCATAGCATTTATTGTCTAAAGGTGTTTCTAATGTTCATATTTTGAGTAAAATTTGTTTATATTTATTTAATATTAATGAATATATTTTTTCTTTCATAAAAGTCAAAAGAGGTCCCATGGAAAATTCAAAGAGTCATGAGGTAAAGACAAAAGAGGAATGGGACACCTTTTCTCATGAAGAGTCATCTTGAGGAATTCCAAGAGTCACCAATTGAAGACAAAAGAGGGTATGGTGAATTTTTCCATGAAGAGTCACCTTAAGGAATTTGAAAGGTCACCAAGATAAAGACAAAAGAGGAAAGGATGCATTTGACTATGAAGGGTCACCATTTGACTTTTCAAATATAAGGATTTAAAGGGTCATGCAAGTTTGGTGCCATTTTCTAGGAGGAGTGAAGATTCACAAAGGGTGAATGCTAAAGGTCATTTGGAAAGATATAAATAAAGGCTTGGGAAGCCATTTGTAATGTGAAAGAGAGTGCATGGTTTTTAATTGTTTTATATAAGAAAAGAGGAGAGAATAGAAAGAGATATTTTATAGTTATATCATTTGTTGAGAAAGAAACATTGAGAGATAGTTGTGTTTTATACACAAGAGGGGTTGGTTCTCCTATGGGTTGGTGCTCACAAATAGTTGTGTTGGTGCTCAGAAAAGGGGTTGGTGCTCCTGTAAGTTGGTTCTTGTGAACTTTGTAATTTGAGTTGGTGCTTTTTCATATACTTGAGATTATTCTCCATGGTTTTCCCCACTTTGGGTTTCCACATAAAAATCTACTCTCTCTCTCTCTCTCTCTCTCTCGTGTGGTGCACATTATTTCAATTTTATTACATATCTTGAATATATGGTTAAGTGGATTTTGATTAAGTAAAATATTTATAATACATATGATATACTAATTCACCCCACTTTTAGTATATCATATGCTTAACATCAAAATATGAGGCCCTCATTCATGGGATATAATGGGCAAAGAAGAGAGGTATTAAGCTTTTACAAGCTAAAGGAGATAGTGAACTAGTGATATAGCAGGTAAGAGGTATGCATGTAGTCAAGAATCCACTTTTGAAATCCTACAAGCATAGGGTTTGGGACCTCTTAGATGACTTCCAATATTTTAACATTTCTTCCATACCTAGAGCATCCAATCATCATACAGACTAGTTAACTGCCATTGGTATACAATATGACATAGTTTATGGGGTCAAAGACATTCGATGGTAATCCCAAATCAAAGTGGTGTGTAGGCCCTTAGTTCTTGATAATGAGGTGAGTTGGCAGGTTCTAAAAGTTATAATCATAATGCTTGCTTCTTATAACATGGTATATCATTCTGTTCAAAGAACTAAGGCATGATGTAACATCAATTCAAAGATCAAATTTTCTAGTTGAGGAAAAATAAGTTGCCTAAGAGCTTGGTGACATTGAAGAGTATCTTCAATGAGGATGACTAGCTGAAGGAGGATAAGGTACGTATCTCCAAAAAAGAGGAACACTATGATAAAGTTATCATATTCAAGGATAAGTTACTCAAGTTAGGGAAGGCAAAAACCAAGGAAGAAAGAGCTACCTTCATAGCATTATGTCAAGAGTTTGTAGATGTATTTTCATGGGAATACCATGACTTGAAATGGTTTGACCTTAGGTTGGACCAACATACCATAGAGCTAGAGGATAATGCCAAACCTATGAGGCAAAAACAAAGACTAGTCAACCCCAAAATTGAGATACTTATGAGGAAGGAGTTGACAAAAATAATTGAATCTAAGATCATCTTCCCCATAAAAAATTATTCATTGGTGTAAAATCTTGTGCCTATGAGGAGGAAGAAAGGGGAGATATGTTTGTGTGTGGAAATTAGATATCTCAACAAGGTGTATTTAATATATCACTATCCTCTATCATCCATATATCAAATTATTTAGAGAGTTATAGGGTAAAAAAAGTTATCTTTGCTTGATGGATATTCTAGATAAAATCATATATTAGTGAGAGAGGAGGATATACACAAAATTTCCTTCACAACCAAGTGGGGCACTTATTCATACATGAAGATGCTCTTTGGATTATCCAATGTAGGGGATACCTTCCACAAGGTAATGGATGTGGCTTTCCAAGGGATCATAAATGAGATGGTGATCATCTACCTTGATGACATCATTATGTTTTCAAATGAGCCTAAATATCGCATGACACATTTTAGGTTGGTTTTTGATAGGTGTAGATAGTTTAGGGTCTCCTTGAATCCCAAAAAATACATATTTGTAGTTTATGAAGGCAAACTTATAAGACATTATTTCAAAATATGGCCTTTCCATTGAACCAAAGAGGATATAAGCAATCCTTAATTTTTCTTTGCCCAAACACAAGAAAGTATTTCAAAGTTTCTTTGGAAAAATAAACTCCATTAGGATATTCATTCTAGGATTTATAGAATTGGTGAGACCACTAACTCAAATTATTAAGAAACATAAGGATTTTTCATGGAGGAAAAAAGGTAAAAGGAGTATTGAGGCCATCAAGTAGGCCATTGACCAAGATCCCACCCTCCTAAACCCTAATTTCACTAAATACTTACTCATGTATGCCTTCTCCACAAGTGATTATATTTTTACTATGCTCGTGCAATAAAATGGTGAAGTTCTAGAGTATCCCATTATTTTCTTCAATCAAGCATTGCAAGGGTATCAAAAGAGATATAATTTTTTTAAAATCATGTTATTACTATCATGAGAGGCCTAAATAAATTTATACACATGGTGTCCAACAACAATATTTTTATGATTGTAGTTCATCTTAGTATAAAAGACTTAATACACAATAGAGACTTAAGTGAGAAGAGGGCTAGCTATGTGAATAAGTGTATGGAGTATGATATAGAATTTAAGGTTACTAAGATGATCAGAGGTAGAGTACTTTTTGAACATATTTCAATAAAGGTTAAATAAGAGAAAGATATGGTATTGTTAGTCTAAGACAATCAACAAATAACTACAAACATGACTCCTTCTAGATAGACCCAAGATATAGTGAAGTTACTCCAAATGGGGAAATGTCATATGGGATTATATAGTAAAAAAGGACAAAATTTATACTACAATCCATTCCTTACATCTTGGTTAATGGATTACTCTTCAATAAGGACATTGGTGGCATGTTCCTAAGGTGTGTTGAGACTAGTCAAGTTAATAATTTATTAGAGTAGTTTCATGATGGATATAAAGGTGGGCACTTTTCATCCAAGACCACAACATCCAAGATCATAAAAACATGCTATTTTTGGCCCACCTTATTTATGGACTCACATGCTTGGGTTAGGAGATGTCCTAAATGTGTTATGTTTATTGATAAGTAGACTAGTTACCTTACCTTTAAAACCCATCCAAGTTGAGTAACCCTTCAAGTAATGGGGATTATATTTCATAGGTATGATTCATACCTCATATAGTGTTCATAAGTGGGTTTTAACATCCAATAATTACTTTACCAGGTGGGTGGAGGTAATTACATTCAAAGAATCAAATGAGAACTCAAATTTGGAGTTTTATGATAACCTTATGACTAGGTTTGGGGTCTTCTCTATAATTATATCAAATAATACCATGGCCTTTAGTATTGATAAAGTGCATGAGTGGGACCTTAAACATGGAATATATCTCAAATATTCATCCAACTACTATCCATAGGGTAATAGACTAGCAAGGTCCACCAATAAAAAATTGATTAGGATCATAAAAATGAAAATGGAATATATTCAAAGAGAGTGGCACACCAAGTTAAGAACTATCTTTTGGAAAATAAAATCACTCTTAAAAAGTATACTAGTCACTCTCTTTATCTCCAACTACTAACCTTAGAACTTGCACACCAACTTGAGCTCATGGAGGATGATGTAATGGAAATAAGAATGAATGAGTTGAGAGAGTTGGAAGAGATAAGGAATAGTGTTGCACATGATATGTGGTCCAACCAAAACCAATTTAAAAGATAATTTGATAAGATATATTCATATAAGACCTTTCAATAAGGAAACATTATGCTTAAAAGGGATGAGGATCATGCCAAACCAAGTTAACATTCAAAGTTTGATAGTCTTTGGAGTGGGCCATACCTCATTACTAGATATAAGGAGAGAAATGTTGTCCAAATATCCAAGTTAAATGGCAAGGAACTCACCATCCCTATTAATGGGATGTTCTTCAAGTACTATTATTAGGAGCACCAAGTCCTCTTATACATAGTAGCTAGTTTAGTTCCTTTCCTCTAATTGTTGCTACATAGAATTGGTGGTTATTAGCTTATTCTAGTTGTTTATTATAATTTTTATGTATCCTTTATTGTCTCTTGTTAGTTTATAGTTTTGTCTCATTGGTTCTTAAGGTTTTCAAGGTATTAGGTAGAGTATATACATAGTCAAAGGTTCACTATCTAGTCATGAATGGCAAACTAAAGGATTCTAAGTTATTTTGACCAACAAGTTGGTTAAGCCAATTGAGTCACCATAAATGTTGACCAATTTATGCCTTTAGGCTTAGAAAGAGTTCAACCTAAGCCTTATGAACCCTAGTTAACCATTAGGCCTCATGGTTATCACATATCTTAGTAAATTTAGGTAGTTCAAAACAAGTCATTAGTTATCTTTTTAAATGCAATAGGTTCATTATCTTGTCATGTCATGAAATACATGGTGATTATCCTCACTCCTTGTCTCAATTTATGTCAAATGTCCTCATAGTTTTTGAACATATATAAAGGTCCTTAGTAATTTTTGAAGAGGCATAAATAATTCAAAAGTGCCATGGTGGAGATGATTTGATAATGCAGCTACTGAGCCATCATGAACCTTTCTAGTGTACTCAAATTATGTAAGGTATGGGTCATTTACAAAATTCTGAGAATGTCATGAAGGTGTATGGGGGCCTAATTTAATTCCTTAATAGGTTCTAAATTATTTTCATATGTGTTAAAATGATATTCATTTGATATCTCTCCTTAAGGTCATGTATATGTTCTAAAAGTGAGATATTTGACCTTAATATGACTCCATTTGACATTAATGGGACACTAAACCACTATTCGCACCTTAAAGAGCCTTCATGAATCCCATTATGCCATATCCAATTTTTTTCATACACTATTGATCCCCTTTTAACAAAATTCAACACTTAATTACAACTAATGGGACCCACACATGCCAAAATATGCCTTTTTAACTTCTCCAATTTGTACAATGATATTTAATGCACCCCTGAAACCTATTTTCCCTCCTAATTCCTAATAAAAATGTATTGTGGTTTGAAACATGAGAAAATATAGGGAATCTATAGGTTTTAGGAGTTTCTCAATGGTACAAATCTATACAGTACAAATTGGCTCAGTGGATTCATGGGTTTATAATACTTCACTACTAGCATGTGTGGAAGAAATTAGACTATTTCAGTGCTTGAAGAGCCCAAAATAGATCCATATTTATCATCAATATCATTGGGAAGCTTGGAGATCATTTCAAGTTTGTGCTCAGTTCATATAGATGAGAGAGAAAGAGGGCCCAAGCTCTTGGCTAAAGAAAGTAAACTTGGTCACCTCTTGTTCATGGGCATTGGTTCTCTAAGATATATGAACAATAATTAAGAACTTAAGTGATCTGACCATCATCCTCATCCACACAAGGAAAAATAAAGATAGTGGTTTCATTGAATTTCAAGTCTATTTGATCAAAGTAGTGATTTTTCCTAGTTCTTCAAGTCTTACAAAGGCTTTTCATGGCCTCCTCGGCTTTTGATTCACATGTGTGGGCATGTGGGGTTGAGAAACATCCAAAATTCATATGTCTATAAACTATAGGTAGGTTACAGTGATAAGGAAGAGCATCTAGTGTAAGCAATTGAAGGTGACTGGTGTTTATAGGTCTAGTCATGGTGTTTTGAAGATGTTCATGTCTCTATACTCTAATTTGAATGCTTAAATGGTATAAAACCTTTTGAAATGGTGTTTCAAAGTAATTAAATCTAAAAATGTGGGTTTCACTATCATATAAGGGTAGTATACCATCTGATGATAGCCTTAAAGTTCCCAAAAATAGTGTAAAGATAGATTAGAGGTTGTAATCACACCATTACATCCTTCTATGCAGGTTCACAAGATTCATTATAGCCCTCACAGGCCTTGAAACTACTAATCAACTTTCAAAACCTCTTCATAGTCATTTTAGAAAAAATTAAGGTTATTTAGTAAAATTTAAGGTTTTTTTAGAAAGTCCTAGGTTGTATTCTTTACTATGTATACCTCATAAATGGCCTCCAAAGTGTTAGATATTGTTAGGTGTATGCATAAGAGTGTCCAAGGTCTTTTTATACTATCTTGGGTGTGTGCTCATAGTTAATTTAAATCCATGGAATAACTTATACCATTTCATGAACATTCCACTACCATTTCATTTCAATTTATACCCTTCACTCCATTTTCAAGTTCCATACAACCCCATTGTCATTCCCCACATGTCATCCACCCCTCTTTCCAAGTTTAGATAATGGTATTAAGGATTAGATAATCCTTAGGGTTATTAAGAACCATCATGTCATGAATATATGGGCTTATATTGACATAGACTCCATTGAGATATTATTGACCACGGACCTAAATGCACCTTGGTAGAAGTCCTTCCACTCACTATGTGAAGATCAATCTTAACTAATGGGAAAAGGATATGAATAAAAAATATGTCCATATTATAGGGATGGGTTGTAATGAGAGAGTTATTGAAACCTCAAATTCTAATAAGAATCCACTCTCTTATGCTTAGAGAACCATAAGAAATAAACCCCTATAAATAGTCATGTGTGAACCAATGACCACAATGTTGTTAACAAATCCTGAGGTCTTATCTTACCTTAAATTTAAGGAAACATATACATATAAAGTGAGAAGTTTCAACTAGGAGGAAGGGTAAAATCACGGTGGTCACATCACCAAAGGTAGATTAACTTGTATGAGTGCATTTGGATTGTGTAAGGCTCACATAGTCAGTCAGAGTTATCAAGAATGAAAAGGTGATAGAACAATAAAAGTAACTAGGATTTGGATACATGAAGGGAAATATATGTAGGATAAATCCACATTAAACACCTCAATTCCTTTCTTTATAATTCTTATGAGTAAGGAAATTATCTGGTTAGGGTTTTAGATAAAACACAGACAAGACTATGTATGATTGTGTATGTAGATGTGTTACTAGGATTTGAATATATGAGACTTAAAATATATGATAAATTTTAAACATGAATATGGGGTTATGATTACACCCCTATGGCATCAAAAATAAGATTTCTTAGGTTTCTAGCATTAGTTACTACAATCATATGTATTAGGGCATACTGACTCAAGCCAACCTAAAGGTAGGTCACGAGAGAAGGATGGAGACTAAAATGAAGTTTAAATAGATAGAGAGAGTTTTATAAGATTGAGAGAAAGTGGAAAAGAATTTTTCATGATGAATTTAAATCCCAAACCACCTACGGATCATTTAAACACTTGAGACTCAGTTAAGGCCTATTAGGCCTAAAAGCCAGTAGGCACAAACCTTTCCAAATAAAATTCATGACCATAAAATGTATGGGAGGATGTTATAGGTCCTATAAAATTAGTTTAAATAAATTAAAAATATAAAAATGGGTTAAATTATTCTTAAAACCTTGATCAAGTCATAAAGTCCTAGGCTATCAACTTGAGTCATCATTGTAGATGCTCATAGTCTTCAGCATAGAGGGACCCATTCTTAGGTATCGTGGAAAAATTTAAGTACCCTTATGGACTAAAAATACATAAAATCATAAAGTAAACTGAGAGGATAAATTATATGAATGATCCCTAAGAATTTAACATGCTCAAATTGCTCAATAAAAAGCTTGAGACACACCTTCTATCACTGCTATCACTACACACATTCTATATGGTATCTTATGATATTTATGGAGATGGAGGGGTCAATGGGATAAATTTTAATAAAAATTAGTTTTGGTTTGGATTTTAATACTATATAAACCATTTTTAATATGGTGGACCTCCAAAACCCTTCTTCAACCTTAGATGGTACCCAATGATAGATTTTTTCCCCAAAATGCATCCAAATGGAGTTGTTTGGCTATGAAATGGTCTTAAAGGTCTCCCTAGGTCTTCTAATCACTCTAAGGACCTATTTATTGACATGTGAAGGAAACATATTATATGGATTAGGCATGAGAGAGATAATTTATTCCTAAACTCAAAGTATTGAGAAGGGTTTGTATGAACCATAAATTTAAGAGGTGATAAGGGGTATCAAAGAACCTAAGTAAATTTATATTAGTCACCTAAAACACCCTATATAATTGGTTAACCATGTAGACAAACTTATGTGTCTAAGTGAGAGGAACTATTACATGCCACAGAAGGAATATGGCTTGATGATACCAATACAAGTACTCTAAGGAATCTCAGAGAGTTGCCTTACAATGGAGAGTTGCCTTACAACCCTAGGTTAAGGCCAAAACTTAGAGACCTTATAATTAGACATTTGATCTAGCAACCTCCATCAAGATAATGTCACATAGAGGTCATATAAGAAGATAAAATGAGTATTAAAGGACACTTAAAACCTATATATGAGTGATAATCAAGTTATTTGGGAGGTCTAGACCTCTTTAGGTTGTAGGAGAGTTACTACAGTTGGCCATTCAAGCTTGTAGACACCTAAAGATTGTATAAAAAGCATGATTATCATTTGAGAGACATTTTCACATGATCATAATTATATGTAACCTATACACAGGAGGATGGTCACTTTAGATTAGGTGAAGAGGTTTGTCTACATGCATTTAGTGGAATCAGTTCAGAGGTCTAGGCCCCAACCTCTATGAACCATTGTTAAGATTCCTAGACACTCTTAAACCTCCCTTAAACCTAATAAGGACCCAAATAGATATATTTAATAAAATATACATCATAAAATATGGGAACCACTTTAAAAACACCTAAATCATGTTTTCCACTTAGATGAGGCCATGTTCATGGTACTTAGTTATATGTATAATGTACACACACCTTAGAAAACTATAAATTTTTAGAATTTTAAACAAGAAGTGAAGTGCATAACTTGGTCAAAGGTCCCCAATCATGGGATGTGTTGGTTTAAGACTTATTACACATCCTAAAAGCTATAAATGTTTAATTACCTACCTGGAAGTGCCTTTGATAAACTTCACCAATAAACCAATTTGTAAGGCTAGCCTAGATGGCCTAATCATGTAAGAAATGTGAGTTTGAAAGTGTGAGATGTTTGAAAGGTATAGATAATAATGTAGAGGGTTATTTAAAGATTGATTTAATCTTAATCAAATATATTGATGGCTTATTTTAACTATCTTAGTCATCCAAATAGTGGATAGATAGAAGATTGGGTTACTAGCTGGTGAGGCCTACTTAACCAATAGGAAGGAAGTGTTAATGGTCATAGAAAGGATTCATGGATATAATGAGAAACATTAAGACATAAATAAATTTACCTTGAGGTGATTATACCCAATATTGATGAGAATCATGAATTATTTTGGGTGGTTTATTCATCAAGGTCAATCTATAGGTGTGGACAACCACTTAATGCCTCATGGAAAAGGTTCCAATTAAGCCTCTTTCAATGTTGGAAATTAATAAAGGGAGAGGGAATTGGATGAATTTGGCATGAATTAAATATTAAAGGGTCAAATCTTACTAAAATTAGACATCAACACTCCAAATAGTTCATTTAAGGCACCTATCTACTCAAGTAGCACATAAGAGAGTAAGAGACACTATTGTAACTACTACATGACCATTATGGACCCTTAATGGCCATTTCTAATCCTAGATTACTCTCTATTTTTATAATGTATAATTATATATATTCAAGCATTGAGATATTTTTTTTCATCCCTCGACTGGGTGTAGTAAAGCTCTACCAAATTATATCTTGCACCTTGGATCAATAGATAACAAACAATTGTAGACTTATGTATGAGTATTAGTGTTTGTTATGATTATTTATTTTCATAAAATATGAGGTTCATCTTATTTTTTAGGTTATTTATTTCACCTAATGTCATAATTTCAACCTATTCAGGTCATATGAAGTGTTGATAGGTAGTAGTGGTTTTGAAGGTGAGTTGATTAGTAGTGTCTCATGCAGACCTACATTCTTTGTCTTTAAGTTGTAGATTTTCTACCTAACCTCCATATGAAATATTCATGTTTAGGACTATTTCAAGAATATTATTTAGTTTATTATATTCCATTGGATTCATAAGTGTGTTTAAATATCACTCAAGAGATAATAAATGAACTTTAGTGCATCACCACCCCTAGTATAGGTTTTCCTTTCAAGTTTTCATCTTAATCATTTTTATCCCAGTATAAATAGGTCTTATAAGAAGAGTTTATGTTGATATATCAAGAGTGATAGAAAAATAATCTATAGGTTTGTTTTACACTATAGGTAACCCAAAACCTTTAGGCTAATCCCATGTTAGTCCAAGTTCGAAGTAGAATTGAACAATATCCTTCAAAGGGTATAACTTGGGTTGCTAACAAGAAAGTTTTCTTACCTTTAACAGGTTCTAATTTTGAAGATGTAAAGGAATTATATAGGTTGAAATTTTTTATTCATACCTTGTTGCCTTAAAGGGGGGTTATTTGAAGTTGTCTCCACATATTTAACATCTCCCAAAGATCTCCTATTTTAGCTCATGTTGATTATAATTGAAGTACTCTGATTTAGGACAAATTTATCCTCCATTTGGAAGTTCATAAAGTTCACTATTAAATCACTACAATCTCCATTTGATTATGCTTGCATGAAGCTCTCATCTTCTTATATAAAGTAACAAAGCTTGACCTTCACCCTCATTAACATTCATTTACTATCCTTGAGGATTCCATTATTATCTTTAAACTAGGTTGCTATAGATTGGAACCATGGATCTTGTGGTGGGAGAACAATTTGAATCATAAACATTAGTGGCTTATTGAAATTAGCCTAACCTTGTCCCCTCCCTTAACCATTATGCTAAGGTTAAAATATATTTGCTTGTGGAAGGTAATAGTAGGAGTTTTGGTAAGATCCAACAAGTTTATTCGGTTTCCTAATTGAAACATCTAAGGTCTTATACTTTGCTTTCCAATCAATGGCATATTTTGATTTCTTTGGAACAACTTTAGACTTACTATTTGGATTTGGAAATGGAGAAAGTCTTGAAGGAGTATTAGGAATGTTAGGTAAGATGCATTGAGATGTTTGCAGGGAGTTTACTAGCTTGGATCAAACTATTCTCATCTCTAATAGCCATATCATAGGCATCAGGCAAGGTGTAACCTCTGATGGACTGTAACATGACAGCTATATTAGTCCCAATAGATCTTAGGTATGTTATGATAACAAAACTTGCAAGGGGTCTCATAGGAGGTGGAAGCTTATTCCATGTTATTTGAAACCTCTCACTGAAATCATGAATGGATTATTTAGGCCATATTTAAATAACATATAGTTGATGAATCAATGATGTATGATCACTCTTATCTTCAAATATTTGGGTCAAAAACTCACCAAATTTGTCCCAAGTAGTGATGCATCCTCCCAACAAGGTTCTATACCAATCAAGGGATTTTCCCCTAAGAGATATGACAAGCAAATTTGATTTCTATATTAATCTCAATGATATTATGAAAATTATAGAAGTTAGATATGCCTCTAATATGTTCACTCGGGGTGATAGGACATTCCCCATTGAAATTAGAGACACTCTTGGTGGCATTGGGAGGGATATCATCATAGGCAACAAGGTTTATAGGATTTTTATTATTGAATTATGGGAAAGAATGTTGCCTAGCCATTCTACCTTTAATCTCTTCTTTACTCTCTTGAATTTCAAATTCCTCTTGATCTTCAAGATCTTCTTTAGAATTATTAAGTGCCAAGAAAGGCTAAGGGTATTGAACTTAAAGAGCAATCTCAAGATGAGGGAGTGGATTTGTAGAATGAGTACCTCAACTTGAAACTAATGTAGTAGTTACCCTAAATCATAAACAAAAGAAATAAAAAATTAATCATTGAATTTTCCAAATGTTGAGTAGGAAACACTTATGCAATTATTGTCTTGTCATAGCTAGAATTCACATTGACAAGAAGTGTTTATGATAATGGTCCCACCAAGAATGCCATAACTATTATCACTAAATTTTGAATCCTTGGAGAGGTAGTTCAAACCTAATCCTAATTGAGTGGAACATGGGATTACACTTAATTTTGTGGGTTGCCTATAATAGGGGTAAACCTCTAAATTGAAGGGCTAGCTCCCTTGATATTTATATTAAATCTCATCACCTATGTTACTAACTTGTTTAATGAAAAGGGAGAAAGTAAAACATGAAATAAAACTATCATATTAAGGTGATGCACCATAATAATCTCCATAAGACTACCATGAACCTTCACTATGAAAGGTGATTCGCTAAATTGACTTCAACATCCAAGGTTTCTCTAACATAAGTGTTTCAACATGGAGGTGAGATGTAATGCATATCTCAAAGTAAATTAATAAGAGGTATGATTATAGACACTATTACCCTTCCTTACAATTAAATACATATAAAGAAACTAACTAAACTTCATGTGACTTGTTAGATAGAAAACTATTGCACAAAACATGAAAGAGTAAGGTGAACACAAGGATAGATGATTATCACTTATCATTCAACTATGCACTACTTCACACTTAGAGAAGAAGCTTAGAATGAAAAACTAGTTTGAAATATTTTATTCAAAGGAAAAAATATTACTCAAACTAGCATGGATTTTCCATACTAGATATGGACTCATTTATAAAGCCAAAAGTGATTGCTTATATAGAGAAGTGTGAAGAAAGAGAGAGGGGCATAGTAAGATAAAGATGAAAAAATTCCATGTGAGTTAAAAAAATAAAGGGAGTTTTGAGACAATATAAAAATAATTTCAAGTCCATGTATTTCACTCTTGAATATACTCTAACCCTCCCTATGGCATAGGGGTTACAAATTGGCTTGACACATTGATTAGCTTCTTGAAAATTGCCCTTATTTTCATGAAAGGAGTGAAAAATAGACTTTAAAATCATGAATTTACCATTTAATGATATTATACAACTCATTGGACCCATACCATGCATTAAGAAACTCATTTGATCTGAATTTTCATCATTCATGTGCAAGGTGTGTTGAGACTCTTCATTTCCCATGCCTAGCTTGGTCTAAGTGGCCTAAAACTCAAGTTAATATTATTAAATTAATCCCTTCTCCATGAATGGTATTAAAATATGTTATCATGCCTAAAAAACCCATTTTGGTTCTTGGAACAAATCTCAAGAACTCATTTTTCTCTTCAAGCCCTTACTAGGCCTATTTTCCTTGTAGCCCTAAAAACCTATAAACCTCCTTGTGTAGGAAAATGTATGAATGTTAATGATAAAATAAGGTAATATTATGGTCTTAAAAATACATGTCAAATTTCATCTTCAGGTTCTAAATGGAAGCTTATTTTTTTAACCTTTCTCTCTCTTGAATTAGGCCTTAATTATGCCTCTTTGCCTAGGACCCTATTTTCTTGATTCAAACTTATCCCACACATTTGAAATCACAAAAAAATATGTTATTAACTTTCCATAGGATATCAACAACCTTCATGTCAATTTTATGGTCTTAGAGGTCCATTTGTTATACTAATCACTGTTAGACTAAACTCAATTTCTTGGCCATCTTTGATTCTTCAACACACTTAGATGCTTTCATCTTATTTATGAGAAATTTCATCTTGTATCAAAATATATTTTCCATGTTTTAACATTTTTATAGTTTTTATTTGATATTGATTTTGGTAAAAAATGATGACCTATAGGCTTGGGGCCTCTAGGTCTCATTTGTTTGTTTTAAGGGCTCAAAGAGCCCTTCTTGAGTTCTTTAACCTCATCAACCCTATGAAATACACTATTGAATTTATTATTAATAATTAAAGGGATAAAAAATATTATGACCTTCTAACAATGCCTCTTATCAACTTCCACTCATCCTACAGTCCATACAAACTTGTAGGTATAATCATCTTATATGTATGCTCTATGTGTTGAGAATTAGAGACTCTAGTCAATTTAAATATCTCAATGGTAAAAATGAGGTAGTTATAGACATATTAAGGCATGGATATATGTATTAAGTATTTCCCATAGCTTAAAACATCTTCCATCTAGTTCTATAGTCCATACAACTACATATAAAAGAAACACATGTGACTCTCATTGGAAGGTGTACATTTGGACTCTTATCTTCACCATTATATACTTATTATAGTAAAATATCATATTATAAACTTATAATTATGATATACCACTAGTATTTTATCCAAAATAGTAATCAATCATGTAATGGATTGTTCAAACCTTGACAATATTTCCAAAGAGCAACCACTTGAAGATTATGAACAAGAAACACATCTCAAATAAGTAGCACATGAAATCCATGAAACTAAGGGATATTACATGAATGATGAAGCATTATATAAATTTGAGAGTGACCACCATGAATACAAAACAAAACTTATATCAAGATTCACTGAAATAACTTATTCATCAAGACCCTTTTCCTACAAGTGAAGGCACTTCATATATATGAGTTTATTGATGAAACCACAATGAAAAAGAGACAATTGGCCTATAACAACCACCCTAAAAATTATTTATCTCCATAGATTTATCAATTGGAGAAATAGATACAAGAATAAACCCCTCTTGGATGGATAGGCCATAGTGACCTGCTCTCACTCTTAGTGATTGTTCATATAGAAGAGGCCATTAATATGAAAACCACTGCCATTGATTTCAAGCTTACTAGGACCCTTAACAATGGCCAAAATTTTAGCTCTTAAATCTCTCTCTCTTGGCCATAAAATTTAGTTATAATTTACCTTCTTGAGCTTGTAAAGGCAATGATAGAGGAGAAAGAGTTCCTAAAGTGTCATTTTAACTTGAAACTTGTTATAAAGCTATAAAATGATTTGAGGGGACATAAGAGATACAAACCATTTAAAACTAAAAAATGGTCTTGAAATGCCATACAAGTTCTTATAAAGTATCCTTTTTCCAAGTTTAGCCATTTAAATTTAGGTGATGATAGTATCTAACCATCCCTGCACATTATTTGACCCATTTTTGACATCATGGATATTTGTAATTTTCTTTATATGTTTGATTTTTGTAATGGTATGTCCAACTCTTTGACATGGGCTAAAAAGTGGCCAAATTGACATTTTTACATGAGAGTCAAATAAAAGGTTAGTCCATGATATTGTGATATTAATGACACCTCAAAAACCTTTTATAATGACCTTATACCGTACTAAACCATTGACTATGTTTGACATTTCCAAGACCTTATACTTGACCCATAGGACTAGACAAGTGAACACAAAACCAAACCTTGGACAATGCTAAAAAAAGACAAATATGACCATATGGGACTATCTAAGACCATTTTAGACCACTACAATACCATGAAAATATTTTGACAAACCTATGAGGTTTAAACCTAGAGGGGTTGACCAATTTTGACTCAAGGTCAAAATTTGTTCAACATATATGTAATTAGGTAGTCCATGGTTATAATAGCTTCAAGATAGCTCATCTACAATACACATATGCTTAAATTACATACACACAAATTAGGTGTTCTAAGTTTAGGGTCTCCCATATGAGTTTCCTATTAGAAAACAACTATCTACTGAGAGGGGGTGAACTAGTAGATTGACTAAATTAGTCATTTTTAGATCCATTTTAAAAACAAACTAGAAAGGATATGCATATTAAAACATATATTTAGATATCACACACACAAAAACACATAACACCATATTTATACATGGAAAACCCAATATGGAAAAAACCATAGTGAGAATAGCTGTTATAATCTACTATTCTAATCTAGCCTCACATTTAAAACCTCATTACTTATACATTTAAGGGTATCAACCCTAAGGAGACACCAAATCCCTATTTTAAGAGCACCAAGTCTAAGGAATAACTAACTCCCTAATTTAAGAGCACCAACTCTGAGGAAGCACCAACTCCCTAACTAAACACCAACTTAGCTTATTTGATGGAACCTACCAATCATATCTTATCATGGAGCCACAACTCCAAATTACAATATAGATTCATAAAATAATCCAATCTCAATTCTATGTTACAAGTCTAGTCTATAACTACTCATACTCTACACATTATCTCTCTTCTCTTCTCTTCCACTCTGCCCCTATATATATATATATATATATATATATATATATATATATATATATTCAACACACTTCATCTCTCTTTATAGCCTCTTCTCTTTTCTTATCTTCTCTTCTAGTTTTGTGTCTCTTATATTTCTCTTATATATATATATATATATATATATATATATATATATATATAAAGTCATTTGATTTAGGGTTCTGTATCTTCTCTATGTTCACACTTGTTTCCTAACACATCATGATCAGTTCTATTAGACTTTAGTTCCTATCTTTAATATCAAGTTTCCTTCATCTTGAACTCATGTTTCACCATTATGATTCTTGGTCTCATTATTATTTTTAGCATATATTAGACTCTAGTTTTGATGCACATGCCATATTTCACAAATTTGATCGATTACAATGATCAATTTTATGTTTGTGTTATATTTTATGGCTAAAATACAAGCTCCTCCACTTGACAATTGGGATGAACATATATTTAAATATCGACAATTGATTTTAAGTTTGGTGCCATGATCTGATGATCCTCATTCAATATACTCAACTTTAAAACATGTCTATTAGATCAAGTTCTGATAGATTTACTTAATTTATTGGATCCTTATATGCTTATAGGCTTTAATGATTCAACTTTAAAACACATCTATTAGATCTGAGATCTGAGATCCCATGTGCTATTAGATATTCAAACTAGCATGAAATATACGTCTATCTTGTCATTAAACATCAAGCTTTTTATCTCATCTCATTGCTTCTTGAGTCTTTGGAACATATACACTCTATTGATATCATCAAACTAACTTAGTCTTTAGTTTGTCTCTATCTCATTAAATGTCAAGTACTTGATCCCATTGAGTTGACTTACTCTATTATATCTTCATTGCATGATCATCTGCTCATCATTTGATCTTCTAATAAAGTTGATATTTATCTCTAACAATATTTTGATAATGTGACACTTGGCATCTATCATTTACTACTATTGAGACACTTGGCATCCTCATGTTGATCATTAACTATTTGACTATATACCACCTAAATTTACTGTTCAAGCTCTGTGATTGTGACACTTGCCACTAACACATTCACTCATAGGTGAATTTGACATATTGACTTTGTTGCACATCATTGTATATTTAACATATGATTAAGTGATCACCATTATATCTTCTAAAAAGAGCAAAATTTACCTTGTGTAGATTTGACTAAGTATGGGGACCATCTCAATATGCCTGGAAGGCTAACTTTGCACCTTGATATCTTTTGCTTCGCTCATCCACTAGTTCTAAAATTTAGACCATATAAATTAGGAATGATAATGAACAAACCCATATGATCATCTATTTTTTGAATCCTTCATGAATGATATATATAACTCCATTAATATACTCGCTCATATTCTTTTGCCACATAGATAACTATGCTTATAACTACTTGGAAGGCCAACTTTGTTCTTTCATAACTTTTGTTTTGCTTAGTTTCATGACCTAAAATTTAGCACATAAGATCCTCTCACATAGGGGATTCCATCCATATATTCATCTACTCTAGAAACCTTCATACATGCAATATATGACATCATAAAAATGCCTATTTATCTTTTTCTTACCATTTACAAATTTGATTGTGGGAAAACAGTATCAAAATACCTAGGAGCCAAAATTTTCTCATGCATATCTTTTATTGTACTACATCACATGACCTATGATTTAGTGCACAAAAACTAGGCACAAAAATGAACAAACCCATATGATCATTTTTTCATAACACCTCCATGTGTGCAAATGTTGACCTCATCAATATGCTTACTTGGCTCGGCTTGAGCCCTTTTGCAAATTTGGCTAAGTATAGAAACTTAGTGAATTTTGTCTGAGTATCCAACTTTACATCCCCATATATTAAACATCACTTCATTTCATGGCTTCAAATCTAGTGCGTAACAACTAGGGACTAATATGATCACAACCATATTACCAACTCCCCTAGACTCATCCATATGTGGAAATGGTGACATCAACAAACTACCTACTTAGATTTTCTTGTATAGACCCAAAATGTCTAGATGAACATTATGAGAAACCAAATGAATTCCACAAGTATTCCAATCATCCTTAACCTTTAATAGGATCCATTGCACATCCTCAAATAACCATACTTATCCATGAACATTAATGGCATAGATAATGCCAATAATCCCCCTTTTGACATCAATGACAATCATATTGCCAAAAATATCACCCCTTCTCATTGATGGCAATCTAAATGCTCTGATCTTCTAATATTATACTCCTTTGGCATTGTTTTCATTTTATTCTGATGAGTATGAACTAAATTTGTTCATACCAAACTTGTTCCCCCTTAAATAATGGGACATTTGACTAAAATCAACTTGGACACATGCTCTGCTCTTATTTAACATTTTTACTTTTTCTCCAAACTTTTGTAGAGATAATTTGCACTTTTTCTTCCCTTTTGACATCAATGGCAAAGAGACTATAACTTTCTCACCATTTTTCTTAATATTTCTCCCCTTTATCAGATAAAGGAGTTTGTCTAAGAATCTTCAACTATCAACTCATTTTAAATATTCAAAAGTATGCATACCTAAGTTGTATTTTCTCTCTTCTTCTAGGGATTAGCAAATATTTTATGATCCTCCCCCTAGACTCATTCCATATCACTAGGATCTAACTTTTTTATGTAGGAACTACCACTCCCAATTTCTATCTCATTGCATCACTTGAGCATCTTTAGATCTACATATGCCATGAAGAACCACCATATAGGATTATTATCCCTCTCTCTTAGATTTAACTATATAGTACTATGATATTAGGACCTGACCACTTACAAATATTCCCTTTGTTTATATATGAGGATTCAATATATTGTCAAAACACCTAACTTGGTTTTATCAAGTCATTATCACAGCCTACTAGAGTTCTTATTTGTAGCAAACATCATAACATCTTCAACATGACTGAAACATCTCACATATGTTCCCCTTCACATCATGCATAGATCCTCAAGCCATTCATGCTATCTGAGTTATCTCCCCTAAATCCATATTCCATATTCCCAAGATTGACCCTTCAAAACATCTCTTTTTTCATAAGAAATTCTCATACCTTATAACCTCTCCTAGGTTACTTCAATGAGGTACATTTCAAAGAAAGATACATAACTTGAAATTATCATACCTTTTCACCAAAGGACTACCTATAACACACCATAAATTAATTTAACACTTGTATATCATCATTTTACACATGTTTTCCAAGTTTGGTGACCCAACTCATTGTACAACCCAAGATACATAATGTCAAGGGTTTCTTGTATTGGAACCCTTATGTCAACCTCTGAAACTTCTTGCATATCAGGAGACAACCATCAAATTATTATGCACCAAGATTTGAGCTTCCACAACTTTTGGAACCTTGGCTTCCTATACCCTAGCTTTAACCCTTAGGGTTTAACTAAAAAACCTTGTAATGTCCAAAAGCTAAAATAAATCATTTTTGAGCTCATTTCTCTTCATCTAAACTTGTGGACCATATATATGAGATGTATCATTATTTCACATGGAAACACTCATTATATCCATGAAGACACTACATACACAACACTTTTCTCATCTTGACACACCATCTCCAACACTTGCTTCTCCACTAAAAGGAGTCTCTTAAGAAGCATATATAGAGACACCCTACTTCACAATGTCTTAGAACAATTTGAAACCAAGATTTACCCATAAATCCTCATATTCCTTTTCCTCCTTGGTCATCTTATACTTATGGTTCTTCATCTTCTTAGGCTTAAGATAAGTAACATGCTCATCCACTGCATTGTTCTCCTTTTCTTCTATGATTGGATTAACAATATATGGAGATAACATGGATTAATGACATACCTTTTCATCTAATGAATATTCCTTACAATTCATAATATAATCACTAGGAACATAAAATTGATGTTCTATGCATGAATATTTCTCAAAAATAGTAATATGTTCACTTGAATTTATACACACTTTAGAAATATCCTCAACCAACACTTTGGACTTGACTTTGAGCTTGGTATTTTCATTCTCAACATGAGTAGACACTGAGAGCTCTTGACATTCTCCAACCTCTATAGCATTATCCATCATATCTTGATCTTTCACTTTCCATACATCATTAGGTTTTTTAAATTTCCTATTTCCCCCTTTTTTAGAGATTCGTGAACCTTGGTTCACACTAGGAGGCATAGCTTTCTTTAAAATTTGTATTTTTGGTCTTACAAAGCTTGTTCTACATTGTTTAGCTATGTGACCAAAATTATTACAACAAGGGTACAAATGAATTTTTTATTACAAAGTTTGATATCCTTTTAGATATAACTCTACATTCACTAGCCTAATCACCAAATTGATTACAACTATAAAAATAACCATAGAAAAAATAAAGAATACTTGGTCATAACATTTCTTTGTACATGATGGGGAGTTTTTAAATTTGGATTCTTCACATATCTTACTCTTATGTAACCATCTACATCAGCTACCTTTATCTTCTGTATCTTCCTTGAGTTTGTAGAGGTGGACTCATTATTCTTCTTCCTTTCCTCAAGCTTCTTTTCTCCTTTAGCTTTCTTCACATCAATAGTGCTTGTATCTATCTTTGTATCCTTACAAGATTTTTATTTCTTTGCTCCTGATCCTACTTCTACTTTGAAGTTGTCATATAACTTTACAAATTTAATTATGGGACTTTTTATTTTTTCATAACCAAGACCAAATTTTTATTTTAATGGATTTTGAGAGTTTATCAACTCATCAAGAATTAATAAACCTCCTTTTAGCTTCAGACCTTTATCTATTTGTTCTTTAGCCTTTTCAATTTCTTTTCTCAAAGCCACTATTTCTGCTTCTAAATTCATGCACTCATCACATTTAGATTGTAGTTCAAGTTTGACTACATATTCTATTCATTTGGATTCTTCAACTTGTGTCTTTAGGTTCACTACCATTTGATCATATATTTCAAGACTTTTGGATAGTTTTTTAATTTCTTTTTGTCCAAGCTTCTTCTACCTTGAGTTCTCTTTTATCAGCATTTCAATCTCATCTAAAGCATAGATGAGTTCACACTCTAGATCTACTTCTCATTCCTCTTCTTCATCAGAGTCTTCAACTTATTCTTTTTCTAGATATACAAAAGCTAATCCTAATGCCATGAATAGGGATTCATTTCCCTCAACCACAAAGGCATAATCATGTTCATCATCTGAGCTATCACACTCATCCAATGAAACACTATCTTCTCTTATATATGAGCCCTTCTTGTTTTGAAAGAAGTTCTTCTTCTTGGAATAGTGGGGTTTCATCCTTTTACTATCCTCTTCTTACTTAGATTTATCCTTTTTATGATAAGAATTTAGTAGCAAAATGTCCTACCTTACCATAGTTAAATCAATTAAAGGGTAACTTACCTTTGTACTTTCTCGATCCTCTTTCTAATATTTTGACAAAATTGGATTCTTCTTCATCAGTCTCCTCAGATCCAAATGTAGATGCTTCTACTTTTACTTTATTGGATTCTTTGAATGTAATTTCTCTCTTGCAAGTATCTATTTCTCCCATTCTCATCTCATAGGCAGTGAAGGTTCCATGTAGCTCATCAACAATGAGTTTATCCAGATCTCTTACTTCCTCTATTACAAATATTTTATAGTCATACCTTGATCGTAGAGATCTTAGGACCTTTTTAAAAATGACTGATTCTTTCATCTCTTCTCCAAGGCCTCTAATTGCATTGACTATTTCATCTACTTTGAGAAGGTAATCTACAATTTTCTCTTCTTCAGTCATTTTAAGACTTTCAAACATACCTATATATGTTTGTAGCTTGGATTGCTTTACCTTATCATCACTTTCATAGATACTCTTTGATTTGTTCTAGATATCTTGTGCAATTTGAAAATGCATCACTTTGACAAACTCTAATTTAGATAATCTACAAAGGATAACATTCTTTGCCTTAACATTGCTCTCATATGCCTTTTTTGAAGCCTAATTAGTAGTATCTGTAGCAAGGGATGTATATCCATTTACAATAGACATCCATACATCAAACCCTAATGAGGATAAATATGCTTCCATTCTAATGCTCTAGAATGCATAGGTTAATCCATCAAAGAGAAGTGATTTATTTGAGGAAGAGCCTTCTTGACTATCCATTTGTTTTCATTATTTAAGATCTACCTGAGTTGATTAATCTTATTTCAAGGAACCTAACTCTAATACCAATTATTGGAACACAACTATCTACTGAGAGGGGAAGTGAATTAGTAGATTGACTAAATTAATCCTTTTTAAATCGCTTTTAAAAAAATAGAAAGGATATGTAGATTAAAACATATATGCAAAGATCACACACACAAAAACACATAACACCATATGTATATATGGAAATCCCAACACGGGAAAAACCTTAGTGATAATAACTACTAGAATCTACTATTCTAATCCAACCCCATAGTCAAAACTTCACTGTTTACACATTTAAGGGTACTGACCCTAAGGAGACACCAATCCCCTATTTTAAGAGCACTAACTCCCTAATTTAAGAGAAGTAACTCCCTAACTGAGCACCAACTTAGTTATCTGATGGCACCTACCAATCAAATCTTATTATGGAGCTACAACTCTAAATTATAGTATATATTCATAAAAGAATCCAATCTCAACTCCTGTCTATAACTACTCATACTCTACACATTATCTCTCTTCTCTTCCACTCTACCCCTATATCTCTATCTCTATGTGTGTGTGTGTGTGTGTGTGTGTGTGTGTGTGTGTGTGTGTGTGTGTATTTGACACATTTCATCTCTCTACAACCTCTTCTCTTATGGTTCTTTGTCTCTTATATTTATTTATTTGACACAATTTAGCTACACTAGCATCATACATTTCCTATATGACAGATATAATCATTTGATCTAGGGTTTCGTATCTTCTCTATGTTCACACTTGTTTGCTAACACATCACACTCAATTATATTAGACTTTAGTTCCTATCTTTAACACCAAGTTTCCCTCATCTTGAACTCATGCTTCACCACCATGATTTTTGGTCTCATTACTATTCTTTATCATATATTAGACTCTAGTTTTGATGCACATACCATATTATACAAATTTGATCGATTATGGTGATTAATTTTATTGTTTGTGTCTTATTTTATGTATTAATTATAATTTCCTTCACTTGACCATTGGGATGAACATATATTTAAATATTGACCATTGATCTTAAGTTTGGCACCATGATCTGATGATCTTCATTCAATCTAATTAACTTTAAAATGCATCCATTAGATCAAGTTCTAATAAGTTTACATGGTCCATTGGATACTTTTACACTTTTGAGCTTTAATGATTCAAATTTAAAATATTCCTATTAGATACTTTAATACAATATCCCACATGCTCTTAGATCTTAAAACTAACATAAACTTTACTTCTATCTTGTCATTAAACATCAAGCTTTTTATCTCATCTCGCTCTTCCTGAGTCTTTGGAAAATATAGGCTCCATCGATATTTTCAAACTAGCTCAGTATTTAACTCACATCTATCTCATTAAATGTCAATCACTTGATCCCATTGAGTCCACTCACTCAGTTAGATCTTTATTACATGATCATATGTTCATCATTTGATTTTTTGACAATCTTCATCTTTATCTCTGATGAGCTATCAAGAATGTAACACTTGTCATTAACATATGCCTTTTGCACATTACTACCAGTTCCAACTATTGAGACACTTGGCATCCTTATGTTGATCAATGAGTATTTGACTTTGAAGTGTATTGTATATTTACTATTCAAGCTCTATGATTGTGACACTTATCACTAATGCATTCACTCGTAGATACCTTTGACATATTGAATTTGTTGTGCATCATTAGATATTCAACATAAGATTAAGTACTCATCATTATATATTATAAAAATCTCAAAATTTATCTTATGCAAATTTGACTAAGTATGGGGACCATCTTAATATGTCTAGAAGGCTAACTTTGCACCTTTATCTCTTTTACTTTACTCATCTACCTGTTCTAAAATTTAGACCATATAAAATAGGCATGATAATTAATAAACATATATGATCATAATTTATTGAATTTGTTATGAATGCTAGATATAATGCTATTAATCTACTCACTCAGATTATTCTGCCATAGAGCTAACTATGCTTAGAACTACCTAGAAAGCCAATATTGTTCTTGCATAAATTTTGTTGTGCTTAGTCACATGACCTAAAATTTAGCACATAAGATCCTCTCACATAGGGGATTCAATACATATTCATCTACTACATAAACCTTCATATGTTCAAGATATGACATCATAAAATTCCTACTCAACTTTTTCTTGCCATCTACAAATTTGATTGTGGGAAAACACTATTAAAATGGCTGGGAGCCTACCTTTGCTCATGTATATATTTTATCATAATACATCATGTGACTTGAGATCTAACACATAGAAAATAGGCAAAAAAATAAACAAACCCATATGATCATTTTGTCCTAACACTTCCATGTGTGCAAATGCTGACCTCATCAAAATGCTTACTTGGATTTGCTTGAACCCTTTTGCAAATTTGGCTAAGTATAGAAACTTAGTGAATTATGTCTGAACAACTAACTTTGCATCCCCATATCTTCAATTTTACTTCATTTCATGGCTTCAAATATAGCACATAAAAACTAAAGACTAATTTGATCACAACCATATGACCAACTCCCCTAGACTCATCCACACATGGCAATGGTGACATTAGTAAACTGCCTACTTATATTTTCCTCTATAGACCCAAAATGTTTAGATGAATAATATGAGGAACCAAATGAATTATATAGGCACTCCAATTATCCTTGACCTATTATAGGATCCTTTACACATCCATAAATAACCATACTCAACCCTGAACATCAATGACATCCATAATGCCAATAATCTCCCTTTTAACATCAATGCCAATCATATTACCAATATATCCTCTACCCATCCCATAGATAGTTCAAAAATAGGCACCAATTATAATTCTATCACCATTACTAGATGTATCATAGTTATTAGTTATAGCTTAGAGTACATTACCTATAAACACATCACAGAGTTTAGTAGAGCCACCAGTGTAGGTGAGGTCTACTCCTATAATATCAAAACATATGCATATTATGTACACAATATTTTCAAACTTTTATTGATTACTAACACTTTGTATCTTATAAGAACCCATCAAGTCTAAATCTCTCTGAGTGCATGCCTTAACGGGTGAATTACGAAAGGGGTTGATAGACCATTGATGATTTGCAAGATTGTTATCCCTTTTTCCACTTGTTTTCTACACACTTATCTCATAAAACCATTAACCCTAAGCTTTTTATCCTATGTTATACCCATTCTAGGCATTTTATACATTGTACCATCCTTTTCCTCACATAAATCCCATTTTATCAATTGATTATGCTAGGTTGACTAGGTCGACCCTATATAGTTTGAGGATATTTTCACTTAGGAATTAGGTTAGCCTTTGGCTGACCTAGATTGGGACTTAGTGAAATATTTTTTTAAATTGTGATAGGTTAACTAGGTCGACCCTATCAGCTAGGATTTTTGAAAGGGCCAAGGGTCAAAATTTCCTATTAATACAAGTTTATTTCCATCATTTATTAAGGAAAAGTGAAAGAATAAGCAAGAGAGAATGAACAATTACTTATTGACAATTCTACTTGAGAAGTAAAACCTAGGCTTCTATACTTTCTTTAGAGATGCAGATATTGTCTTTTGGATGAATTGATAGGTTGTGTATCCTAGAGATGATTTATATTTGTCATCCTTACATACCAAAACAACCTCTTATGAATCACCTTGGCCAAGGGAGAGATTGAGGCTTAGTGGGTTCATCTTCAAAGGTAAGTATTCCTAACTTTATTTCTCCTTTTTAAGAGTAGATAGGTATGCACTTGTGATTCTCTTCCATGCATTAGGATTTCATATACATTGACATGAGTATATGTCTTCTATGCATGTTTAGTTTTATTATTTATAACCCCCACTTTATGCCATAAGCTTTGGTGAACAATAGATTAGATTTACTTGTTATTAATTTAGGTAAAATATCAAAACCTAGGACCCCCTTAGGGTTATTTCATGATTATGTTAGATTGAAGGCTTTATAAAACTCATTAGCATAGTGTATTACGATAAATGATCCCTAATCAGGTCTAGTGGATCCCCATATTGGTCATGATCCTACTTAACAAATGTATCCCCAATCAAAAGTGTATGGTATGATCTATCTTCTTTGAGTTAGTATTGATTTATAGACATGATGCATTTCTAATTACATACATTATGGTGAACCTAGCATGAATCTAACCCCTGTAAGATTTGTTTCACTTATTTCATTATTTCATCATTTTTATTATCATATAATTGTGATTCTAAGTTGAATCTATCAACACAGTATTAAATTCTATGCACAGGTTTAACACATAGTCACATCCAAGAAGCTTTATTATTTCTATGCAAGTTCTTTTTTAGGTACAAGTTACTAGATCAACTCAATGAACATAGTATAGTTTTTCAAACTTTTAGACATCTTGTTTAGACTACTAGGTCAACCGAGTCAAAATTGTACACTTTTAAGCATCATATTCAAACTACTAGGTCAACCCAATCGACCTTATACATTTTAGGCACTCAGTAATAGGATTTTGCAAAGCTTGGTTAACCTAGTCAACCCTATTGGTAGGATTTGTAAGTATTTAATAAGTTTCTTTGAGAGTAATCTCATTTCTATAAATATTCAAACCCACCAAGGTTCCTTTCTATCTTTTCTCTCTTTCCTTATAGTCTTTCTTTTCATAGTTTGTAGTCTTTAAAACTACCCCTATATAGTCAACTAGATCGACTTTGTTGACCTAGTTATATATTTTATGTGATGTCTAAATAACTAGGTTAACCTTGTTGACCCAAATAATTTTTAGACCTTTTGTTTTCAACATACAAAGGTAATATTTTTAACTCTATTATGTATTCTATGCATACACTATCGACTGAATTGACATTGTATTGTGTTACAAAGTTAGAATTAACCCCTATATGCTAGTAATTATATCACACTTTCATTTTTTGTTGCTTATATGCTTAAAATAGTTCATATAGTCTAATTTATGTGGTTTTTAATATATTATTTAGTTTCACTATTTTCTATTTTATGCACATATGACTAAATCATAAAATATTAAATGAACATTTTAACAATTATCTACCCAAGGCCAACCTACTTGGATTTCATCACCAAGGGGGAAGCCAACTTGGATTTATAGACAAGTATAAACATGTGGTTAATTATATATTTTGGATAAGTACATGACACCCTTATCATTGTAGTGTGTGAAGTGAGTGGGTAGGCCCCAATATCAAGCTTGTACCATTACCAATACATATCCTTTTCATCCCAAATGTCCTGAAACTATCCTTAGATTGATTTTTAGTTCCTTGATTATAGATAAATTTATATCACATTTAAAATATTCTAATAATATAACAACATTCAGCTTGACCACTTGCTTAGCTTTTACTTTTCAAGTTGATTACTTACTCTTTGCTCAAATTATGTGTTGTATTATAAAAACATGTATTAACTAGCACTGGTACAAGGTTTTGTGGTGTGTGCCTCAATTGGATCAACCTCATTGATCTAATTGATTGTGTGTTTCCCTTCAATTCTTCCTTTTCAAAATACTTGCAAAATTATTCTTGTGTGAGTGCAAATTCATTTTCATTGACACAGTCTATTACAGGCAATCTAATTTTCCCTATTTTTGTGCTTGGCCAGCCTAGTCAACCCTATACACTTTTTAGCCTTTATTTACTATGATAGGTCAACCCAGTCGACCTTATATAGTTTATAGGCCCTGTACCCTATGATAGATTGACCTAGTTAACTCTATATAGTTACTATCACTTCTTATTTCCTTGTTTTATCATTTCTTTTGCCTATTTTAGTCTTTCTCCTTCATCATGAATTTTTTATTTGAAGATAACACTAAATTGAATTCAAAAAACATGATGATTTTTACCAATATTCATAGGGTTTTCCATATGTAGAGTAGGGCTCCTCTCTTGGATGAAAGTAATGTTCATATAGCCACTCACATAAAAAACTATGGGACCCCTCCGCATTCCTCTTCATATCATGATCCTCTCTTCTCTACTGAATATCAACCTGAATTAGATTATACCCCTGAAATGATCTTATTTATCTTCGAATTTCCTTAGAATCAAGGAAAGGATCCCTCTACCATTTACCATCTCATAATTAGTGGTAAAGTTGAAGGGCCTCATTCATCTACTCCCACATTCTCAAATGGACTTGGGGGTACCACTTTATTTTATTCTCAGCCTCTTCCCTTGATTATGACACCTTATCATACCATGACCTCTTCTTCTTTAACCTCTTCTACCTCCATGCCTAGTATCTCCACTAACATGGTAGGTTATACATCTAGTGGGCCTATCATAAGATCCACTATCATTAATCCTTATACTAGTGCATCATTTTCTACCCAAGGTAATCATGTTTCTAGTGCTTCATCTTTTCATCCCTTCACTAGTCCATATTTTCCTTCACAAGCAAATTTTTCCACTATTGTTTCACATTCTCATAGTTGCTCTCAAACTCCTACCAACACTAATAGTGTGACCCAAGTCACTAATACCAACTCTAATACTTCAAATAGTACTATAAATTCCAATAAAACCCACTAACTCTTTTTACAAACACTCAATCAAATGAATACCTTTTAATCTCATAATACAAATCAAATGATGAGAATGCAAAATGACCTTCTCTATCCTCAAACTCATCCTCAACCAATGACTTGGGGCATGCATAATCAAAATGTTCTCCCTCCTCTTCAATATTCTCAAGGTAATCTCATTCCTCAACCTCCTTTGATAAAAAAACCAATAAGCATCTTCAAAATGAGACTCTTACCACTCAAATTGCTAATATTGATATAGGAGGTATCACCCCTACCATTTCTTACAATGGATTAACTGATCTTACTCTTCATATTAAAACATGTGGAAATATTTATAAGGATTGGTTTAAATTGTATACCTTTGCTTCTACCAAGATCCTATCCAAACCCCTCATGGGTGATGCTTTAAATTGGTAAAAAAACTTAAAACTCATTATATTATTGGTTTGGAATATTTAGTTAATGCTTTAGTTAAAGAGTTCCAAATTAGTGATCTTCTTGAAAACACTTTGGCCCATTTCATAAATTTTCAACAACTTGAAAATGAAATTTCCCAAACTTTTGTTAAAAGGTGGAAAACTTTATCAAACAAGTGTGAACATAACATGGCTAATGATAACCTTTTCCATCTCTTTACCCATGCTCTTTTTCCAAAGTTACAATATCGGGTCCACACTCTCTATCCACATACTTTGGAGGAGGATATTGACCAAGCTAAACATCTAGATTTCCTTATGCATCAATTTGAGCCACCCCAACTTATTTTGGGTCCTCATATTTTACTCAAGAAAAAAATAGTAATGCTACCAATGATGGTGTTATGGACTCTTATGACACCATTAATTCCATTCAATTTGTTGTTCCCAACAAATATTTGAAACTAAATCTTCCTTCTTAATAATATACCAATCCTCAATTATCTTCACCAAACACCATCAACATTCACAAACCCTTATCCGTAGTTAAATTACTTAAACATATACCTAGGCCTCTACCATAAGAACTTAATCCCACTCATCCTATGAAATCTTGGTATGATCCTAAGAAGTTTTATTGGTTTCATGCTAGTTGGAGTCATTCTCATGAGACATGTAGGTAGCTTTGTAATGTAAGTATGGATTTTATTCTTGGTCCTAATTTTGATCATGATTCTATCATTCAAGAGTGTCAACAAGCCTATGATATTGCTTTTAAGGCTCATGAAACACAAACTAAATCTCAAGCCTTAAATCAAGCTAATGATCATTTGGCTATCTATAAAGACCATATTCCTAATCACCAACATAATCAAGATACCCAATATAAGCCTACCCATTTCACCAATAATGTATAAAGTCTTGTTGACCCAAATCGTAAATAGAATGTGGTTAATATGACTAATATGGGAAGGGTGGTTATTTTTATTGATCCTCAACCTAAGTAGGTAGCTTTTTAATGTAAGTATGGATTTTATTCTTGGTCCTAATTTTGATCATGATTCTATCATTCAAGAGTGTCAACAAGCCTATGATATTGCTTTTAAGGCTCATGAAACACAAACTAAATCTCAAGCCTTAAATCAAGCTAATGATCATTTGGCTATCTATAAAGACCATATTCCTAATCACCAACATAATCAAGATACCCAATATAAGCCTACCCATTTCACCAATAATGTATAAAGTCTTGTTGACCCAAATCGTAAATAGAATGTGGTTAATATGACTAATATGGGAAGGGTGGTTTTTTTTATTGATCCTCAACCTAAGTAGGTAGCTTTGTAATGTAAGTATGGATTTTATTCTTGGTCCTAATTTTGATCATGATTCTATCATTCAAGAGTGTCAACAAGCCTATGATATTGCTTTTAAGGCTCATGAAACACAAACTAAATCTCAAGCCTTAAATCAAGCTAATGATCATTTGGCTATCTATAAAGACCCTATTCATAATCACCAACATAATCAAGATACCCAATATAAGCCTACCCATTTCACCAATAATGTATAAAGTCTTGTTGACCCAAATCGTAAATAGAATGTGGTTAATATGACTAATATGGGAAGGGTGGTTATTTTTATTGATCCTCAACCTAAGTAGGTAGCTTTGTAATGTAAGTATGGATTTTATTCTTGGTCCTAATTCTGATCATGATTCTATCATTCAAGAGTGTCAACAAGCCTATGATATTGCTTTTAAGGCTCATGAAGCACAAACTAAATCTCAAGCCTTAAATCAAGCTAATGATCATTTGGCTATCTATAAAGACCCTATTCCTAATCACCAACATAATCAAGATACCCAATATAAGCCTACCCATTTCATCAATAATGTATAAAGTCTTGTTGACCCAAATCGTAAATAGAATGCAGTTAATATGACTAATATGGGAAGGGTGGTTATTTTTATTGATCCTAAACCTATTTACACTCCTCTATTATCTCAAACATTTTGTGTTATCCAAGATTATTCTCTAACACACTTAAATGAGTTGGGGAAAGATAAACTTATAAAATTTGATGAAACACTTCCAAATCCTCCATTAGATAACACTTCCCCTTCTATTGCTACTATCCCTTCATATTCTTTACCTAACACTCATGATAATCAAGCTTATATCAACACTTCTTCTACCAACTCTCAACCTACACCTGAACCAACTACTCCATATTTATAACGTAATTTACAACCTTGTTCTAAACACTATCCTTATTATCCACACAAATTCTAATGTACTTCAACTCCTCCTTTTGAGGAACTCCTTCAGCATTATGAACCTATTTATACCAACCTTATTATGGGTTATGATGAATGGGATCTCATTATGGAACTCACTAATATCCCATCCCAAATTTCATTCCTTAATCTTATTATGACCTCTCCACATCCTATAAATCATATTATGCAACTATTTTTCAAAATGAACATCCCTCATCCTCTCCTAACAAAATGTGAAGCAAACTTATTTGGATCTAAAGATAACATATTACAAAAATGTGAAGATATGTCCATCCATGTTGATGAAACAATATAAACTTCTCTTTATTTAAAATTTCCCATCACTTCTATTATTTCCAATGATATTAAACTTCATGTGGATGATCCTCTTCTATTCATTAATGTCTAAATAGGTGATATCCAAGTGAAGTGTGCTTTGATTGATGAGGGTTTTGGCACCTATGTTTCCTCTCTTGATTTATTAAAACCCTTAGATATTATTAATACAATCTCAAGTCCACATGTGGCACATGCTAGGGATATGAACGAAGGCAAATGCCTCCTTTAGGTTATGTGTGGCTTCCCATTACCATCCCACCTATCACCATTCATGCAAAGGTGATGATATATAAACTTCCTCTCTCTTATAATATTTTATTTGGTAGGTTGTGGACTCACTATATGAGATTTTTTGCTTCTTCTACCTACTAATGCATTAAATTCCCTCAAAATGGAGCCATCTATAGGATTCAAGGTGACACTAACCCTTGGAATTTTTAATAATTCCAAGAACATGGTGTCTTCAAGATTCCCACTCTTGAACCTTTGCCCAATTTTCCATTCCATGAGTCTCAATTATTAAACTTTCCCATCAATTCCACTCAAGGTTACAATGGTCATCCTAAAATCATTGGGAAAATTCCTCCTAACCTCTTAGATTTTGATGATGATGATCCTAATGAAATCAACCTAAAGATTAAAAATTTTGATCTCTCACCTCATCTCATCTCTCAGCTTCATGCTTTTTTTCATCATCATTTTTGTAAACCTCCTTGTGATGATATTATTTTTTTATTAACTAAGATTCGACATTCTATTCACCACACTTCATCAAATGACAAGGACATCCCTACATGCATCATTAATCTTCACACACCTAACTATGATGATGGTTACACCTTAGATGATCTATTCATATTTGGTCTTATTAAATCTCATGATGTTGAGATTATTCATTATCATTCATCTTTGCTTCAATCTTTTAGTGTTTATTCCCATGTTCCATTGTTTATAGTTCTTAATTTTATTATTTTTCCTCTTTATCATAGGGTAGAGATGGTTTTGACACCTTCAATTTTTAAGGAACCTCATAGGAGTATGCTCATGAATCATGTTATGATTGGGCCTTACCACTTTGCTAGGTACATTGACCCCTATAGCTTATTTATCCTTGAGATGCATACAACCCTTCTTCAGCCTTCTATAGACCCTAACCTTCCCTCCGTAGATCCCACATCAGAGCCTATTCCTATTCCTAATATAATTGAGCCCATTCTTGTTCCCATTATAGTTGATGCCATTTCTACTCATACTATCACTGAGTCTATCCCTATTTTTTATCCCATTTCTCTTTCCATTGAGCCTAGTCCCATTCTTTCCCCACCATCACCTTTTCTTGGTGATTTTTTGCTTCCTTTACCTCACATGGCTCTGTTGCCTACTAAATGGGCCAATGAGCCTTCCCCAACTCTTTCCATTCTTATTATGCATCCTCTTATGAGTATTTATACTAAGCCTACTCACAGGTGTGTATGTTGCTTTTACAACACATATAATCATTCTTTCATGCATTATCACAAGCTATAATAATATATTGATACTTTAAATCCTTCTTCCCTTTAGTTTTCAAATAAGGCCATACCTTCCCAAAGGTATTACCTAAATATATTTCTAAGTATGGAGAGATGTATTATCTTTGGTACCAATATGGAAACCATCACATGGATCATTACCACATCCTTCAGTAACACCTTAAAGATCACCTTATAACTATTCTTGGACCTTCTACCATTCCTCCCATAGGTCATTCCCATAAGAAAAATCCTTCTTATTATCCAATGATTCCACCTCCTATGGTTCTCTCCCCTCCTATGGTCCCTTCATCACCTCCTATTTCTCCACCCATGATTCCTTCACCCATGGACCTTCCCTCACCCATGGATCCTTTTCCACCTATGAGTCTTTCAACTATAGATCCTTCCCCACCGATGATTCTTACATCTCCCATAGAGTGTGCTCCCATCCATTGTTATAAGTATCCCTTTCTTGATACCCCTCCTCGACATGATCCATCAAGAATTCCCATTTTTTATGTTGAGGAGATTAGATGAGAATTAATTTCCAAATTTTAATGGAATATAGATGAGACATTGGTATTAGTTTTCATCTAGCTTCATAAAGATCTATATGATGTTCTAGATAATGTGTGTGTGCATATTTATTAGTATTTATAAGCACATGCATGGTGCTTTTACATTTTTATTTGATTTGGATGTGTAGTCCAATCTTATCTTTATCTATTTGTTATATAATTTGACATTATGTCAAATTCTTATTTATCTTACATAATGACTTTACTTTTGCACTTTATATATTACTTATACTATCATTTATGTTTGCTTATAGATATTTTTATTTTTCATTACTTTCTCTTTCTTTCTTCAATTTCTTTCTTAAAAAAATCTCTTTATTTCTCTTCCTTATTTTTTCCTCTCTTATCTCTATTTTCCATAGCTAATTATCATTATGAATTAGTTATACAAACCTGGTTTCCTTTATTCATTCCCTATTACCATGTGATCAATTAGCAAATAATTAATTTCATTATAATCTCCTTTCATAGATCCACTGTGGATCTCCTTTTTCCCTTTATTCCTTTCTCACATACTAAGCATATACATGGTTAAGACTTGATATAACATGTTGGTTCATTGTTAAGCCTAAGTGTCCTAGTTAGTATTGTCTTTGGTTACTTAGTTTCTTTTAGCCTAAGCCTACATCTCATTCATGTGTATCACTCTATCTCTCATGTTTGTTCATTCCAAGTCTATATGGAGGAAGGATATTAAAAAGACTTTAAAAAATTTAAAATATAAATCATTTAACAAAAGGCAATGATCTAAAAGGTAAAAACATTCAAAATTCTTAAAAGTTAAATCATACTAAAAGATGTGATTCAAATCACATCTCCTTCTTCTATTCAAATCTCAAACTCCATAGTTAGCCTCATGGTAAAGATGAGGTCCATTAGGGTGAAGTAGGCTATTATATTAGAAAAGGATAATAAAAAATCTTTTGGTGCTACCTATTTTCTCAAGCAAGTACCCTATCTTCATTATAGACTGATAGCTCTGTAAGGGGTCCTAAAGAATGAAAAACACATCATGAGAAGGTAGGTCCATTTTAATTTTTATTTTACCTATCTACCTTCATGAATTTATCCTAGTAGCACACTTGTTTTCCTAAAAAGCTTTGTGCCTATAATGAACATGTTTCCTTTGTACATTGATGGTCACTAGTCACTTAGTGTCTTCTCATGTCCTTAGTATACCTCATATATCCTAAGGTATTCTCATAAGATTCCTAATTTATGATTTTTACATTCCCTTTTTCACTCCTTACATCCCTCATATTTCCTCTTGAGAAATATTATTTTTTTCATTAATCACTCCCCTTGGGATTCCATTTGTGAGTTGCATTATAAGACCATGGATAGGACCTAGTCTTCCTCACAAATTACCATAATTTCACATTCCTATTATCAACATACCTTAATTATATATTTTTACATTTATTCCACATCATTGGTGTTCCCTTTGTGATTTTTAGTGTAAGACCATGGATAGGACCTAATCCTTATCACAAAATTTTTCAATAATCCAATTCATAATCAAAATTACATGTGTCAAATATGAGATAAGATTTGATTGATTATGAAGTTACACATCATTGAGATTCTTCCCAAATTGATTTCATATGTTTTATGATTAATTTATTTCTCTTTTTATTTTATCTTCTTATTTTTTGATTACATGTAAGAATCCAACTATTTTTTTGAATTTATCATACTTCCCCAGCTTTAATTAGTGTGATAAATTTAAAACCCAATTTTTGCCAATTTTATTTTTCTCGTATACTTCCCAACATGATTTAGTATGAATGATTGACTTAATTGATTTATTTTTATACCATTTGTTCCTTTTTCATGATCTTCTATTTTATTACATTATTTTCATACTTCCCAATGCAATTTAGTGTGATTTTATTTTGTTTTAATTTGGTTGCTTATCCTTCATTTGGTTTTTTAAAAAAATCCTTTTTACCATATTGTTTACCACCCTTTAGCTATTTATACTTAGTCATTTTCTTGTTATTACACAATTTTCAACATGAAATAGTGTGTAATACACTTTTGATTAATTATATTTTACTAAGTCCTTTTTGCCTGTTTCTTTTTAACCATGCATATGTCCATAATGATAGAAAATAAACCACACCTCATAAATTTACCATAACATATACAACAAAAATAGATAAACAAGTATGCTAGAAATAAATATATCCAAGCATCAAAAACCATAACCATAATGATAACACATACAATAAATATCCAAAATGATCCATATATATGTCATGAATTTGAATACAATAAACAAAACCATATATAATTCTCTAGCTCTATGGCTAGGCCCTATCCTGTCTATCTCGTGGCCTAACCACATTATCCATCGATGCCTTGGTCTGACTCCTCTACATAAAATGATGTAATGAGGCTATCTGAGATCTCATTCTTGATACCTTACCCTATATATGAGTTACTTGAGATTGCACCTATGCCAATTAGGCTAGGGTCACTAGATGTCTCACTCTCTCCTACTCCTATACTTGTGACATATGGGTCAGGGTTGTTGCATGTGTTTCTCTTTCCTAGGCATGTGCCTATGTCATTTGTGTCACTATGGCTAGATGTAAAATTCTCTCCTCAACCTAGGACTACCATTCCCATGTATCTCCTACACCCACCTCTATTAGTGGCTACATCTCATCTCTGTGTGCTTGTAACTACCTTATGGCCTCTTCAACTAGTCTAAACTAGCTCACTTAAACTAGGGTAGATGGTACCCTAGGATCCTCTAGTGTATTAGGGTCATACAATTTTAGTGCCTCATATAGGATATCATGGAGTGCTCTCCTCACTAGGGACCCCCATCTGATCTCTTCATCCACTACCACACTTGAAAAAACCAAACTAGATAGATATTAGATCACTGATATATCTCAAAATCTATCTATTTATACTCTATATCAAATAAGCTTAAGTAAAATTTAATCACATTTTATTACATGTCTATGTTTTGGCCCCTATTGTCTTTCCATATACATGACCATTAAGCACAATCTCCCCATCTGCATGACTTTTGATAACCTCCTCTATTGGTCACCTCCTAAAAATTAATCCTATAGACGTCACTCATACACATCTTAGGCTATGCCTGAGTAGTCTTTCTATATTCTAACTCTGATTTAACCTACCTATTGGGTCATCTAAGACATCTACTTTATCTGTTATCTCCTACTCCTACCTCCATCGATGCCATGTCTTTAGTGGTCATTAATCATCTCTTTATAGAGTTGGTAGTGGTACCTATGGTGCTCCTCCATCAACCCCCATCTCCTCTCACTCTACTATTTTTTGTGTTTAACTAGTCCATGGTCTCTCATGACATGGTCTAAGCATCAACCTTACCATTGGTGGCCCTATTCCTCCTCTCCTTTATGGTTCTCTCACATACTAGGCCCTAAATTTGGGCACCACTATCGATGCCACTAAGTGAGGCAATCCCATTTATCTTGGCACTTGTGCCAAAAAATATGGCTCCATCCACTTAGTATAATGTCTTATCACCTTTATCTATGTCAAAGATAGTATAACTATGTCCCATATAGGATATGTAGTATCAATGTGCCCATATGGCTACCATACTATATCTACTCATCCCATTGTTTACAATGCTAGCACATGGGGCATAACCTACACTATCTAGTCATGTCTCTATCTTTATGCTTGAGTTGACCTATCATCAACCACATAGGGTAACCTCACTGGTCAATACATGGGAAACCTCTAATAGATCCATGCCATCAATAATATGATTGGTCCCACTAAATTATACTCTCTAGACAATACTCTATATATGTCATTCATGAGATGTACCTAGATGATAGACCCTAGGTCATATAACACCCTCTCCTCTAATATCACCTGACTCAAGGTTATCATAAAGAGTGGTACCTTATCATCCAACTTATGACAAAACACTCATGCTATCATAAGTCCTATCATAACCTTTTAGATATTTAAAATCTTTAAGGTATAAACATCAAACATGCTCACCCTCCATCTTGAGTATATCCTTTCTGATCCTGTAGCCCATATAGCTAAGGCTCTCCTATCCTTATCACTATTAGGTATCCCCATGACCATAGGTGTCCCTATTATGGGAAATCTTAGTATGGCATGCACATTCTCAAGGGTGATGGACACCTCTATCATTTCCCCCTCAACCTCCCATCTGAAGGTATTAGTCAAGCATTCCCAACATCTCAGGAACATGAATAATAGATCTAAGCTTAGGGGTATCTTACACATCTCTATTATGCCTCTTAAGCCCACAAATACTAGTCTCACTTTATCCTATATTGATATGCATTCCAATAGCTTTGGGAGCCATGATGCATACACCAAATTTTAGAATCTTAGATGCCCCTACAATCAGGAAACAACAAAAGATGTATTAGATCCTCCATGTCATGTATAGTTAAAATACATTCTTTTTAAATTTTACTAAAAAAATAAGTCTAAATTACTTTAATTTAATCATTTTCACCAATTTCCCCTATTTTTATCCTACTCAACCCTTTTATCCCTCACTTAGTCATTATGGGCCCTTCTAGTACTCTTTTATCCACTTGCATACATTTTCATACTATTTTGGTCCTTTGGTGAACACTAATTTGACCAAAATTTCCCCATTTTTGACCTAGTTAACTTAAAATTCTAAGTCAACCCTCTTATTTTCCTCCCTTTAGTACTATGTTATCATACTAGACTTTTATACTCAGTCAGCAAACAGTACTAGGTTGGCAAACTACGAAATGTACTGGGTCAGCACATACCTACTAGGTTGGTAATACAAATTTTATCATTTTTTAGCCTACTAGGTTGATTGGGTTGACTCAATTATTTTTCCCTTCCAACCCCTTACATTTTATGAAATAAGTTCCTTATGATAGTTATTTCCCCAAACCCTTTAAACCCATTTCCCTTATTGGTAGTATTTTCTACCCTTAACACCTGATTTGGTTTCTTTTTGATGTTTAAAAATGCTTAAAATTACAAATTTATAGAAATACACTTAAATCACTAGAATATTCAAAAACTACCTTGTGATTCTTAGTTGCCTACTTGTAGTGTACTTACCACCACCTCTAGGAGTCCCTCTCACCTAGCATATCATCTCCTCACCATCCTAGCTTGTTTTATCTCTTAGAGCTCCTTTTCTCTCCTTCACAAGTCAAAAATAACAAATTATTTTTTGACAGATTCCTTATTTTACCTCTATCTTTGTTTTTACTCATCCATTTTTCAAACCATATAATATTATAGAATCATGATGATGTAGAGAATATTCTCCAATACCATATGCTTATTTTCCAAAAAAAATCAATTTTTGGATATTTTTTGCACTAACTTCTACACATTTGCCTAATGTTTTACACATTTGGACACCTTCACTTCTCTTGTAGTCTATTTATCTATCTACAACACTAAGGTAAGTAATGCTATGTGATTTTTAATTATGTCCTTTCATTTATCTTATTTTTTGCTTACTTTATTTTAATTAGCATCAACATTATGTGTTATCATGTTCTATTTCCTAAAGCACCATCTTGTGTTACACTCACATGACACGTGATGAACTTCAAGTGGGGCATATGTATACACATAATATTTTCAAAATTTTATCAATTACTAACACTTCATATTTTGAAGGAACCCATTGAGTCTCAATCTCTCTGAGTGCATGCCTTAAGGGGTGCACTAGGAAAGGGGTGGGTAGACCATTCGTGCTTCACAAGATTGTTGTCCCTTTTTCCACTTGTTATCTACACACTTATCTCCTAAAACCATCAACCCTAAGCTTATTATTCTTTTTTTTACCCATTCCATGAATTTACTACATTTTATCCTCTTTTTCCTCACCTAAATCTCATTTTATTAGTCAGCTATGCTATGTCAACTGAGTCAACCCTATATAGTTTTGTAATATTTTTGCTTAGGAATTAGGTTAGCCTTTGGCCAACCTAGCTTGGGACTTAATGAATTATTTACCAAAAAGATTCTAGGTCTACTGGGTCAACCTTTTCAGCCAATATTTTTAGAAGGGTCAAGGGTCAAATCTACCTATAAATACAAGTTCACTTACATCATTTATTAAAGAGAAGTAAAATAATAAGTAAGAGTGAATGAACATTTTCTTATTAACCATTCTACTTGAGAAGTAAAGCTTAGGGTTCCATAATTTATTTGAAGATATGGATATTATCTTATGGATAAGTATTTTCGATGCACTTATAGGTTGTGTAGCCTAGATATCATTTGTATTTATCATCTTTACATACCATAATAACCTCTTTAAAATCCCAAAGGAGAGATTAAGGCTTGGCAGGTTCATATTCAAAGGTAAATATTCCTAACTTTATTTCTCATTTATAAGAGTAGACAGGTATGTAGTTGTGCTTCTCTTTCATGCATGTTTAGTTTTATTATTTCTAATCCCCACTTTTTGCCACAAGATTTGGTGAGCACTAGATTAGATTTAATTTACTTGTTATTAATTTATGTGAAATATCAAAACCTAAGACCCCTTAGGGTTATTAAATGATTATTTTAGACTAGAGGCTCTAGAACCCTCCTTAGCATAATGTATTATGATAAAATATGCCATAATTAGGTCTAGTATATCCCCATATTGGTCATGATCACACTTAACAAATGTATCCCGAATTGGAAGTGTATGGTATGATCTATTTTATCTGAGTTAGGATTGATTTATAGACATGATGCATTTTTGATTGCATACACATACTCTCCCATAGAGACCATTATTAGAGAGACCACCAAGGTAGAGATATTATTGAATTTTAAAGTCACCCCTATCTTGCATAGATCTCACAAAGATATTAAAAAAGGTTTATGCACCTATGAAGAAATAAGCTCTTTAAATCAAACTATGCATAGATGTCTCCCATCTTCACCCACACCTAAAGCAATCAGTATATATTTATGCATCGATTAAGTGTTGATTCACACCCACTAGGCATTCATGATGTATACCCCATGCATGATCCTTCATCTCATAAGATGAAATGGGGCACAAGTTCAAGGACACAAATCCCCATTCTTTGATGGCATAGGCATAAGTTTGGAAGAAGTTTTAAAATTGTAATAAGTGTGCCTAAGATCTTCCATCTTCATGCACATTCCTTTTTGAAAGGGCCCTTACACCTCCATGATGAATTCCTACACCAAATCATATATTTTCACTTCTATTCTCTCATACATCATAGACAATGATCTATGATGTGTACATACTACTTCATATACTAACATGGACCCCATATGTAAAGCAATGACATGGTAGTTTAGGAGAGATCCACACATTGATTGATAAGTGGTAAAAAGGTATAAAGAGGTAGTTGGAAAAATATTTTAGTAGTGTTCAAATCCTTGTCAAAATAAGTAAATGTAGGAGAAAATATTAGACATTAGAACATGATCACATGCCACCTCTCTAACTTTTCTAAGAATCTTCCACTCCTAAACACACATGTAGATCTAGAGGAATCCTATCACTAACTCATAAATTCAAATAACTAGATAAAATTTAAGAAGAATAAGCATGGTGAAATTATATATATATATATATATATATATATATATATATAACTATATCTACGACCCCAAGTGGCACATTAATTATGAAGGGCTTGATCTATTATAAAAGCCTTGTTCTTCATTGTAAAAAGGGTTGATACATTTTTGGTAACCTCAAATCGTCAAAATTTTCCCTCTAAGAGTAGTTCTATTGGCTGAACCTTACATGTTAATTAGAATTAAGTTCACCTCCCTCTATTATTATTTCACTCAGTGTGCTATCTATGTTTGTTGGTCTTTGTCTATGGGTAAATTTATCCCCTCTCATCACTATCTATTCTTAGTGCCTCTATGTGGAAATTAGAACTTGCTTGTAAGTTATATCCTATGCATATTTGGGTCTATGTACACATTATTTGTGGATCATTTTTCATCCCTCTTATTATTTCACTACATGTTCATGCCTTTATGTGAAATACTTATGCATTTAGAGTGTATTTGGTGGATTCTATGTGATAACATCTTGTTTTCAAATATTTGTAGTGTGTTCATGGTAGTAGGAGCACTCATTCTATTCTTGATGTATCACATTTTATTTTCCAAAAAAATCCTACCTTCTCCCTCCCTTTTTCCTAAAATATTTTAGGTTTAGATTAGTGGTAGATTTACCTTTTTGATCTTTAAGTCTATGCACTTGTCCTAAACCAGGTACACTTAGAATAGAAGGAATCTAGCCTAATCTAGAGGCTCATCCCAAGGAGTAAAAAGGTCCCACACCTTGGGGAAGTTTCCATCATTATGATGAGACAACTGATTCTCTATGTGCATAATTGAGATATAAAAAATTCACACCCAACACTAAAGACTTATGAACCATGTGCAAGGCATTTGTACTCTACACCCTACCATAAAATTTCCTACATAGTGGACCATGCATGAGTGCATGTTTTGAATGACAATAGTTTTTATCATGCCCAATGAGACCAGTTTAAATATAAGATAAGGAATCAATGCTACACTTAGCTAAAAAGTGTTTTAGATAGTTAGTATGATCACCTAATGACTCCAATCATTTTTGGTTCATAAATATCAACCCATATCTACATGCCAAGACAAACCAGATCATCTGTGAAGGATATTGATTTCCATGTCATTGAGCTTGTAGTGACCTCTAGAAGAAGAAACATAAAAACATCTCTATCTCCTATCAAAATAAGGAGCAACTCAAGATAGTCATCCCCTAGAGCTCAGTCTACACCTACATTTATAATATTCCCTACACCTAGAGGAAGTTTATTCCCTATCCCATTCATGGTTGTGTATAGGAATTAGCTATTTATACCTTTCAATAGAGGTAGTCTATTGATTCTTGCCTAATGTGATGATGTTCTAGTCACAACCCTCAAAATTTTATCCTAATTTACTTATGAGAATGAAAATTCCCTTATGGATCATATTCAAGATATCATAAATATTTACATAGTACACCATGTCACTAAAGATAATGTTGCAATTACACTACTTGATTATTCCTTAAAAGGCAAAGAAATTTAATGGTACTGAGGCCTGAGACAGAATTCCATTCATAACTAGGATGAACTTAGGAGGTAATTATGTAAGCAGTTCAAGGACTAGAGTGATCATTTATCCCTAATAGAGCAGCTCACAACTATAAAGTGAGACTTGTATGAGATGATGGTTGATTTAAACTTTAGGTTCTAGAAAGTCTATGACAGAATCCCACCTTTGTGTGAGCCATATCCCAACACTTCATTTTTATATTTTTTAAAGGCTCATAATAGTGATATATCTATGATGATCCAATTTATGGGAGGCATAGTATTACCTAATGCCTATGAGGTTGTTATGCATGTATAAAATTGTTTGATACAAGTAGGGAAAATTTTACCTAGACCCCTATGCCTCTATTCACATATCCTCCTCCTATCCAACCAACTACACAACCTATGTTAGCACCTATCCCCTCCATAGTGATCCCACCAACTTCATCTATTATTTCTCTTAATGAATTGCATGAGGTTAAAATACTAGTACAAAGCTTTAGAAATGAGCTTGTTTCCCTCAAAAGGCAAAAAGTGTAGTCCCCAAGGCCTCATCAATCCTTTACTCAATAATATCAGTCAAGTAAACCTCCTTACCAAGGTGGCATGTAAGAACAAAATCATCTCACATATAATAGAATACCTTATGCATAGAAATTTGATGTTGATAATGCCTCTAAATCCCTTATACCTATGAAAAAAAATACTACATAGGATCTTGAATGGTGTTTTCCATGCAACCAACTAGATAATCAATCTACATGAACAAATGGGGTTATGAACCAAGCATTCATGGTGAAAAAATTGTCACAACCTCAAGAGAAAATGAATACCATGGCTATGCATGAAGGAGAGATTTAAGTACTAGTGTAATAATAATATGGGTCTACTCTCATCAATTGGTAGGAGGATGACTTCAACTACATGAATTAGAATGGTACATCAAGTGTAGGAGGCACCCTAGTTGCTTTCAATACAAGATTCAAAGGAAGATCAATTGAGGAGGTGATACCAACTTTAGTACCCTCACTTTGAATGCCCCAAATCACTTACATAGGTACATAAGCTAAGGTGCCTAAAAAACCTTCAATACACACTAAATAGGCTTCATAAATAGAATAACTACCTTAAATAAATGAAAAAATATAGGAAGAGACTACTATTCAAAAACCATAGTCAAAGGGGCCTCATACTCCCTTCAATATAATCAAATAGATGAAGAAGATGAGCCTCAATGTAACCATGTGGGATGCTCTTGTTATTCTAACTCAAAGGAATTTAATACAAGATGCTCCAAAAATATTTTAGGAGTGTAAGACATGCCAACTTATGCCTCCCATCTTTGTGATTATATGCCATCCTAAATAAGAAGAAAATCAAGTGCATAGTAGCACCAAGCCACCCTCATTCTACATTTCCTTGATCATTGGCTACATAATTTCATGATTGACTCAGGTGCAAGTAACTCAGTGATGCCAAATAAGATTAGAGATACACTCAAAATCATGTATTCCTCCAATTTAAAAGGAGCGATCCATCTTGATAGACCAATAGTTAAAACTATGGGAATAATCAAAGATTTGAATCTTACACTGCATACATTTCCAAGACTCTCAATTGTTTAGGATATCATAGTCATGGAATTACCTCCCTACTTCACCATTTACCTATCTCAAGAATTCATGGAAAATATGGGTGGATATTTATCTTTAGATTGGTTGCATATGTTACACAGAACTAGATACAAGACTAAGGTGACCATCAGGGTTGAACCTATCTTCAAAATCCATGTTGAATCATACTCTTACAACCCAATTTAATTAAACTATGCAATGTTCAATTAAAAGAAGAATTCAATTCTCCATGAAGCCAAAACACCATTTGAAGAGATCCTAGATGATTTGTTGGATGAATGGGCATGTGAACACTTTATGTGTGGTCCATATGATAATGCAAAGGAAATAAGACTAGGTGCATTCTATATCCTATAGGAGGATTCTATACTATCTAAGATTGTAAATATGTAGGAGAACCCTAAGGCTACATGTAAATTGTAAATCAATGGTTCTTGAAGTAAAAATGGTGTTGTAATTGATGCATTATTAGTCTCTCCTCAAAAGGAGAAATATTTGCATGACTTTAGATTGTAATTCATTTTCAAAAATAATGTTATAGAATATGAGGCACTAATACAAATCCTCCAAATGATGTAAAAGAAAGGTATCAAGACACTACAGGTATTAGGTGATAGTATACTAGTTTTTAACTAGGTTAGAACACATAACATAACCAAAAATGGCTTGATGAGAGCTTATAAGCATAGAGTATAGGATATGAAATATAGATTTAATAAATATAATATTACTTACATACCAAGATCACATAATACTGATGTGGATAGACTCAAAACTATAGGTGCATAGTATGACATCCTGTATGACATGATGAAGGAATATGAATAGGTTGTCAAGCTCATGATCAGATTGGTAATCTCTAAAAATGTAGAGAATTGGTAGGTATTTGAGAACAATGAGAAGATTATTAAATTCTTATAGGATGAGTCAAAGTTATATACCAAGAAGTAAGCATAGTTTCAAGCCCAATATGAACATCAAGTCATCTAATTAAAGGTAAATAAGCTCAAAAAAGGGTTATTCACTCTAGAAAACATCTTCAATTCTGATGACCAACTCAAAGGGAAAAAGTGAAGCATGATAGAAAAAGAGGAAGTCTCTATGCAAGTGCTATTTATTAAGGAAAGGTCCTAAAATATAGTAGGGTATGCTCCCCACTAGAGATTAAGAATTTTTTTGAACTCAGTAGGAGATATGAAAATATATATTTTCATGGAGTTATAAGGACCTTAGAGGCTTTGATCTAGGCTTAGTACAACACACAATTGAGCTTGACCTTGACACATAGCTAGTCTTCCAAAATTAGAGGCCTATCAACCCAAATATTGAACCATTGATGAGAAAGGATCTCTCAAATCTCATTATATATAGTATAATACTTCTAATTCAACAATATTTATGGGTTACCAACTTAGTCGGTATGGAAGAATAATGGGTAAATCCATCTACATGTGGACTTTAAGGACTTGAATAAAGTTTCCTTTAAATACCACTATCCCCTCCCACCAATGGATAAGGTTTTATAAATGATTTTAGGCATCGAAATATTCTTGTTTCTAGATGGTTACTCAAGATAAAACTAGATTCTTATGTAAGAATGTGATCTTTATAAAATAGAATTCACCACTAAGTGGGGAACTTTAACATGCCAACATATGCCATTTAGTTTGACAAATTTAGGAATGACCTTACAAAGATCCATGTATATGGAATTTAATGATATCATCAACAAGGTCATCTTAGTTTACCTTGATGACATAATTATTTTCTCTAAGCATGCAGAGATCATTTAGGCAATTTGGATCAAGTCTTTGAAAGGTGTTGAGAGTTATGAATATCTATGAACCCTAACAAGTGTATATTCATAGTTCATGAAGGTGCTCTATTCTGGCACATTATTTACAAATAATTACTTGAAATAAATCTAAATTTATTCAAGGATATTTCATCTCTCCTCCTTTCAAGTCATAAGAAGAGTCTCTAGAGCTTCTTAGGAAGAATTAACTTTGTTAAGAGATTCATGCCAATTTTTCCACCTTAACCAAACCCTTTATTATAATGCTCAAGAATAATGTTGCATTTTCCTAGACTCCTAAAGGTAAGGGAAGTTTTAAAACCATTAAGCATGCTATCATACAAGCTCCTACCTTAATCAATCTAGATTATAATAAGGATTGTATCCTTTATGCATTCAATGGAATTGAAGGCATATCAACTATCTTGATGCAACAAAATAATGATTACTTAGAATAGTAAATTGCCTTATTTAGCCAAGCACTAAAAGATTATGAGATGTGATATACGTTCATGGATAAGCACATCCATATAGTTGCGAGAGCACTCAATAAGTTTAGGCACATGATCTATAACAAAAAAAATTGACTCATGGTTACACACATAGGTGTTAAAGAGTTTTTGCTCGGTAGGGACATCAATAAAAAAAGATCCAATTGAGTTAGAAAGGTCTTGGAGTATGTTTTGGACATCCAAATCACCAAATTAGTATGAAGAAAGGGACTCTGTAAATAATTGGGTGAGGTGGAAAAGTTTGAAGACAAAATAGTCTTGGTGTCACATAAAAAGGAACCAATAGGCCAAGAAGATGCCAAGGATTGGATGTATAATATTATTACCTTCCTTTAAACTAGCTCATACCCCTTTAGCATGAATAAATCAAAGCACATGCATTTTAGTGTGCAGGCCATTCCCTATATACTCATCAATGGCATGTTTTTTTGGAAGGACCTCAATGGAGTCCTCTTGAGGTGCATAGAATCAGACCAAGTAATTAGAAGTCTTCAAGAATTCCATGTTGGCCCTCTAGGAGGCCATTATTCACCTAATAATAGTACAACAAAAATCATGAGAGATCGTTATTATTGGCCAAATCTATTCAAATATATGCACACATACATGTAAATTTGTAATATATGTTATTTATAGGAAAATAAACGCTAGTAACCTTAACATTATAATCAATACAAGTCAATCAACCCTTTGTGTAGTGTGGCCTTGATTTTATAGGCATCATTAACCTACCAATAAGTGATGGACATAAATGGATCCTCATGGCCACAAACTATTTCACGAGATGGACAAAAGTAGTATCACTCAAGGAGGCTAATGAGACATCCATTCTAAGCTTCTATGAAGGAATTTTAATGAGATTTGTTATCACAAACACCATTATCTCTAAAAATGCATTATATTTCCTTAAACCAAGATTAATGAATGGGCCATCAAAAATAACATCTATCGGAGCACCTCATCAAATTAGTATCCTCAAGGTAATGGTCTAGCTGAGTCCACAAATAAGAATTTGATTCATATCATAAAGAGGACCATGGAACACAATGAATGAGATTGGCATACAAAGCTCAAAACTACCCTTTAGGATGATTGAATCATGCCCAAAACAGTGCTTGGAAATTCACCCTTCATGTTAGTGTATGGAAAGGAGGCCAAATTGTCCACATCTCTCAAGTTTCCTTCACTAGAACTCACCCATTAGTTAGAGTTACTTGAAAATGACCCCCTCATAGTAAGAATAATAGAGATAATAGAGCTCAAAGAGACTAGAGTATAGGAAACACACATTATATAACTCTAACAAGCCTAGACAAAGAGGACCTTTGATAATAGAGTAGATAATATAAATTTCCAAGAAGTATATATAGTGTTCAAATAGGATGTAGATAGGGCAAAATCAGAAGACCTACCGAATTCAATGTGATGATATGGAGTAGTCCATATACCATAACTAGATGCAATTAAGCCAACATTTTCTAATTTACTAGATTTAATGGAGTAAAACTACTCATCCCAGTCAATGGGATCCATCTCAAACACTATCTTTGTTGATTCTTGTATAGTTTTTAAATAAGTACATTAGATGTTTTCATTTCCCTAAGTGCCTTGCGTATCTTATTTTATGATAGTATTATTTATTCTATGAACTTGTGTGCAATGTTTCTCTTAGCTTATATCTATTTCCTCTAAGTGCTTTGCACATAGTTATTTGATTTTTCTATGAGGGTCTCAATTCATTCCAAGGCCAGGGATACATATTTAGTGCATTCATAGCTGAAAGGACCAAAATTTTCAAAGACTCCATGCCCAATGGACTGATTCAAAGGCTTCTAGATTCTTACTTAAATGGAAAGGGGTCCATAAAGGTTGATAAAAGTGTTGACTTTATAAGTCACCCTCAGCTTGCATAGAGCTCACAAAGTTCCTACAAAAAGTTTGTGCACCTATAAAGTGATTAGCTCTTTAAATAAAACCATGCATAAGTGGCTCCTATCTATGCTTGTGCCTAAATCAATAAATGCAAATTTGTACATAAACTAAGTATTAACTCATGGCCACTAGGCATTCTTGATGTGTTCCTTATATAATATCCTTTATCACATGACCAAATGGTGTGTAGGTTTAAGGTTGCAGAGCCCTAGTCTTTAGACAATGCATGCAAAGGTGTGAAAGAAGTAGTTCCAAATTGTAAGAAGTGTGCCCAAGATCTTCCATATTTGTGATCATTCCTATTCAAAAGGGCCCCTATACCTCCATGATGAAGTCCTACACCAAATCATAGAGTTTTGATTCTACACTCTCATACATCATATAATACAATCTATGTTATGCACATACTACTTCATAGACTAACATGGACCTCAGGTGTAAAATTATGATGTGGTAGTTCAAGGGAAACAAATGCATTGATTGACAAGTGGAAGTAAGGTATAAAAAAGTAGTTTGAAAAGTAGTTGAGAAGTGTTTAAGGCCTTGTTAGAACAATAAAATGTAGGAATGAATGCCAGACATCGAAACATGATCACACACCACCATTCTAACTTTTCTAGAAATATTCCTCTCCCAAACACACACGTGGATCTAGAGGAATCCTACCACCAACTCCTAAATTCAAATAACTAGACAAAATTTAAGAAGCATAGGTGTGATACTAAAATATAATTAAAAAAATTATATTTTCCACCCTAATGACCATTAATTATGAAAGGCTTGATATATTATAAATCCTTGTTATTTATTGTTAAAAAGGTTGACATATTTCTGGTAACCTCATGCTATCAAAATTTGCCCTCTAAGAAAACTTTTATTGGCTAAACCTTGCATGTTAATGAGAATTAATTTCAACTCCCTCTGTTATTATTACACTTAGTGTGTTATTTATGTTTTTTGGTCTTTGTCTATGGGTAATGTTTACCCCTCTCAACATTGTCCATTCCCAACACCTCTGTGTGAAACTCAAAAATCACTTACAGTTTGTATCCTATGTGCATTCAAGTCTATGTAGACATTTTATATGGATAATTTTTCATCCCTCTTAGTGTTTTAATACATTATTATGCCTTATTTAAAATGCTTGTGTATTTAGATTGTCCTTGGTGGAGTCTGTGTGATAAAATATTATTCTCAAATATTTGTAGTGTGTGTACAATAGTAGGAGTGCTCACTCTATTTTTAGTGTATCAAATTTTATTTTAAATCAAATTAATACCTTATCCCTCCATTTTCCATTTAAAATATTAGGTTTAGATTAGTGATAGATTTACTTGTTTTCTCTTTAGGTCTGCACACTGGTCCTAAACTAGGTGTAGTTAGAATTGAAGGAATTTATCCTACTTTAGAGGCTCATCTCAAAGAGAAAAAGGGTCTCACAGCTTGGGGACATTCTAATTGTTGTGATGAGATAATAAATTCTCTATGCATGTATTTGAGAGATAATAATTCCATGCCTAACACCAAACACTTCTATGCCCTATACAAGTCATTCACACTCTACACCTCACCATAAAATTTATTACACATCAAACCATCCATAGGTGCACATTTTAAATAACATTAGATATGTCATAGATTCTAGAAGGCCTTCCTCCACTCAATTTATACTGAGATCAGTATTATTGTGTTTTCAAAGTTCTCAACATAAGGTACCTATGACACCTATAAATTTTTATACCAAATGGGTTGTTAAGACCCCTACTATTCATATGGCATCTCAATCAATGCCATAGATTCATATCACCACTAAAAAGGAAGATATAGATATATATTTCTCACTATAATAGATTATGGGATCATAATTACCCTTTGACACAATATGCATCATCACAGTTCCCTTATTTGACATCGGTCATAGTGATAGTAAGTCTCCCATGAGACTCATCGGTTAGAATGGTTCCTACCCCCTTGTACATACTTTATTCTCTCTTTCTCCTTGTACATAGTTACTTTAATATTATTATACATAGATTATTTATATAAAATAATAAAACATTATAACATGATAAAACACAAAAAAATTCAAATATTACTTAGAAAACACAAAATTTATAGATTGTATGCATTGTTATGTTTACATTTTTTATATTTTACATACACTAAATATGATATCTATCTTAATATAGTCAATTTTATCATACATACATGCTTCAATTGTTCTTGGTGAGTGATTTTAGATTTCTTAAAATACTTACATCCACTACATTGATCTAGACTTGCTATCATCTACACACTGGGGGCATATACACTGATCTAGGTTTATTTAGTTGATGCATTTGCCCACTTGGGGGCATATCATACATATTTTATATTACTAGGTTCTATCCTTACATTCTTTACATTCTAATTTTAGAATTGTTATATCTTGATATTGATCATTGTTACTCATACTCAAATTTTTTACCAACTATCACTAGTTTAGACTCAACATATGTACATCCTAGCTCTTACATAGATTTTTACTACATTCATACATAATTTCATTTCTATCTTTCCTAGTTTATACTTGATTATGCTTCCCATGCTTATTATATTCAAGGGCATTTGAATATGCCATTGTTCTTTGGCTCTACACCACTTCTATTTATGTATGACTTAGACATGTGCCCATGTCCCTTGTGTGTGCTTTCATGATTATGTATGAATACATTTGAACATGTCCTTCTATGTGGCTCTAAGACAAATTGCTTGTTTTTTATGCATGTGGACATTTAAACATCACCTTGTATGTCTTATTTTCTTAGATTTAGTGACATGTGCCAATGTCATTTATATTCTATCCCCTTGGCCTATTTTTTCATGCCTCATGTGTTTTTTATGTATGATTTATTATATGTGTCATGGCCATGACACTTTTTTTTAATTTTTACACACACCGATTCGCATTGCCATGAAGGTCTTCAAGCACCTACCCTTCCTATTTGGGTGTTGTGATGGACATCATACCCCATCCCCCTAGGTAGCTACTCAAATTTTCTATTCTTCAAATTGATTACATCTATATTGACACTTTTTGTAATGCTAGATAAAAAATAAATCTTACATTACACACTTATGCTCATATTTTCTTACATTTTGATATTATGTTTGCACATTGTATTAAAATATCATGTAGTTATCATATATGCTCTAGTTAACATAATTTATAGAGATTTTTATTTTGAGAATAGTTCTTGCATAGGTCAAAAATGACCCTAAAATAAGGGGGAATTAATAGAGGTTTTTCATAGAGATTGGGCTCCTACATTGTATTCACAAAATGTTTTTAGTACACAGGCTCAGTTTTGGGAAATCAGACATAGGTAAGACCCATGAAAAAATAGGTACTCAAAAAGCAATTTAGTGACTTTGATTTTAGACCAAATAGACATTAATGCCCATATTGGGACACTCATTCCAATATTATCCAAGACATGGTGCTATTGTCTAGTATTCCTAGTTTTAGGGTAGTTCATATTATCTATAATAATATACTAGGTAAAATATAGGTTTACACAGATACAACTACATGTTTGATAGTTATGCTTAGATTTAGTTCATATTCCCACTAGTTCAACTTAGATTCATATCATTTTCTCAAATTGGGGGCATTATGCATGGCATGTTCATCTCCATATTCAATTCATACACATAAATATAGTTATTACAGCTTAGTAAAAAATCAATATAGTTAGATATCAAATTGGGTGCATGTACATGGCATATAGTTTAAATTTATGCCTATTGTTGTGCTAAGAATCTTTGATGTGCATGAAAATATCTAGCTAAATGTCTAATAACCATATTAAATTCACAATGTAGATCATGTGTCCATCATGTAGGTAGGGGATTAATATTATGCAAAGGTAATATGCCATCACCATTAGTATGAACACTTGAATTAGGATCAATATTAGTCTCAATAGTTGTGAGAGAATATTTTAATGTTTTTGGCATAATGTGATCGATATCTTAGGAGGTAGCATGCTTAAAGGATCAGAAAACTTGGATAACTTATATGGTCCAGTCATGGCATGATCAATAATAATAATTTACAGAGGATCATAAGTGAAAAAATAAGAACTAACTAGTGTCTACTCCATCTTAGACCTATAGACATAAAGTGAAGAGTAAATAATGTTAGGTGAGATAGAATAAGAATAATGAGGTATTTCATATAAATAATACAATGTAAACATAAAGAATTTTGTAAAGAAGAGTGATATCTAAGTATTATGCATTTTTTTCTTGATAAAAGTGAGCTAAAAAAATCATCTAATGAATATCGATAATCATAATCAAGAGTATAAATATCAATATTGAAATCATCAATTATTTGATTGATCGAGGAAGAATGAGGAATAAATTGTTTAGTTTTTGTTATGTTAGTGGTAATCTCATGTATTGATTTTTCTCAGGACCAAGGTTATAAAGGAGGTAATTGAGAAATTATTTAAGAAGGGAGATTTAATGTTTTGATTTAAAAACTAATTTCATTAGGTTTTGTTGATGCCTAAAAGTGTATCATATGTGGTTCTCAGTGTTTAAGAAACATTACTCATTTTTTAATCTAGAGAATCCATTTCAAGAGTTGTAGGTTGTGATAATATTGCTATCTTTGGTGGAATAGAGGTATGACAAGTGGTTTTTTCACACATTTAGATTAGTTGGTGGTTGGGAGACACCGTAGATCAATAGTTAATCTTTTATTTTGAATATTATCTATGCTATTTAAAGTGAATTATGCTCAAAACCTAAGTCTAGATTTAAAATGAGATGAGTATTCATAATTGAAGATAATCTAAGATGAATTGACAAAAAGAGAAAAAGTAAAGGTAACGTGGAAAAAAGAGGTGTTATTGATCTCTATGTCAAACATCATGACAAAGTTTTTATTTAATTTGAACATGCATTTAACCAATGTGCAATGTGAAGTAGCATAAAATCAAATCATGTCACACATTAGGTTAACATCTAAGGTAGGTATGAAAAGATGCAAATAAGAACATGATTTACTTTAAGAATTTCACCTCTACAAGTAAATAACATTATTCTAGTTACAAGAAGAGTAAAGAAAGCAAATTAAACCTAATAAATTTCAACTAATCTATAATTATTAGAAATTAATAACTCTGCATTAAAATATGCACATCCAAAATTCATCAGAACCATTCAAATTTAAAAATGAAACTAGACAAATGAGAGAGAAACCATGATAACAATTCACATAAGCAAATGTGGACAACTTTAAAAAAATCCTTGCTTTGTATTAATTTTCTCGAAAGGTACAAAATAATGTTTGGCTCTAAAACTCTCTCTCCTTTCACAATAGGCAATACCTCTTTATATAGACCTTTTATGAGGTATGTCGGTTAGTCATGTCAAAAATTAAGGATATCTATCCTTTTACAATATTTTGAGAACCTTATAGACATTCCAAAATAACTAACCCATAGGCAATGTATTTTAAAAGATGCACATGCCTTTACAAAATAATATTCGCTCTTCAAAAATTATATAAGCTTGATTATAAAAAGAATATTCCTGACTTAACTAACTAGGAGACTCTTGTGCTAATGTAGTCTTTTACCTTCCATAAAAGATATTCATTCTATAATGTTGTTCATTGATCATCGAGAGATCAATGATAGGTCTCATAAATAATTCCTTTTCTTGATTTTCAAAGCCCTTGAGATCCCTCTCATCCCTTTCCAAAGATTTTTTAATGCTCCTGACATCTCCTATCTTTTCCTCTAATGATAACATCAGGCCCATGATCATCTTGTTATCAACCCCTATTTTCCCTTGTCCTTAATTCCTCACTTTTTGCATGAATTGAATAGTTCTATGTTTGAACTCTTCATTTATTATTAGGCCTAAAGGACTAAGTGTGGTGGACTATTTGGTCAAGCTATCCAATATGTGTAACATTTTATCTTCTTTTGATTTGAGGTCCCTATAAATGTCTTCCATATACTTGGACTAGCTACTTAGGGCCTTGATCTTATCAATTAAAATAGCAATATCCATTTTAGGTGGGCTAGGTTGACTATCCTAAATTTAGGGTTTTGATTTTTATTCAAGACTTTGATCAAATCCTTCACTTGGTAGCTCAAAATAAACCATTGGCCAAATTGGCCTATAGATATAGTGATTTTTTTATTTATTACTTCCTATATGCTCTTGACTAACTTTAAAAAATTGAACAAATCAGCCATGGTGCACTCAAATTTCTTGAATATATCTTCTTGGATTAACAAGATGGCTTGTTCTTTCAAATTTTTGTTTTGTTAGAAGATACCCTTGATCATTGTTTGCAATTGATATAATTGAGCTTGAGCCATTTCAAGAACATTTTCTTCAAATATTGGGTCCTTGCTAGGATTTTTTTCTCTAACTAGAGTCAGTCTAATAAAAGGCTCGAACTCCTCTCCACCAACCATGGCCTTATTCTCAATTACTCTCTGCAAACTAGTAGTGGTTGGGTCAAATTTGACACCCACTAAATATTGTGTCACTTTTGGAGCTAGGGTATCCATATATGTTCAAATTTATTCTCCTCAAGAAGCCATCCCCTTTTCCTCCTCCTTTTACAAGGCAACTATCCATAAATTAAACTCTTCATGAACTAGGATATTGATGGCCTTCATCATAGCCCATGGATGTTTTGTGCTTGGTACCTTTTAAAAATTTCCATATATGAACCATTTAGGAATAGTTAAACCCTAAATCAATTTTTCTTCACTAAAGAGATTGATTTTAATTAAAGGATGAGTGAAGGTCACCTTAGGCTTCTAGGTTTTAATTGGGATAATGTCCATATCTACCTTTCTTTTGGGGGTGTCTATAGGAACTAGATCCAACACTTTCTTCCCCTTTTCTTCCTTCTTCCATTTCTTCATCATCTGACTCATAGGTTAATGATATTTTTTTGAGGGAATATTTAATTATCTCAGTAGGGTCTAATTCTACCATGTGAACCTCTTCAACTAGTGATCCTTGTTTTTCTACCTGGGCTGAAGATGATGCTATTTCATCAGGCCTTTTATCTTTTGGCCTTTGCTCAATTTGTGCCTCAATTTTGGACTCTATTTATAACTAGGTTGGTGGATGTCTATAAGGTGTACCAATCAAAAAATAGTACTACCCTTGTCCTAATTTCTATTTATTATCACTCCTCTTTTGCTCCCTCTACATTCTAGGCTCTAGATTGATGTTGTGCCTTTTCAATCTAGTGGTAACCTCATAAAAAGGAGAGGCCTTGGTATATATGGGGTCAAAAGGACACAACTGGTGATTATAAGGGATATTGATTCCCTTGGCCTTTAGATGCTCTTTGACTCTTCTATGAGGATCCCACTACCATATCTCATTAATTTGGATATTTAAGGAGGTCTTATGTTTAGAAGCAACCTCAATTTTGTCCCATTGTGAAAAAATAGTCCTTATAGTTATGGTAAGGGTGTGAAGCAACCCCTTCTTTTTAGTTTTTCAAAAAACATCTATTCCATTACATAGTTGATAAGCCACCTCTTGTTCTACTAGTTTGATGGGCATATGGATAGGTAGTCTGAGTGGGGTGCATTATGTTCTTTCAATCTTGATGATTGTACAACCAAGGTATAACTAGATGTCTTCCATGGCCTCAATTGAATTTTTGATCAAGGGGTTGACTCTTGACATTGGATTCCTAGTTATGGCCTCTGTAGGGCTAGATAAACACAATCACAAATGAAGTGGATGTGGTACCTATATTTGAATATGTGTAACTTTGAATAGTATTGGGAGATTATTTTTGTCTTATTAGGTGATCATTCCCTAAGGTTGGGTATAATTTTGGTATCAATCAAGGCATCCAGGAGGTATGACATCAAGAATAATTGGTTCCTAGTTCTTTTCTTGACTACAAAAGATTTTCTACTTAAAGAGGTGATAATAACTTCACCAAGAGGAGGTATTAGCTATTTGTCAATCATAAAGTAGATTAAGGGCACCCAAATTTTATCCACATATGTAGTGGTTAAATTTACACATAACCTATTAATCATAGTCATGATCATTCTTATCCCAAGTCTAAATTGGCCAATGGGGATGTTACCATTGAAATCAAAAAATAATTGGTTTCCAGAATATAGCCACAGGAAAATATGTTATTCAAATAATTATCCTTGGCCTAATTGTCGATTGTGGTTTGGTATACTTTGGGCTTAGGAAGCTTGTAATAGTTTTCAAATTCTATAGGAGAGATGTAATAAATTTTCTTGAAACTAACCTTATGAATAATCATGCCCTTATCTATTTTTCCATCCTTAAAAATAGGAGAGAGAATGTGTATACAATGTAGTAGCTTGGGTTTTGATATAGCATAATGGAGACCTATAATTTGAATGGTAACTATGTCATAGTAGAGCCTCCTTGCATACATGTTCTTCTCTTATGATGGGTTATTTGTTCTCAATGGTCTAAAACAAGATTGACCAATTATTGTCCCCTATATTTAGATCCATGGCATTAAATTATGTGTCCTTAAAAATCCTCCCTTTGGCATTAGTGGTCAAATAGAGCTCCACCTCCTCCGTTGAAACACCCTTTTGAGCTACCATGGCTATGAGATTCTCTAGATTGCTTGATAGTGGTCTAAAATTCAATTTTGGATCAAATTATATTTTCATAAATGATAATTCAATCTCCTTCAGCTTGATTTCAATGAGCACATGGTTGAATTAGAGTTTTGGTACTCACTAGGAATTTCCTAAAGGTTTTTATAGTGCTTTAATGGTGGTATTTGTTTGAACTTATGCAAGCTTTGTGACTCAGATTGTGTTTAGATCTTTATATTTATACCTTTATTTTTTTTAGCCCACAAGATCTTTTAATAGAACTTGGTGCGTGTGTGGCATCAATGTGGCATCACTATATTAGCTTGCTCATTAATATTTAAAATATGATTATTTTTCACCCATGGATATGTGTCAATATTTTATTAGCTCTGAGTCACTTGAAAATCCTTTCTTACCTCACACCATTGGATCTATTTACTTAAATCAATGTTTTTCATTGATCTTGATCTAAGAAGTTGAATGCCATTGGCTGCTTGTTATATTTTTTATGTTTGTGACACTTATCATTTATGCATTCATTTTGAGTTTTATTGAAATTTTAACATCGATCTCACACCATCATATCATATCTACCTAGATGAATGCACTTCATTGATATTTATCTAATTACCTACATCTCTTCCTCCATAGACAAGTGATTGGAATGTGTACACTTATTTACATACTATCAATCTTTAAAATATTCTTGAGATTTAATTTTTGTCTTGTGACTATGCCACATGTTCTATCTGCATTCATCCTTGAGGATTTTGACTTTTCAACCTTTATCATGTGCGTTTAGATTTTCATTTAGCCAGATCAATGTGCTTCATCCAATCTTGATTTGAGGGGTGGAACACCATTGGTTACTTAATTTTATTTCATTGAAATTGTGACACTTGTCACTTTCTTGCTTGTTTTGGGTCTTTGAATCATCAATGTTGATCTCACATTGTTGGATATCTTTAGTGGATAAATCACATTTTGTCATATCATCTTTTATTGTGTACCATTGGATATATTGGTAGCGTTCTTATGATGGTGAGAATTGTCACCCTCTCAATTGATTTAGGGTTCCATTGAAGTCTTGAATCTAACATGCACCATTAGATCAATCTTGTCTAAACAAATGCATATCATTTATCTGTGATCAAAAAAATAAAACATATTTAGGCTTGGGGAATATGGGGAACTTAGGTTAAATATTTTAGACCAAGGTTTTATTCTAGTTGATAAATGTAGTAAAACCTTAGGATAAAATTTTAATTTAAGTTCTAAATCATACTGAAAGAGACCCCACAAATGATAAGAGATAATTCATAATGTTTTAGCTTAGGGATTTTATTGTATTAATACTCATAATCAAAAATTTAGGATAAAGTTTTATGAATTGTCTAATATATAACAAAAGGGACCCTATATTAGTTAGACAATGCTAATACTAAAATGGACCAAGGGGTCACGGGACATAAGGGACCAAGCATAGTATTTTTAGACTATATTTTGTTCATGTGAAAAAACATGACTAATCCTTAGGATAAAAATTAAGCTAAGTCCATGACACAAATAATTGTTATCACATAAATAATTCTTGCACAAATTTGAATTTAATTCCAAAAGGGACTTACGATAAAATGTTAGACTTAGGGTTTTATCATGACTTAAAATAGATTCAATTAATCTTTGATAGACCAAAGCTAGTAAAAGATCAATTTAACATTGACGTATAAAACCCTAAGCATGTTCATTCTTAAATGATATTACATTAAAGTTGTAATACATAAACATAGGAAACAATCATTAACAACATTGGAATGGATAAAACCATGATCACTTGGAAACATGTCAATTAATCTAAATGAGAACTAGGTATGGATGATCTTTAGATAAAGATAATGTGCAAACATGTTAATGGTACTCTGATCAAGTAATTTTCCAAATTTAAGGTACAAATTTGCACAATTTAAAATAAGAGTCCCCATTTTTTTAGAAATGGGGGTACGTTGACCTGAATAAATGGAAACTTTTGGGGGAATCATAAAATATGTTAGAATTTAGAGACTCTGGTTTAGACTAATAACTAGGATACTTGCTCCACTTGACCCAACACCATTATTAAGATCAATTCATGGTTAAAAACAAGTCTTGTACATGTAGAGTTAAGATAAAACATTAAAACATAGCCATGATATGTGTGTGTTTTGATTCCACTTACTAATTACCATAGGATTTAGAGAACAACTTCCAGTTTCATGACCTTAACCATTAAAATTAACTTACAACATATTTGTATGTTCATTAAGAATCATGATTTAGCTTAGGAAGGGCTTGGGCATTGCCCTTCTACCATCTAGACATCCATATCCCTAATAGAGGTAACATTGGCTCCACTTAAAGCCTTATTCCACTACTATCTACATGTCCATAGCCCTAGTGGAGATTACTAGAATAACATTTTATTTGAAAGCTAATTTGTAATAAAGATCTTATTTTTATAATTTTTAATATTTTAACTTTCTAGCAAAGGATGGGGACTAGATTAGCTAGGTTTTAGGATTTGGTCAAATGTTTGATCTTTAGATAGTCATCTTTAGATGTAAATTTTGTCTTAGGCAGTCAATGTTTTTAAGTGTAAACATGAATCTATCCTAATAATTCAAGCTTTCACCCTATATGTGCAATCATTCTTAGAACCAAACTTAAATTAAAAAAAAAAGATTAAAAATATTAAGGAATAATTGATCTACTTATTAATCTTTACTAGTTTTTAATCAAACTATAACATCAAGGTCACATTTTATCAATCTATGATCAATAATGTTGAGGAGACATACTTGCATTCCTGAACTGTGGAGTTCCTTTTGAGCACCCCAAATGTATTTTGAGCTGAGGATTGTCTCAAAAAAGACTTATTTTAAGCAAGGAGAAAATTAGAGAAAGGGAAACACACCAAACATAAAGTAAACAAATATGAAGCAAAGGACTAAAACAAACAAATATATACATGTGCTATGTATAGGCAAAGGATAAGAAAGAGAGAAACTAATCTAAAGTCTACCTACACTAACTCTAAGTAATTTTAAAGTTCACTCCATGAAGAATTTAAGTGGGAAAGTAAACAAGTGATGCTTTAGGTATTGCCCATTGGTTGGGGATGTAAACTTTGCTCCTTGTAAATCTTATAGTTTGAAGGTGATGTATCCTATGGTATCAACAATTTGATATGGGCCAATCCACAAAGGTGTGACCTTTCCATGATTTCCTTTTGGTTCTAAGGCTTTATCCCAAAGAAGAAATAGGTATCCTTAAATAAAAACCTTTATCTTTGAATGCTTATCAAACCACCTATTAACTATGGTCTAGTATTGATTGAAATTGGTAAAATCTTCCTTTCTTACATCTTCCATCTGTATGATGTCCAACAACCTTAAATTTTTAAATTCTTGATCCTCCTCCATTTACTCTTGCATGAACCTATATGTTGGTAGCCTAAGGGTAATGGGGAATATATGTTCTTAACCATATACCAATAAGAAAGGTGATGCCTTGAGGGCTTGCTTGATTCTAGTTCTATCTTTCAAAAGGGCATACTTAAGTAGCTTATGCCATATTCTTGGTTTATCAGCTACAAACTTATTTATGGCCTTCATCAAGTTCTTGTTTGTTGATTTAAATACTCTATTGCCCTAGGGGTAATAGTTTTATGAGAACTTGAGAATAATATTTTGTCATATGCCCACTTAGTCATCTAAATAGACACAAAGGTAGATCCATTATCATAGACTAGAGACACTAGTATGCCAAATCTTGTACATATGTTTTCTTCTAAGAATTTGATCACTTCTTCATTCCTACACTTCTTGGTTACTACTGCTTCAGTGCATCTTGTGTAATAGTTAGTAGTAGTTAGAACATACTTGTGATTAACTAATGAATTAGGATTTATGATCCCCACAAACTCTAGTTTCCATTGGGCAAAGGGTTTATCAATGATGACTAGTTTCAATGGCAAGGCTACTCTTGGCTCTTTTATGTTGAATAATTGACATGAATGGCATTCTCTCACATGTTTGTGAGCATCCTTGAATATGGTAGGCTATTAATAACTAGATCTAAATATCTTATGGGTTGTAGTCTTTCCATATGGATGTCTACTTCTAAGTTTTTCATGAAAGGTGCTTAATATTTTAGCTACTTCATCCTTATACACACACCTTAGATAAACCCCTTCAAAGTTCTTCCTCTACAATACTCCATCTTTGATCAAGAAGTGGGATTACTTGAGCCTTAAATATCTTTTTTTCTCTCTAATTAATCCTACAATATAATATCCATTGATCAGTAAATGAACAATAGGATCATACCAATCACTAGGTTGAAAACTTTGTTGGTCTACCTGCATAACACTCAATTTGGGATTAGTATTAGTAATTAACTAAATTAAACCTTGACATCATACCAACTTGGAAGTCTTCATTTATAGATCATATTCTTGAAGGATAGGCATCCACTTACCTCTCCTTTATGTAAGTTCACATTGACTCAACATTAGCTTAGTGGCAACGTCTAGTATAATTGCATGTACCTTATTTCTAAGGATATAGTGTCTAAATTTCTTCACTACCTTGACTAAATAAAATGCTTGTTTATCAATCAAATAATATTCAACTTAAAAAATTTAAGGTTATTACTCATTAAAGTAACGGGGTTTTATATTCTGAGTTTAGATAGAAGCTATGGTATGATCAGAGGCAAAGGAAAAAAATAGAAATCTTTAGTGAAATCTAGACTTATCAGTATAAGAGCTTTTACAATTGATTCTTTGATATCTTTTAAATATCTCTGGTCTCCTCATTCCATGTGATCTTGACATATTTCTTCAACATGACATTCAATAACTTCACTATATATGCAAAACCAAAAATGAACTTTCTTATAAAGTTGATTTTACCAAAGAATGAATTTAATTCCCTCCTACTATTATGGGTTTATATCTTTGATATTCCATTTAATCTATCTAGGTCTATATAGATCCCCTCCTTAGTTATAACATGCCCCAATAGATTGACCTCAATTACATAAAAAATAATCTTTTTGGGATTGAGGGAGATTCCATACCTTTTGCATCTCTCAAACACTTGTTACAAGTGCATAATGTGGTCATCCATGTTATTAGAAAAGATAGTCAAATCATCCATGTATATAATAATGCACTTACCTAGAAATCCTTAGAATGCATGATCTATTTCTATTTGAAAGGTCACAGCTGCATTGATTAGTTTAAAGGGTATTCTTTTATAGGCAAAAGTGCCCCACTTAGTAGTAAAAGTAGTCTTCATCATCACTTCCTTGTTTATTAGCACTTGATTATACCCTAAAAATGCATCAAGAAAAAACATCATAGTAGAAACAAAAGCAATTTGGATTACTTGATCAAGAGAATTTATGGGATAATTATCCTTTTTCGATGCTCTATTCAAAATTTTAAAGTCAATGCACAATCTAATTTGAACATTTTTATTCTTGATTGGTACTAAGTTAGCTACCCAAGTGAAATGTCTAATGGGAAACACTATCTTAGAATTTAGTAAATTCTTGAATTCTTTGTATATCATTGGTTCTAAGATAGGGTTGATTGGCCTTTATTTCTATCTAAAAGTTTTACAAGATTATTTCAATGGTATGGTGTGGGTTATGACTCTGGGGTCAAAGATCTTCAAGTCATTATAGGACCATGCTATCACATCCTTATACTTGGTCATCAAATCTTTAGATATTTTGATTTCAATGCTTGTGTAGCTTGTACCAATGTTTAACAACTAAGTTTAACCTTGATAACCTAGGTCAATTGCATTATAGTCCCTCCCATATACTTTGGGAATCTTGGTAGTCTTATCTAGTCTATCTGAATCAAATAATATTTATAATGTTATAATTCCTTTGGGGATCTTATTGTCACTTAGCTAAATAACCTTTCATCAAAATTACCTTTAACTTTATCATCATTAAGGGCATTTTCATTGACCACATCAATGATGTGAGCCTCAAATTCCCCTGAGCTATTCATGAAGGCTATGATCTATTTTCATCACTAAATACTTGCAAGTGGTTGACATTATCAGGTACTAAGAGACATAGGACTAATTCAATGTTAAGGTTTTTTGTAACTTGGAACTTAGATTAGGCATAAGGTTGGCTATGGTTGAAACAAGTTCATCAGTAGGCTTTTTTTCTTCCCTAAGAATTGACACAATTTTGAAAGCATTAAAACATTCAATTAAGTCCCATACTCTAAACTTATACTTCTTAAGATATGACAACTAACATTGATACTTAATTTTGACCTAATTAACTAATAGTTCTGAATCACTAAAAACTAATATTTCCTTGACCTTATGTTTGATTGTAAATTGTAATCCAAGAATAAGTGCTTCATACTCAGCCAAATTATTGGCACATGGGACCTAAAGTTTGTAAGAGGCATTGTATTCTTTCCCAATGAGAATTATTAATAACACTCCCACTCCAAAACCTAATTTTCACACAGCACCATCAAAATACAACTTCCATAATCTAGGCATAACATGATAAGTTTTGGAGTTACATACCTTTGTGGTGTCAAGAGTGTAAACACCTAGATATGAGTTAACCATGTTGACCCTCTCATTGGTTTCATTATATTTGATGATCATATGATTCATTTTGGGCTCCCTTTCTATCTTAATCTGATTTGGAACTCCTTTCTAGGGTAACTACATGTGTGAACAGTCAATTGACATATAACCATTCAGAGATCTGGTCCAGTCTCTACTTAGTAGCATTGCATATGCATCAGGGATATCCACCACTTGGATGTTAATAAACTATTGGATCCTTGGTTCAAATGCAATATACATGTGTACATTTAAAAAATCACCAATTACTTTGACCCTTGATTCATCTAATTGAGTTACAACTCTATCATATTTAATTAGAGTCAAACCTAATTTCTCACAAATACCTTTAGGCATAATATTTACAAATGCACCAGAGTCTAACAAACAATTATGCAAATTATTACTAAAGATTTTGAATGTAAGCAAGAAGTTGAAGCATTTTTCTTATTTTTGTGTATTGCAATGTTACCATGCATAGAATTTTGTGGTTTTCTATGACTTTTAGACAAACATTCTAACAATTAATCCTTTTGTTCTATAATCTGAGTTAACTCATGCAAAGTAATGTTATCTTTGATCCTTTTCATGTCCTCCAATATATTATATCTATTACTATTGGAATAATTAAATGTATCAGCATTGGTTTTAGAGGTACTTCCCTTAGGAGGCTCTAGATCATTATCTAATGTAGTATCATGTGTGTGGTGGAGTTGAGGTACTCAAAGGTTGTTTATGATCTTGTTAGCCATTTTTTAGCCCACATACCAAGCTTGTGCCTAGATGAATAAGTTGAGTATAATTATAAATATTGAAGGTCAAATAATAGTTTTGTGAACAAGTTTGGAAGGGCTTACATACCTTGGAAAAGATAAGTACAAAGCCTTTTGGGCTAAGTATTTACTTTGGATTTCTTTCAGCCTTTTCATGTGTAAGATAGTTTCTTTCAGGACCCTTTTTTTGGCTTAGTGTTGAATTATTTTGGACAAGTTGTCCAAGATAAAGTTTCCAAAGGGATAATTATTTCATATAAAAATGTCTGAAGAAAAAGACAAAGACTAATTTTTTTTGGGGAAATTGTTCCACAATAATTTCCCTGAAGACCTATTTCTTTCGAGAGATTTATTTTATGTGTTTTAGACTAAGAATTAGGAATTGTTTAAAAAAATTTATCTGAAACAAAAGGCCTAAAGTATTTTTATCTTAGAAAGTGTACCAATCAAAAGTTCTCAAGGATATCTTTTTCAATGTGAAGTGGCCAAGACAATTTTCCTGAAGGGATTTTCTCGAGAAAATGGTCTGATACAAAAAACTTGAGGGCATTTTCAATTCTTCTAAAGGGCACTTTCAAGAAGCTGAAAGCCACTTGAATTTTTATAAAGGGAATTTCCAAAGGAAAAAAGGTTATTTTCAAAAATTTGAAGGGTATTTTTCTCAAGGAAATAGCCCAGTTCATTTTTTTGGAAGGATTTGTTTCTCAGGGAAATGGTCCATTACAAAGTTTAGATGGTCTAAAAAGGAAAATATGAAGGGTTTTTATCAAAGCAAACGGCCCATTTCCAAGTTATGAAAGGTATTAAGTAGATTTCCAAAAGGAATTTCCAAAGGGAAAGGATAAAAACAAAGTCTGAAAGAATTAGGATGAAGTAAAAGGCTAAGGGAATTTTAAAGTAAAGGACACATTTCCTTTCGAAAATTATCTGAGATAATTTTTCTGAAGGTAGATTTATTTAAAAAAATTTGTCCCAAAGAAAAAGACCTTTTTAAAAAAGATAAAGGGTCCATTTCAAAATCTAAAAGTTTCTTTCCAAAAATGCAAAGGGTTCATTTACAAAGTTTTGAAGGGTACTTTCCCTTCAAAAAAGGACACTTAGCAAAAGGCTGAAGGAAATTATTTGAGGAAAAAGTTTGAAGACATGTTTTCCTTTGGACAAAGTGTCAATAGGAAAGTTTCCAAAGGAAACAACCTAAAAGGATTAATTATTTTCACACCAATGTCAAATTTCAAGCTCAAAAAATAGTTATTAGGATTAAAATATCCCATGATGGGCCCGTAAATGTCAAAATCTGAACCCATATAGCTAGCCATTGGCATTCAAAAGCCAACAAATGGGTGTCTAGCCAATCAAAAAAAGATGATGAGGACTTCTCCTTTCAACTTTGATGATGTGGTCTATAACCTACATATAAAACATGAAAAGTGAAGGGGCATGCCAAGTTTTAAATGCAAATATCAAATCATTTGCACTTAGTAGAGATATACAGCTAGCTTTGACATGGCTCTGTCAGTTCTAAAAAGGGGAATTAAATGCAAATTAGACATGAGTTGGACCATATGAATTAAAAGGGAAGGGTGTTGCTAGTTAGGCTTTATAGATGGAAAAATAGACCTTTTAGACTTAATAAAGATCAAGAGATGCTACACAATCTATAGATTTACATCGATATAAATGGATACAACAAAACCAATGTCCTTAGATTAGTTCTCCATCTATAGAAAATATTTGGCTTAGATTTCAAAGTAGGATCTGGTGTATGCAATTAGTGGAGAGGTTCCCATCATTTGACATGGCCATCATCTCTAATAGGAAGCCACTCAACATAGAATTAGCATGGCTTAGCCCAGATTCAAAGTTATGGGGATTTTATCCTTATACATGCAAGACAAGTGAAAGATAGCATGGGGATGATAGATGAAAATCAGGTGATTAGAAGAGGTAGCTCTAGTATTAAATGTGTTCTTGGATAAGTTCTTGTTTTCTAGCATGTTTGTTGATCAATTAAGAAGCTTGAAGTTATTAGGAAAAACAAAGTTTCATTTGTGCAAACCAAAATAGTGCCCTAATTAGTCAAAAAGATGGTGGAGAATTCATTATAATAAGGTGGTAGCTTAGCTATCATGTCTCGAATAGGCTCCGCTCTTCCTTTCTCTCCCCCTTTTTTCTCATCTCTTTTTGCTATATATACATGCTTTTGAGCCTAAAAAGAGATCCCTCAATTGGTGATAGAGTTACTCTATCAAAATTTCCTTATAACACTCTCTCGAAGCAATAAGATGAATTTTCTAACTCTAGTTTGAATTCAAGTGTACATTATTGGAGTGTACATTATAGAACTCTCTTGAAGCAATAAGATTTATGTATGACCCTTTTCATCATCTGTAGGTTCTCTATGTATCTTACTTTAATTCTATTATTTCCTTGTAGGTTGTGTGAAGTGTTAGACATTGGTGTCTTCTTGAAGTGTCACAAGTTTATAGTTTCTTGTATAGACCTATTCCTTTCTATCTTTTAAATCATAGGGCTTCCCTTTGACCTCCACACAAAATACTTATGCTTGAGGCCTTGAGATAGGATCAAAATAGTTTGTGCCTTGGTTAGTTTCATTAGTAGTTGCTAAGGTTCCCAAGCTAAAAGTGTATCATTTCATATTTTGGTGCATCACCATCCTTATCATAGGTTTCCCTTTCATGTTATCCTTATCTCCGTTTTCCTTAGTCAATAGTAGATTCTAGTGTGAAAAACAAGCCAAAGTGAAGCATCTAAGGAACTAGCCTCATTTAAAAAGCCTAGAGTTTCAACCTCACAACAAGATACCCACAGCCTAAGGTTATTCCAATATTGTAGCTAGGAGTGAGAAAGCTTAAAAAACTCTCCCATAAGGGTGAAATTCTAGCCTACAATAGTTCCTTGTTCCTTAAAGGATAGGTCTTCTTTAAATATCGCTAAAAATCATGGATCTCTCCAGGAATATCTTTAGGCTCATTTTCTTCTTAGAATGGAAATTAAAATGTTTCCACCATGAGATTTAAATCAATAAATTTGGATGACCTTGAAGAACTTAAGGTACCTACACCATTTTATTTATTAGGGACAACTTCAAAAGTGTCTAACTCTTCTTGAAAAGCTTCAAAAGCAATACAAAAATTTAGACAATCTGATTCACCATATTTTGAAGTACAATGCACTCTACAATAATCAAGCAAAGCTACATCACCAAGATTTATATCAAGTACATTTTTATTATAAAATGACTCATTATTATGGCTATTATTTTTAATATTTTGAAACTTTTTGAAGGCTTATTAAATCTTTTAAAAGAGAAGTTCCTATGGGAATTTTCCCCAGTATTGCCAACTCGATTTTGCAATTGAAGGAAATTAGTGCTTAGATTTTGAACCATATTTAAGAGAGAATCATTCTCATTATTAGGTTTCTTAGAATTTTGAACTTGAGTAATGATACTAGCTACAGGCATCAAATCTCTTTGGTCTTGTTGGCTAGGTCTACTTGCAGTGTTCAAGAATCCTAAGTTTTGACCAAGATGTATATGGCTTAAAGGTAATTGGTTTAGAACTGGGATCTAATTTAGGGATATCATATTTTTATTGGCATTGGATGACATTAAGAATAGATAAATTTGGATTAATGTTAGGAATATTGTATGCCATTTGGACTTGTGATTTCATTTGGTCATTAATGGTCATAGTTTCAACATAGGCTAAGGCTAATGTATTAATGACTTGAGTAGATATTTTAAGAAACATAGAAGTCATGAGATCAAAGGAATCCTTATAAATCTCTAAGGCTAAAGCCTCATCAGGTCTGTAAGGAGCTATGGTTCTACTGAACATATTCTATAATCTAGAGTTAAATGCTCTTATGGGCTCATTTGAATCTCTTTTAATTATGGTAAATTGTTGATACAGAATGCAAGGACAATGATTTTACCAAATTGAGAAATAAAGCTACTATTAAAAAAATTCTAGCTAGCTATGTAGTTCTCTAGAAGGTTAAGAAACCATTCGTATGTAGCATATTTGAAAGTAAATGTAAAAAATCTTCATGCTAAATCTTCATGAACTACATTCAAAAGCCTTAAAGTAGATCTAAAGGATTTAATGTGTTCTTCAGTAGTTATAACACCATTAGGAATGAAAGTGGGAAAATACTTTTAAATATCTCAAGGAAGGTCATGTACCACACCTAGCATATTAATTGAATAACCACGTAGCTAATCCATACCTTGATTGGGATTGAACACAGGAGCACACTAAATTAGTGAAGTTGGTTGAGACTTTGAAAGTCTATGATTACCTTTGTCTCACCTAGCTCTCCTATGAACTTTTAATGAAAGAAGAGAAACCCTTGTCTCTAAACATGACCTAGTCCTTATCCTTGGTAAATCTAGCTTGAAATATTTGAACCCTATTTAAAATACGATGTGTAAATCTTATATTTACAAAGAATGATGATCAGACTTACACATTAAGCAAAGTTTGCACAAATATGTATAAATAATGACAAAGGACATCAATATTTAACTAAGTTAGTTTAAAGATATGTTTAGATACATGAATATGAGTGATCTTCACCCATTTAAGATCAAATAAACTCAAATTTGTAAAGGATCTATCAATATTTGGACAAAATATCTATTACTAACCTCAAACTCATTAGATTCATAGGTTTGAAGCTATCTTTACCATAATTACTCATGGATCTTCAAAGAACATCTATCTTTGTCTAAATAAGCACAAAGATGTGTCTAAAACCACTAAGATCAATGATATTTACACAAATATGCTACGAATACATCAATATTTTAACAAAATTCACCAAAATTAGCAAATATGTTAAAATTTTTCAAAGATATAACTAAGGCCCTCCTTCTAGCACCAATGGAATGCATATCCCTATTGATGCCTAAAAGTGTATAATAGGTGTTTCTTAGTGTTTAAGAAACACTACTCATTTAAAAACCTAGAGAATCTAATACATGATTTATAAATTGTGATAATCTTTCTATCTTTGGTGGAATAGATGAAAAACAAGTGACTATTTCACAAATTTATATTAGTTGGTGGCTGGAAGCCATCGTGGATCAATAGTTAATATTTGATTTTGAAGATGATTTATGTTATTTGAATTGAATTATGCTCAAAACCTAAGTCTAGATATGAACTACGATGAGTATTCATAATGAAGCTAATCTAAGATGAATTGAATAAAAGAGATATAGGAAGGGTAAGGCAAAAAAGAGAGGTGTTATTGATCTCTATTTCAAACATCATGACAAAGTTTCAATTTCATATGAACATGCATTTAAACAATGTGCAATGTGAAGTAGCATAAACTCAAATCATGTCACACATTACACAAACATCTAAGGAAGGTATGAAAATATACAAATAAGAATAATATTTACTTTAATAATTTCACCCCTACAAGCAAATAGCATTAGCCTAGATGCAAGAAGAGCAAATAAAGTGAAGTAAATATAAGAACTTTTTACTAATCTAGCATTAGCACAAATTAGCATATCTACATTAAAAGATGTACATCTATAATTCATTAGAACCATTCAAATTTGAAAATGAGACTAGATAAATGAGAGAGAAACCATGATAATAATTCATAAAAGCAAATGTGGACAAAATTAATAGAAATCCTTCCTTTATATTAATTTACTCCAAATTTACAAAATATTTTTTGGCTCCAAAACTCTCTCTCCTTTTACAATAGGCAATACCTCTTTATATATACTTTTCATGAGGTATGCCCATTATTCATGTAAAAAACTAAGGACAACTATCCTTTTACAATCTTTTAAGACCTTTTAGACATTCTAAAATGACTAACCCATAGGCAATGTGCTTTACAAGATGTACATGCCTTTATAAAATAATATTCTCTCTTCAAAAATTATACAAGCTTAATTAAAAAAGAATATTCATAACTTAACTAACTAGGAGACCCTTGTGCTAATGTAGTCTTTTGCCTTCCTTGCAAGATATTCATTCTATAATGTTGTTCATTGATCAGTTGAAGATCAATGATAGGTCCCATGAATAATTCCTTTTCTTGATCTTCTAGGCCCTTGAGATCCCTCCCAACCCTTTCCAAAGATTGTTTAATGCTCTTAACATCTCCTATATTTTCATATGATGATAAAAGTAGGGCCATGATCCTCTTGTTATTAGCCCCTATTTTCCCTTGTCCTTGATTCCTTACTTCCTACATGAATTGAATAGTTTTGTGTTTGAACTCTTTATCTATTATTAGGCCTAAAGGACTAAGTGTGGTGGGCTCTTTGATAAAGCTATCCAATATGTGTAACATTTTATCTTATTATTGTTTCAGGTCCCTAGTAATGTTTGCCATATGCTTGGACTAGTTGCTTAGGGCCTTGATCTTATCAATTAATATGGCCATGGCCATATTTAGGTGGGCTAGGCTGACTATCCTAAATTCAAGGATTTGATTTTTAGTCAAGACTTTGATCAAATCCCTCACTTGGTAGCTCAAAGTCTAACATTGGCCAACTTGGCCTATAGCCATAGTACTTTGTTTATTTATTTATCTTATTTTCTCTTGATTAACTTTAAAGAATTGAACAAATTAGCCACATTGTCCTCAAATTATCTAAATCTATCTTCTTAGATTGACAAGATGGCTTTTTATTTCAAATTTTTATTTTATTGCAAGATGACCTTGATCATTATTTATGATTGATCTGATTGAGCCTAAGCCATTTTAATAACATTTTCTTCAAATATTGGGTCTTCACCAGGCTTTTGTCCTCCACCTAGATTCAATCCAACAAAAGGATCCACTTTTTGGAAAGTGAACTCGTCTCCATTAACCATGGCCTTATTATAAGTTACTCTCTATTTGGTAGTGGTTGGGTGAAATTTGAGACCCAATGAATATTGTGTCACTTTCAGAGCTAAGGTCTCCATCTATGTTCCATTTGATTCTCCTAGAGCAACCATCCCCTTTTCCTAGTCCTTTTACAAGGCAACTATCCATGGCTTAACTTCTTCATGAATTGGGATATTGATAGCAATCATCATAGCCCATGGATGTTTTTCACTTGGTACCTTTTAAAATTTTCCATAGATGAACCATTCAGGAATGGTTGGACCCTGAATCAAGTTTGCTTCACTAAAGAGATTGATTTCACTCCAAGGATGAGTGAAGGTCACCTTAGGATTCTTGGTTTTAATTGGGATAATATCTAGCTCTACCTTTATTTTGGGGGTGTCTATAAGAACTAGATCCAAAATTTTCTTCACATTTTATTCCTTTACTTCTTCCATTTCTTCATCATTTGACTCATTAGCTAATGAAAACATTTTGAGGGCATATTCAATTACCTCACTAGGGTCTAATGCTACCATGTAAACCTATTCAACTAGTGATCCTTGTTCTTTTGCCTGGGTTGAAGATGATGCCATTTCATTAGGAATTTTATCCTCTAGCCTTTACTCTATTTGTACCTCAATTTTGGTCTCTATTTGTAGATGGGTTGTTGGAGGTCTAGAAGGTGTACCACTCAAATAATAGTATTTCCTTGGTCCCAATTACCATTTGTCATCACTCCCCTTCTTCTCCCTCTACATTCTAGCCTCGACATTGATATTGTGCCTTTCAATCTAGTGGTGACCTCATAAAATGGTAAGGCCTTGGTATATATGGGGTTAAAAGGACCTGACAGATGATCATAAGGGATATTAATTCCCTAGGCCTTTAGATGCTCTTTAACTCTTCCATGAGGATCTCATTGCCTTAGCTCATCAATTTGGATATTAAAGGAGGTCCTATGTTTATAAGTAGCCTCAACTTTGTCCCATTATACAAATATAGTCCTTCCTATGGTTATGGGAAGGGTTTGAATCAACCCCTTCCTTTTGGTTTTTCACAAACCATCTATTTTATTGCATAGTTGATAAGCCGCCTCTTTTTCTACTAGTTTGATGGGCACATGGATAGGTAGTTTGAGTGGGGTGCATTTTGTTCCTTCAATCCTAATGGTTCTAAAATTAGAGTATAACCAGATTCATCCCATGGCCTCAATTGACATTTTGATCAAGGGGTTGACTCTTGACATTAGATTCCTGGTTATGGACTCTGTTAGGGCTAGATACACACAATCACAAATAAATTGGGTGTGGTCACTGCATTTGAATATGTGTAACTTTAAATAGTATTGGAAGACTATTCATGTCTTATCAGGTAACCATTACCTAAGGTTGGGGGTATTTATGGTAGCAAGCAAGGAATCTAGGAGGTATGACACCATGAATAATTAGTTCCTAGTTCTTTTCTTGACTGCAAAAATTGTCTACTTAAATAGGTGCTAATAACTTCACTAAGAGGAGGGTTGAGTTATTTATCAATCATAAAGTAGATTAAGGGCACCCAAATTTTATCCATATATGTAGTGGTTGAGTTTACACATAACGTATTCATCATAGTCATGATCATTCTTATCCCATGTCTAAATTGGCCAATAGAGATATTAGCATTAAAATTTAGAAAAAACTTGGTCTATAGAATATAGCCATAGGGAAAGAATGTTATTTAAATCATTATCCTCATCCCAATTATTTATTGTGGTTTGGTTTAGTTGGGGCTTAGGCAACTTGTAATAGTTTTCAAATGTAATAGGAAAGATGTAAGTAATTTTCCTAAAACTACTCTCATGAATAATCATGCCTTTATCTATTTTTTCAACTTTAAAAATAGGAGAGAAAATGTGTATACAATGCAATACCTTGGGTTTTGATGTAGCATAATAAAGACCTATCATTTTAATGGAAACTATGTCATAGTAGATCCTCCTTGGAGACATGTTCTTCTCTTCTTCTTTTGTGATGGGTTAGTGGTTCTCAATGGGACAAAATAGGCTTGACCAATTATTGTCCCCTATATTTATATTTATGGCATCAAATTGTGTGTCCTTTAAAATCCTCCCTTGAAACAACATTTTGAGTTCCCATGGTTGTGAGCTTCTCTAGATTTCTTGCTAGTGGTCTACAGTTCAATTCTAGATCAAATTATCTTTGAATAAATGAAAATCCAATCTCCTTCAGCTTGATTAAAATGAGTGCAGGGTTGAATTAGGGTTTCTATACTCACTAGGTATTTTTTGAAGTTTTTAATAGTGATTTAATGGTAGTAGTTATTTGAACTTATGTGAACTTCATCACTTAAATTGTGTTTAGATCTTTGTATTTATACATTTGATTTTTTGATCCCATAAGATATTTCAATCTGGTTTGGCACTTGTGTGGCATCGAGGTGGCATCACCATATCAACCCACTCATTAATATTTAAAATATGGCCATTTATCACCCCAAGACATGTGTCAATATTTTATTGTCTCTGAGTCCTTTGAAAATCTTATCTCACCTTACACCATTAGATCTATTTACTTAGATCGACATTGTTCATTGATATTCATCTAAGAATTCAAACACCATTGGTTACTTGTTATATTTTCTACAGTTGTGACACTTTTAATTTATGCATTCCTTCTAAGCTTGTTGAAATGTCAACATTGATCTCACATTGTTGTATCATCTCTACCTAGATGAATTCACTCTATTAATATTGATCTACTTACCTACATCTCCTACTCCATAGAATATTTTTTGGAATATGTTCACTCATCTATGTACCATCAATCTTTGAAAGATGATCGAGCTTTAATTTGTAGCTTTTAGCTATACCATATGTCATATTTGTAGTCATCCTCTGAGATTTTGAATTTTTAACGTTCATCACATACACACTAGATCTTCATTTGGATGGATCAATGTGATCTATCAGATCTTAATCTAAGGGGTAGAAATCCATTGACTACTTAATTTTATTTTACTAAGATTATGAAACTTGTGAATTTCTCACTCATCTTGGGGATTTGAATCATCAACATTGTGATCATATCATTAGGTCTCCTTTGATGGATCAATCATGATTCATCAGATCATCTTTTGTTGTGTACCATTGGATCTATTGGTAGGGTTCCCATGATGGTGACACTTGTAACCCTCTCACTTTATTTATGGTTTTTTAAATTTTTTGAATGTAACATGTAACATTAGATAAATATTTCCCAAGAAAATATGTATTATTGATCTATGGTCAATAAAATAAAACATAGTTAGGCTCAAGGAATATGGGGAACTTAAGTTAAATATTTTAGACTAAGGTTTTATTCATGTTGATAAACATGGTAAAACCTTAGCATAAAATTTTAAGCTAAGATCTAAATCATAGTGAAAGGGACCCTACACATGATAAGAGATAAGTCATAAAGTTTTAGCCTAGGGATTTTATTGTATTCATAAGCATTATCCAAACTTTAGGATAAAGTTTTATGACTTGTCTAGGATATAACAAAAGGGACCTTGCATTAGTTAGACCATGGTAATACTAAAATGGAAAAAGTGGTCATGGGACATAAAGGTACCAAGCATAAGATTTTTAGACTAAGGTTTTTCCATGTTAAAAAACATGACTAAGCCTTAGGATAAAAATTAAGCTAAGTCCATGACACAAATAATTATTCTTGCATAAATAGTTCTTGCATAAATTTGAATTTAATTCCAAAAGGGACTTAGGTTAAAATGTTAGACTTATGGTTTTATCATGACTTAAAATAGATTCAATTAATCTTTGATAGACCAAAGGCTAGTAAAATATCAATTTAACATTGAATTACAAAACCCTAAGCATATTCATTCCCAAATGAGATTCCATTGAACCTGTAATACATAAAAACAAGTAACAATCATTAACAACAGAATGGATAAAATCATGATCACTTGAAAACATGTCAATTAAACCAAATGAGAACTAGGTATGGATGATCTTCAGATAAAGATAATGTGCAAACATGCTAATGGTACTCTAATCAAGTGATTTCTGAATTTAAGGTACAAATTTGCACAATTTAAAATAAGGGTCCCCATTTTTTAGAAATGGGGGTATGTTGTCCTCAATAGGTTCATCATATTCAGAATCTAATTTATTAAGAGATATATTTCCCAAAAGTTTTGGGAGGACATTATAACCTCTATTAGAGTTAATGGGATAGCTAAATCATTGAGATTCATGAAAAGGGATGCTAGGTAAAGTTTCATGGGTGGTTATTTTGAAAACACCACATTCCTATAATTGTTCAAAATTTTAAGTGTCTGTGTCTCCTTAAATCTTATATATATCACCACTATGAGGAAATTTGACAAATTGACATGTTGATGAGGCTATAATTCTCATTCAGTGTGTCTAAGGTTGAATGACTAAAATGTTATATGATAATGTGAAATGAAAGATCATGACCTTAGTATGAACTATGATAGGAGTAAATGTGATAGGAAGCTAAACACAACCAAATGGAGGCATTTTTATTTGATCATAGCCTTGGCATGTGATTTGGGTAGATTTAAGGTTACATTAAAATTACCCATTTGTTTTAATAAATTCAAGGGAGGAAACAAAAAGTTCCAAAACCTTCATCAATCAATACACACATGAATTGGATATCTCCTACTTGGATACTAATAAATAATAAAGGATCATCTACATGAAATAAAATTTCATTAATAATCATTGAATAAATAATAAATTTGAGTGAGAGATAAGTATCTACAATTTCATTATTGTGTATAGACATTTCCTCATGTTGTTGAATAATATTATATTTAGACTTGCACAAAGTGGCTTCTTTCCCCATAGATGGAGGTCGAGGATACTTATTTTTTTTTAATGTTGCTTAAATGATTATGATGAATAAGGTAAGTCTTTATGATTTATAAAAAATGAATTAGAGATGGGAGATGATAAATTTCTTGATAGAATTCCATTTATAATATATGGTTAGAAATGTATCAGATAAAGGTGCATAATATTGAAGTAAATAAATTTAAGGGGGAGTAAAAGTGTATTTAAATTGATTTTGATATGGAGTAGTGATCAAAACTTATCTAATGTGGTTTGGCTAAGTATGTTAGGTTAGGTTGAGTTTGGTAATGTTATTAGTGGCGTAATTGGGTCAATTATTAGTTCTTTTAAATATTTGGATGTTGTAGGTGGTGATGAAAGTGTATAAGTAGAGTGATTTGTGGTTTTCAATGTGGATAATTAGGAGTGAGGATAATTTGATAAGAAATGAGTAATATAAGTTGTATCAATAGAAATAAAATGAGTATTCAAATGTATTGTTTGATTGGACACTTTTGGGATAGTGGATGAAGGATTAAGTTGTGTTAGATTTTTTTGAATCATTTATGTCTTTTTTAAATTATGTTAAATGAGATGGATAAGTGGCTTGAATAGTATGAAAAGTTGGGAAATTATTATAGTTGAAATGTGGATAAGGATTGATGTGAGATACTACTATCCTCATATTGTTCATATTGACAACATTCTAATCTTTAATAAGAGGATTATGATCGATGAAAGTTTTGACAACATTACAAGTGGGAGGTTGAGTAGTACTTGATTGATGATTAGGAAGGGGATTCTTTTATATAAAGAGATAAGTGTTATCTTGATTAAGGTAATTATGCTTAAGTTTGGTTTTATGAGCCTTAGATACTACTTCATAATCTTGTTGGCACTCATGGATTAAGGTTTTATGTTCTAAATTAGGAATAAGGAGATACTCAAGAGCAAGCTTATAAGTTGGAAACAAGTCTCATGAGAACAACCCCAAATTTCATGATAACAAAAAACTTGTGTGGATCATAAAAATGTTTGTTAGGGTGAGTAGTGTTAAGATCTTGTGGTGAAGGCCTAGGAAGTTGATTTAGAATTTTTGCCATGAAAAGTGGTTTGTAAAAATATACATTATTCACATGGGAAGATGTAGAACTAGGTTATTATATAGGGTTGGTTGAAAGTGTTTGTGAAAGAGTAAAGTCATTAGAATCACTTGTGAGGATAGCATTAATAGTGTGTATGGAATCATAGATATCTATAATACCATCATTGATAACATGTCGATTCTTAGATTTCATAAGCACTCAAGTTCTATTTAGAGGGTGGGAAGGCTCAAATTATCTTATGAGAAAATCGTGACATTTGTCTTGGTCTAGGGATTCTTAAGAATATTTTAGAGAGAGAGAGAGAGAGTCCTAACACGATATTAAAATCTAGGATGAAGAGCATCAGTGAAGAAGTGGAAGAGATTGTCTTCTTATATGTTATGTTTAACTTTATTGGATAAGGATTTCCATATTTCAATAAACACATAGTCCATTTTATATTATGATTATATATAGTTTATAAAGTGAGATAATTTATTTTAAAGAAGATTTCTAGTTTGGAATTACTATAACAATACCTTAACTAAGTCTTCTAGAGTGTATGTAGTATGATACTTGAGTTGATTATACCAATAAAAAGCATCACTAAAAAGTTTTTAGCTATGATCTTGGTGGAAACAAAGGTATTGAGATTAATACAATATTTATACATGTTTCCTAAATATTTTAAATGAAATTCAAGATCAATGGATACATTTTAATTGATAATAGGAACAATACCACCTATGTCAATATTTACAATTTGAGGAACTATGGGTTCATTTTGTATGTGTTTGATATCCTTATTAAAAATTTGGGGTTAAGGTATAAGGTTACCTTAAGAATATATAAGGGACAATGGGGTTACAATTTTATAATTTTAAAAGTTGGTTTTGCATTTGCATCATTTGATTTGCACTATTAGTTTGAAAACTATACATTTGATTCATAGCTTGTAATAAACTTTGATTAGTATTAGTAGTGGCTTGATTAGTATAGGCATAATGAGATGCACTAGTGGTAGCATTTAATTGAGTATTAATGTGGGAATATTGGGTAGGACCACTTAATTAGATGCCATATATGTTGGTGGTAATCACAATCATGGTATATGAATAAAGCATGGAAGGAGAAAAAGTCATGGAAGAAGAGAAAGGCATGGAAGAAGTCATAGGGTGACTTTTTGCATGTCTTATATAAAAGCTATGAGTGGGTGAAGGGGGACATATAATGTGAGGTACCATCATAAGATTATAGATTATCATGGGATCCTTACCTTGATGTTGAGGGTTTTAATTGATGAAAAGGATCATTTAGGAAATGTATTCAAGATTAGTCTCATATTCTACAATAGGCATGTGTTTAAGATAGTTAAGTGGATTAAGATACTTAAAAGGAGGTGACCTATAGTTTTTGGTTCCAATGGCCATATGAACATTTATTACATTAGGATTTTCTATAGAATTATAAGGAAGATGAGAATTGGGATGTTTAGGGTAGTTAGTGAAAATCATCATATCATTCTAATTTTGTTGTTCAACTTCATCAAAAATGTATTATGTGTTGAAAGATGAAGGTATAACTAGGAGTAAGTAGGCTAAGAGAAGAGAATGATAAAATAAATTTTATAAGTTACCTACTAAACTAGTTTAAATAAGGTTGATTTAGTTCAAAATAAAGGAATCTATAAATGCACTAGGTCAGTTAGGGTCAACTTAATTAAATAAGAAGGTAGAAACAATAATATGGAATTATACTAGGTCAACCTAGGTTGATCTAGTTACACAAGTAGGTAAATATAGTGATCTAGGATTATACTAACTTGATCTAGGTCAATCTAGTTAGATAGGTAAGTAAATACAATAATATGAGAGTCTACTAGTTTGACCTAGGTTAATTTAGTTAGACAAGAAGATAAAGACAATATAAGATTAGGTCGAGTATGGTCGAGTTAGTTGGATCTAGAAAGCTTTTTGAAAATAAACTAGATGATGTAGCTTAGAAAATAGAGTTCAACAAGACATGATACAAAATATGTAGTCAATCTTAGTTGACTTAGTCTATTCACACATAAACAACTAAGTCAATGTTGATTAGTCTAGTTGAAATACACAACCCAAAATTATATCAACATAAGCCAATATAATTCATAATACACAAGAGAATATTAATAAAATAAAATTGAACATTTTAAACTGATATTTATAACTATTTATCCAAATTAAATATTTGGTATATGTACTAAAAAGATGTGACTGATTTGTAGGATTTCAAAGATACTGGTATTTTGGATAGTGTCATCCTGATATTTTAGAGTGCTAACTATGGAGGAATTAGTTTCTCCATAACCCAAAAAATCTATTTTTAAGGTAAGTTAAGAGTAACTTCTCAATTCCAACCACTAACTAATGAACTATAGAATCAAATAGATGGCTAGATTCTTATGTTTCAATAAAAAAAGGGAATGATAGCATTTACTAAATATTATGAGGTATGTGGAAAATAAATTCCATGTTGTTATGTGTGAAGTTACTATTCATATGACACTATTCATATGTCACTATTCATGGGTCACTATTCATGGATGAGGTGGCAATGGTGACTAGGTAGGTGAGGTGGCTCTGAGGTGATGTGGCATGGCCCACAGGGTATCTTCTCATTGTTGAAAAGGTATGAGAGATATGTGGGGTGAATTTATCCACTAGGCACATGTTTTTCTTTTGTTTTTTCATGTGGGGAGCATGTGGGGTGTTTATTTTGAGTGTAATAAGTGAGTGGATGTGTGGGTCACAATTTTGTGTAGGATCAACTATATTAGTGCTTGGCTAAAGACAAGATATAATTATGCATCTTTTGGTAATTAGTGGATGAGTGAAGCACCAGGTTTGGATGCTTGTGAAAGTAGAGGACAAGGGACAAAAAGTAACATGGGGGTGGTGATTCTTTTGCATAAATAATTATGGATATGAATATTAGATCAATCCCCTCACACTATAATAACTATAAATGATAAACTAGGATTGGAAATAAGGCATTTCATAGCCCTTGATGATAGTAGCTAAGTATTTCAAAAATGATTGACATATAGTTTCTAGGGAAATCAATACAAAGTGAAAAATAAAGATGAAAGTCAAGTATTGAAAACCAATTTTTTAATTTCTAAATGTAAATAAAAATGCAACCAACTCTTTTCAAATAAAAGGTGAGATTAATTACTATGAAAAATAAAGTAAAATTCCTTAATTATTCAAATATTAGAAACACAAAAAACTAGGTTGGTTGCAGTTGATCTAGTTGAATAGACATAACAAAATAAGGTCAACTCTGATCAACATAATTTTATATAAAAATAGGCCAAAATAAACTAGGTCAGCCATAGTTGACTTAGTTTACTAGAAATAAAATCAAACACATGACTAAGTCAGCTAGGGTGACCTTAGTTGATTGTGTAGTAAAATTTTGATAGAATTGAAAAAATAAAAAATAGGGGTCAAAATGAAGTGATAATTTGTGTAAGTGGAAAAAAAATTATGATTTTTTTTAACAATTATTTTATTGATGTAAAATGAAAAGCAAAAAAAGATAAACTAGATTAGACTAGGCTAATCTAGTTGGTTAGGAAGAACCTAAGAAATATGACTAGGTTAACCATAATTTACTTAGTTGGTTAACTATAATTATTGTATATGTGAATATAAAAATTAGGTCATCCTTCATAATGGAACATGATAAAAAATATAGATAGCATAGGTTATCCAAGATTGATTTAGTTTGGCATAGGAGAAAACTTGAAAAACACAAAAATTCAACAAGGTCAACATGGTCTATTTAGTCTGTAGAAAGTTAAAAACTAAAAATAATGAAATAAGATTAGTTCAACCTACGCCAACCTAGTTGACTAAAATTTGAAACTAAAAACTATTAAAAATGAACTAGATTTACCTTGATAAACCTATTTGGTTATAGATTAAAATTTATAAATAGATAAAAAATTGGGTCGACTTATGTTGACCTATTTTGTTGTAGATGAAAATAAAAAATTAGGGAATATAACTTGGTCAATTATCATTGACATAGTTGCTTGTAGATGTAAATAAGAAACACAATAATATAACTAGGTCAATCTACATCGACCTAGTTGACTATTATAATAAACATCGTAATGTAATGGTATTCACATCAGGTTCACCATAATGTATGCAATTAATTAAGATATATCTATTATTTATCCTAATTAGTAAATCTAAGCTTAAAGAAGGTAATCAACTAACATCTATTGTGATACTTTGTATATTATAAGCATGACCAAATTGGATTTGTTAAACCTAACTAAGGGGGCATTTATCACAAAACACTAAAGGAAAGGGTTCTAAAGACTCTAAGAAAATAATAGTATGCAATAACCCTAACTAGGTTTTCTATTGCATAAAAAATATAATCTACTGTGATCAAGTTTTATAACACAAAAGGGGTGGTTTAAAAAAACTAAATAAAAAAAGGGATTATGGTAGGAAAACGGGGGCCTAGATCACCTAAGGAGAAAGATGGAAATCCTATAAAACCTTATAGATACACTAAGTTTAAGTGTAGAGGTAATCTAATTAAGGAGTTATATATTCAAACCTATTACTTTTTGAAATATATATCTATCTAATAAAATAACAGAACTTAGAGATACTTACCTTTGGATGAAATTGTTGAGTCTAAATCTCTCCCTTGACTAAAAGTACTTTTGAAGATATTTTTGTGACTTTATAAGGATCACACTATAGTCAAAATCATCTCTAGGTTAAAATATTCCTACTTGTATCCAAGATGTCCAATAAGATAAACTATTTTTCCTCCAAGGTAAACCATAAGTAATGACTCCATCAAATGCATATGTAGTAGAATAATGAGCTACAATAATGTGAAAATAAATGTTCCTCTCTATTGAATTAAATCAAATTATATATTTATAGTAATGGATAGGTTCTAAACCTTCCAAAATTATATCTAGCAATGTCATCCTGCCATGACCTGATTTTTAAAAAGTTACCATTCAACCTAGGTTGATTTAGTTGTGTAATGTGGGCCATAAATTTTTAAACTAGGTTGGCCATGGCTAACCTAGTACTAAAAATAGGTTTTTTCTTAGTTAGGAGCTATTGAGAGGATAATTTCATAAGGATTTGTATAAAAAAAATTTATACTGGGTTTAGATATGATAGAATTAACCAAAAATATTGTGGAACACCAATGGTATATCCACCTCTTTCTCGGTGCACCCTTTAAGGCATGCACTCAGAGAGATTAAAACTTGGTAGGTTCCTACAAGAGATAAAACATCAATAAATGATAAATTTTACCATTATTGTGTGTATAAAAAATTACCAAGTACCATATTTTAAATATTTTTGAATCATCACCCTTGGAATTTTTTTATACAATCCTAGAGGTAGGTGTTGGTCCTTTTTATATTTTATTCCTTATGGGTGATATATTTATCATGAAATTATTCTTTTTAATCAACAATCTTAAGGAGTTTATAATCAAATATTCAACATGTATAAATAAATGTTATACAACCTACACCATTGTTACTTCTGTGTAGACTTTGGATAGTTTTTCTATTGGTTAAGATCCTCTTATAACAATTCATAAAATAAGTGAGATTATTAACCAACCTTTATTTGAGATCCTCATTGAAATGTTAGACCTAGCTAGAATTTATATTAAGACTAAAATATTTATTATAATTTTACCTTATCTATTGTTGAATGGATTATAGTAATGAAATATTAATATTAGTTTTCATTAATTTGAGACTTATATTTATAACAACATATGAAATATTTATATAAAAATTTAAAATAGCTTTGGAATCTTTACCTTTAGTAGGTTGATGTTGTACTTGGGCAGTTGAGATTATGCTATGTACAGTAATATGTTTCCATATATTTTTCTAGGTGGTAAGAAATATGATAACTCAAGTTATATAAAATTAGAAGGATTCCTTATTATTTATAGATATTGTTGTACTTTTTTCTCACTCCAATGACCCTAACTGTTATAGCATATGAACCATTTATATCACAATTAGATGGCTTGAACTCACCATGAATTTTGGAAAAAAATGCTTCCATGATATTATACCATGAATACATTAGATATCTTCAACTGTAATTTAGACACCATACATAATTCCCTATTAATTCTAGGTTGTGTTTTGTTAGGAATATTTAGTACATTACATATTATTATTTATGTGTGCATTGTGTGAGTTGTCATTGGAGAACATAGGGATTGCATTAATTATTAATTTGGTCTACCATTCATATTTGAAATCACCACCATTAACTCACCCCATACTGAGTTTAGAGGTTTTTTATGTTTAGTATTTTTTTTATTATTAATTTATAGTTAGTCAATTTTTCAATTTTTTTTATTGTAATAAATTATTTTTGTTATATTGTTAATTTATCCATCTTATTAATAACATGTGTCTATAATATTAAAAATTAAGTTATGTTAAATTATTGAGTCATTATTTTGTATAATTTAATTATTATACCATATGAAATTGGTATATTCAATAATTTATAATATTTATAATTTAGTTATGTTGAATTATTGATTCATTTGTTTGTGCAATTTCATTACTAGACCATAAATAATTATTGTAGTCAATAATTTGTAGTTATAAGATAATAATATAGGGTCATAATCATTCATTGTTGTGTTAATATAGATTAGAGTTCTCTTATTGAACTAAAGTATGTATACCTTTATTTTCAAATTCTAGAGGCAAATTCATCTCTATACAGGCACATTATTGAGAGAAATGTCCTATTTTTCAAGTTTTGTGTGTGGGTGGGGGGAATAATTATGGATATGATAGGTTTGGTCAATATGTTTGAGGGGATTCAATTCAAGATTATTGATTCAAAACATATTTTTTTTTGTTACAAAACAAGCCTGATAGTTCTTCTAAGAAAAAGAAAATGGGTCAAAATTATAAAAACTAGATTCCTCTAATACTATTGTAAGAAGTGAGGACATATTCGTCTAAACTAATTACAAAGATAAAATGATATCATTAATGTAAAATTTTAGGATTTGGTTTCTTCCAATAATAGATAATAGGAATAATATTGGGAGGATACTTTCCCCACAAAAAAGATGAAGAATATGTGTATTGATTAATGTTGACCAACACTCATTGAAGACAGTGAGGACCATAGTCCTCAATATTTATATTTTATTAATGTAGTTGGTATGATGAACGATAGTATTAAAAATATATATATGTATCAATTTATTTAATATATTATGTGTTAGTAAGAATCCTAATAACTCACTAGAAATGAAAGCATTTCATATGATGTAAGTGATGTTCTAGTGAGAAGTGCAACACTCATTGGAAGTGAAAGTGTAAATAATAATACTTGCATATGTAGGTTATTCACTAGAATTAGGGTACATATATAAAATAGGTTTTTGAATAAACATGTATGTGTTGACATACATGTTAATTTCCAATATGAGTGATGTGATTCCTTTTCCTATATTCATACTAAGGTTCAATCCTTATTAGTAGGAGATTAAACCCTATATGTATGTTTAAGAAATTAAATAAAATTTTGAGATTAATGTACCAAAAATTCATGTGTCATTTATAATAATACATATATATTTATAATTAAATTCTGAATAAATAAAATAATCTAGCTATTAAATATCAATCAATACCTATTAGCTTAAGGAAGAGGTCTTTAATTGTCTAGTTTATGTATAAAATGACAAATTAATGGTTGTGTTGAATTAAACAATTAAGAATATTTAAAATGTATAGGTTTTTGAATGTGGTTATACATATATATTAAATTTTAAAAATATTTGAAATATAATATATTGAATTTAAATATGATGTGATGTCTAGTTTAATATGTATATTTTGAATTTAAAAAAGATTATGAAGTATGGTGTTATAAGATTGAATTTAACATGCATTTAATATAACCATTGAATTATTATAATGGGGATGAATCATAGACATTAAAATAATATTAAAATGCAATAAATCATAGAAAAAATAACATTGAAATTTTTTTAATATAAATGAAGAACTTGAAAACATCAACAATACTTTGGAGAGTCAACGTTCAACTAACATCACTATGAATTTTATACCTTTGAAACTCAAACATGAATTTTATTACTTATTATTAATTAAAATTAATCTATCATTATGCCTTACACTATACATCATCTAACTTGAAAATAAATATGAGAGTGTCTACTATTGGGTATAAGTGACATTTTCATAAGTATCTACTAAATACCAAAATTTATTATTGAAAAAATATTACATCTATTAAAAATAACATATTAAAACTAAAAAAAATTCTATATGAAATCTTTGGTAAAGTATGGGTGAGATATTATTTAAAATGGGTGATATAGCACACCCATGTGATGCATTATCCCTTGTGAAATTTTTGAAGATAAAATTTATATTGGTTTTTCTATAGATCATTATTTTTTAAGTAACTATTAGGATGGGTAGATTGTGGAAACTTAGGGATTAAAGTTTGAAATTAGGGATGTAAGTATTATGAGACTGAATAAATCCTGAGTATCAATTTGGATCATATTTGTTTACTAATTCTAGAAGTAAAAAGGTGTACTTGTCAATTCCTAAGTCTTATGGCCATAAGCATGTATACCTAATTTATCTCATAGGAATGTTTATCCCCTATTTTTTATACATGATGGATGTATAATTTTCTATTATAATTCACTATCATAATTAATTTTTGTTTCATGGAGTTAGATGTAGTGTTTAGCTATCTACACATTATCCTCTTTCTTTGACATTTTATTTGTATCTACCTTTTTCATGAAGGGTAGGGCCACTCTTAGTGTATGAGAGGTGTGTGGGGTTATGAAAGTATTTATGGTTAGAGGTAAATCTCTCAATAATATTATCCACCTATGAATATTATTAAGTTAATCTTGTCTTTAGTGATGATCTCCTATCTTAGCTGTGTTTGCATTGATAAGACACGATAATTTTGTGTAACCATTATGGATATAATATTTTATTTTATTTGCATATATTTAGAATTGATTTAATATATTATGTATAATATTAAATGATATAATTATGAAAATTATTAACTTTGATGAATTTATGTGAGTCGTACAATTTGGACATTGATTTTATGACTGTAAAATTGAAAATAAATGAAAGAGTATTGATTGTGTTAGATTTATCATTTTTTCCCAATTGGATGTTTTTAATGATTTTAGGAATAAATAAATTTTATATGAATATGTAATTTGATCTCATAGAAAATTACTTTGGAAGGATTGTTAAGCTAGTTAGTTATTATGAATACTTTATAAATAGTATCATTACTTTACACTTTTGTAATCTCATTCAAAAATGGTTACAATAGTTTATTATAAACATGGTGGAATAGGATTAGTTAATAATCCTATGAAATAATAATTTGGAATTACACAATAATTTGAAATTGCATAGGAAAAAAAATCCCAAGCATTTTTCCAATGTTTGATTAGAGGGATTATTGGACATATTTTAATAAGTACAAAATAGGAAAGTATGACATTATAGATATCAAAATAATATGTTTTATAGTTCATTAATGTTAATAAAATCCCTATAGATGGTAAAATAATTAGACTCATATACATATATAAGTAAAAAGTGAACCATAATGATGAAAAAATTATATATCAAATCATCCATTCAAAGATAAAATATATATTCATACTCTCATATTATCAAATCATTTCATTTTTTTTCATATTACAACCAAGGTATAAAAGTGTTTTATAAAAGGGGATCACAAGTGTTTAAGACTCTACTCCAATAATATAAAACAATGTAAAAAGTGAATATCCAATGTAAATACAATAAATAAGACCTATCTAGGTTTATAAATTAGAAATGGAAGGATTCAATGAATAATAAATTGAATTGAAAAAATGGAATGAGATGGGAAGAGAGAGATGCATAAATGAATATGGCTTACTTGAGTTATACAAATGATTGATGATGCTATAAAATAGACTTTGGATTGGTATAAAAATTCTCCTAGAAATTAAATTATGTTTATTGATGATGGTCACTTATGGAAAGAAGTTGATGTGGAGGACACTTTTTGGCCAACACAAAAAATGACTCTTATGGATAAATGAAGAAAACTAAAAAATAAAGTGGCTCTATATTTATTTTAGGTTTGAAATTTTGTAGCATATTTTGTCAAAAAAATAAGTTTGAAAATTTGTCTTAGGTAATAATAATTATTGTGCATAATCAATCAAATCAATTATCCTTTAATGTAACCCTAATTCACCACAATATAAAAATACTAAATAAAATATGCAAGGTTAGAGGATCAATCCCCCTTGAGGGTTGTAACTACATATCCCAAACATTTAGAATGAGGACTATGCATTTATATGCATGTGAGTGACTAATCCAAGTGATAAAAAGGAATTCACATCCTCTCCCTAAGATAATAAATGATAACTATAATTTATCCTTAATGCAACCTTATTTTTGTATAATTATGCAAGCATAAGATTATGAGGGTAGAATATGATCATTGTGCAAGTTCCTGAATTGGTGTGCAGTGGATAGACTCAATGTATACCTCAATATTTTAGTTGACTTGAGATTACCAAATGGATTAGTTGATGATATATGGATTTGGGTACATATTTATATATATGCATATTTAAATTAATTGTTTTTGAATTTCACCCTTTGAATAGATAATGAATACAAGTTTCTTCACTACCACTTATATTGAATATTTTTTCTACCATGGAAAAATAACATAAAATTTGAGGAATTAATCTTATTTTTCTTTGTCACACATCATGTATTTAAAATTTGGAGAAGCTAAAAAAATTTTATCCACTTTTACTATTAATTAAATGCATAGTGATGATGATTAATAATGTACAATCATGTATCTTACAGGTATTTTTTGGGTCAAAATTAATTCTCTCTTCAATACTCTTTATATTTTAGCACACACTTATTTTTACCATGGGGGACACAAGGATTATTTGATTATGCATGAAATGTTAAAACTAATACACACACTAAATCTATGATACAAGAGTTCAAGTCAATAATCAGACCTATCTCACGCAATAAAAACAAGAATAAACAAAGCATGAAAATGATGAAGGTATGCAAAAATAATGAAAAGATAAAGAAATGTTGTAATTTGACATAATTTATTTCTATTTTTATTTTATGAGATTATAAGTGAATATTATGTTATAAGTGAGATTGGAATTGAATATGCTATGAAAAGGAAGGCCATAGACACTTAGGAGGGTCCTGGCAGGTGAGATGGAGAAGAGGAAACAAAGGAGGACAACATGAAAAAAAAAATCCAATATTTTCAAGATGAATGGGAGGTAGTAGAGAGTTTCTACTCAATATGACTAGGTTGTCTATGTGATGAATTTATTTTTCCTATTAGGGTTATTTTTTCTATTGTATCACTTGTTGTTTCTTTGTTGTAGTGTGGCCTATTGTTTTGTCAGGCCTTTTTTTTTAGTTTTATATTTTGATATTTATGTTATATTTTAATAGTTTTGTAAAAGGTTATGGGGCCCTTTAAAACCCTTTTATTATCCTTATAAAAAATATTTGAATATTATGTTGTCCTAAAAATATGAATATTAAGAACTAAAATTATAAAATCAACACATCTTTGAATTTTTACCATGTGGAATTAAAAAACTATGAAATGTGTACATGTGTAGGTGCTATATTTGAAACCTTCCACCAAGTATACATGCCTTGATCATTTTCACACTTAAAATTTATTTGGGTAGATTGTTAGTTGATTAAAAGTAGGACAATGTGTTTTCCTCACTAATTTGGTGTCTAAAATGTTAGATTTATCTTATCTTTTGTCTCGGACCTAGTTCATAAAAAATGGATCAAAGAGTAAAATAAACAATTGAAATGTTATCTAACTTTATTAAAATCTCAAGGAGTTGTAAATACATATCTAACATGCTTAGAATTAGATTCAATGTATCTATCTTATTCATGTTAGCATAAATATGAGAAAGGACTTCAAATTCTATCATTAAATGCAATGGAACTATATGATACTTCACCTAACATTAATTTGGTAAAACAATAACCAAACCTTGTTTCAAGTCCTTACAAGCATAAATAAATTCATTTGATGTTTCCTATAGTTAATTATTGAATATGCCTCTTAATATTTGTTATTGAAATGCCTCTATGAGGATTTGTATATATTGATGTATCAAGTTTGAATTAGAAACCCATTGATATGTAAGATAATAAAAGAAAAAAAATAACTACATACAAATATCCAAACATCAAAAGGAAGAAAAGGGGGAAGAAGGGCCCAAAAAAAGATAAGGATTGAAGTTGATAGGCTATTGATTCTGTAAGAGACAAAATGAATATATTACTAAAATTTTACCAATAGATGAAAAGGTATAAGCCAAAGAGGGAATAAAAATAGAAATACTATAGGCATAAGATTAGACATATAATAAAGAGGAAGATAAAATCACAATGAAAAGTGATAAGAAGAACCTAATTTAAAAAAAAAAATGATGTATATACATAAAAAACACTTATGCATTCCACTAATAATCCTTTTATAACATTCAAGTGTCTATGTAATTCCTAAAATTTAATTTAGGTATGTGATATGAATATATGAATGTGTCAAAATAAAATAGTTATTCATGAACTTACTTGGGAAAGGAAGGATGAAATGACTACAACTTGAGTAAATTTCCACCCATATTCATTGAGAGGTCTTGAAAATTTTGGATCATTCTAGAAAATAAATACAAAAATTCAAATGTCATAACATGTATTGAATATATAAATTAAAAAAATGAAATAAGTATATGAATGAATAAAATTGGAGGTATGTCATCCATGTCTCCATAAGTGAAAAAAATGTAATTATGTCATTCTAATAATTTCTCATGATTTCCTTAGATACTAAAAATTTTGGAGTGAGTTTTAACAATTAAAATTGGCTTCTTGATCAAGGAAGTAGATACTTGGCCATTAAGGCACCTTAATTTAACCTTGAAAATAAAAATATGATATATATAGATATATACACTAATTTTGAGGTGAGTGATTATAAAACATTTTATTTGATGTAGAGAAAATTCCATTCTTCTCATACTCTACAAAACACTGAAATATGAAACCAATTTTTTCTATTTTTAACCTAATAGGTAACCTTATTATGATTACTTTCTAGTGACTTGACTATTTTATTGATATTTATATCCACTCCTATGATGATAACCTTACCTTCTTATTTGATTCACTTATTACCTCTAAATCAACCACTAACTTGTTCTTTACCAATTAGTTCTTCACTCTCAACTTATCTTACTTCTTCAATGCATTGTCTTGGCTTGTCTAGGCCCAATTGCCTTTTACATAGATGAACCACTAACTCCTTATTTACCAATAGATTCTTCACTCTCAACTTGTCTTACTTCTTTAATGTCTCTTCTATGCTTGACTAGGCCTAATTACCTTTTACATCTATATTGCATCTAATCACTCTTCCAAATTCTTATTTTATCTTCTAACATGCCCATTAATTCCTATGATCATCTTCAACACTTACTTACCTTCATTCTTCACTTTTTCCCTTCAAGGGTTATTAGGCCTAGAAGGCCTAATGCATTCCTCCAATATGTATTCTTTTCCATAAGGCCTTCATGTTGGATCTTGACCTTATATTCATACTCATCATACTTAAGTCAACTCCATATAGTTAAAAATCAAGATTGGTACCTCTCTTTCATTAATTTTCTCTCACTTACCTTATCTTCTTAGCCTAATATTTGTATCCCTCCTAAAGCATAAAGCTCCTTGTCTAGAAAAAAACCACAGGGTTTCTTAACCAACTCAAAAAATTTATAGATACCCATTAACTCCTTTAAAATTCATACATAATCTTAGAAAACAAATCTCAAAAAATGACCTCAAACTCACCTTTTTTCTTAATAAATTAAGCCTCTTAAGGCTTCTTAAACCTATAAAATTATCTTTATCATAAATATTATACAAGGCCATACCATATCAACTCAAAAACCCAAAAAATCTTGTAAATAGTGTTCAAAAACATCAAATGACCAAGTTTTAAGACTTCTATATGGTGGAGTTAATAGATCTTCAAATTTCTTTCTCAAAACCCTAGGCCAGGGTTTCTAGGCCTGTGCAAGGCTGAGAATAAAAAAATTAGGTTTATTTAAAATTTATGTGATTGATAAATTTTTTAATCATTATAAAAGGTTTATCTTTCCTTTATATACTTTCTCCAATAACGTTTGGTCTTTGAACAATAATATTTAACCACTTACTCATGTTTTAACAAGGTTCTATGCTTAGTTACCAACTATACTAACGAAGATAGAGTTTTTATAATTGAATTATCCATGTAATGTATCGTCAAAATAAGTATCATTCATCACCCAAATCCTCCCTATCACATTATCAACTCTTTTATTACTTAAAATTGCACTTTATGTCATCTTTGTTTCTTTTGTTCTTGACTGTGACTAAAGATATAATATGGGAACTTGGCTTTTCCACCTTATACTTGAGGATTCATAATCAGATGATAGTCATATTAGAGACAAAAATAACGTTACATGTATTACATACCAATGATTATTGGATACCCACATTCACCCTTTAAAACATTTTTTCTTTCTTGAATTCCTTTACACATAATTCTGTCTCTTAGATGGGTGATTGAACAATGTGTTCTTTCCTCAAGGTCTCATTTTTTAATTATATTTTCCCCTTATTCAATAATTAATAAACATCCAAACTCTTTCTAAGATTATAATTTTGTTAAACATCATCAATATCGCATATAAAAGCTTATTCTAGAATATAATCTATATTACATATACACACTCTTTTAATCTTTAGGTCTGCAACAATTAAAAATCATGATTTTCATAACAAAAAGGAAATTTAGAATATCAATTCATTTTAATAAACTATGATATATCCACATACATTAGATTACACACAAATAAAATTCTCTATATTGATTCCATAACTATATGTACATATAATTTATTGTCATATCATGGCCACTCATGGGATAACATGAATATCTCATGCCTTCTTCATGTTTTTAATGCTCTTTTATGCACTTTACCCCCTAAATACTCTCTATTGACCTCATAAAAATCCCCCATTTCATATGCATGTTTTATCTTTCTATAACAATTTCTTTGCATCTATAACTTCTCTTACCAAACTAACTTCCACATAAGAGTGGTAGTTATAATGTATTCTTTCTTGGATTTTCCACAAATTACCTTTATTTTCATGATATCCACATTAATTAACCTTATTGACCACCTCATAGGATATTTATAGGCCCATTACCAACAATATCCAATCATTTATAATCACACTAGACCTCTAAATCCATTCTAAGGCTTATTTACAAATTTGAATAACAAATTCCTCCATTATGGTGGGAAACACCATATAGGCTAATTCACTCACTTTAATGATTCTTAAATAACTCTAAAATTCCTATGCGATCCTAAATGACCCCTTACACATTCACAAGACCATAAATGGTCATCTAATACAAACTCACCATATTATCACCTATTCTCTTTGAGATGCCCCATCATAATCCCCATGTGGAATAAATTTGGACTCCTATTCAAATGATATTTCATGTATCTTTCTTCTTCTTCTTGGTCTTCTAGTTCATGATTATTGGGTCCTCTCCTTCTATGTTTCTACAACTCTCCATATTCTCGTTAGCTCCTTCATGTTTGACTTTACCAAAAAATATGTATTTCTCTTGTCCCCCATGTAACTCTATCTTGTCTTTTGATATTTTCCATGTTTCTCCTTAAAGTTTACAAACTCCCATCCTATCTTCTCTTTCATGTACTTGTCCTCCAAAAAGAGTATATTCATTGCTACAACTTGCATATATTCCTTTTGAGATATTTTAAGAGATTCATTCTCCATGTAATTCATCACCTTCATGATAAAAATTGCACATGCCAATATAATAAAATTAAACCTATATAAAAATGAGACTTATGTCCCACTAGTTTCCTCTTTCATCTATTATTCTCCCTCTATCTTGCAATCATATTTTTTCACCTTTTTTTCTTGGTGCTACAAGGTGTAAGATAACAAGATATCCTTATATAATTCTTTATTCATCTTTTTTTTTTAAAAGAGTGATCAAACAAACTCAAGCCTTATAAATGGTCAAGATATTTGATTACCTTAATGGCTACAAATAAACCTTAAACAATGCTAAAACATGTTTCAAGAACCTCAAAATGAACTTTGTTTGGTAACCCATTTAGTGACTAATTATTACAACACTTTAACTACTTGATCATAGTTACTTTTAAAGTTCTAAAGCACTAATTTTAAACCATTGAAATAATACAATTCTTCCTCAAACCTCTATTGTAGCCTCCTTATCTTTTGTTATGTTTATTCTTGACATCATCCTCATGTTTCTTAAGAACGTCCATGAAGCTCTCTAAGTAATTGATTGAAAGTATATATGTTAAATTGACCTATATGATGAGGTTAGGAGGTTGTATTGGTGTTCTTTCCACATACTCATTTGTGCTCACACCACCCTTACAAATATCCTATGATCATGATGTATAGGCCTGAGGATGCCATTTAGGAATATAAGGCCTAATTTGATCTTTTGTTATCATGAGTACTAATAGTCATATTGAATATTCTTAGAGGGAGTTGAGAAACCAATTTATTCTCTTTAACAAACCACTCATTATATGTATAGCTCTTCTATTATAACTCTTTTATAATATTGACTTTTACCTTGTTCATTTGATGCTACCATAGGAGACCAATTTTATGCCATAATAACCCATGAGGTACATGATTAATCCAAAATATAAGAGGTATTATTTGTCCATAAAATAACCCCACCATAACCATTTTACTTCACTAAGTATTGAAGTGAAGAAATAGAGGCAAACATGGATGTTGTCTAGATTAATAGGATATGGTGATGCCCTTACACTCTTAATGATTGTTCATAAAGATGGGGAAATGAATATGAAAAACAATACCACAAAAATTAATTTAATTATGTTACCTATCATTTCCAAAGCTTTTTTTACCTGAACTTATCTCTCCTAGCCATACCAAGCAAAAATCATTGACATTCCTTGAGCTGCCCAAGAAGTTGATACAAGAGAAAATAAGGTTTTCTTCATTTTAACACCTAAAAATTCTTCCAACCCATGTATTTAACCTTTATGAGGATTAATGAGGTCTTAAAGGTACTTTAATGTCAACTATACCTTGTAAAATTGGATGAAAGCTTCAAAAGAATCCCTTTTAGTAGTAAAAATGCCGTAATCACTTAAGAAACTTGATAGAAATGATACAAAAGGTGTACATACGACATTTAAATATTTTAATATATGTATCATGAGGTGTTTCAACCTTATTATAATAACTAACTATTTTAACCTTGAAAACCCTTCTCTGGAAGCCATAAAATGATCCAAAATGCAACACAAGTGGGTTATGATGTTAGCCAAGAATATCAGCCATTTGATCATTTGTAAAGCATGGCATGACCTTGAAACATGATATGAGGCCTATCAAGATACACTATACTCCTTTCATAACTTGAAACAACTTGAAGTAGGTCATGAAGTGACTAGACATACACATAGCTATGATGAATAAAACTTTAAATCTATCAAATCTACCATACAATTTGCTAATCAAGGTTCTAAGTGACCATTCCAAGGATATTACAAGACCAACACAATGATCAATAGGGTAAAAAAGCATTACAAGCAAACTTTGTCAAATTTTTCAATAATTACTTCTAAATACATATGTGTCACACTTCTACTTGAGTGTGATATAGGTTTACACATATACATGATTTATTCTAATTTTGGATGTTGTGCCTTCCCTCTACTAATGTCATTTATACATTGGGGGAATATGCTTATTTTATCTTGATACTCATATGTTATATGGTTCATTGATCATGTTTCATTATAATGTTTGATCTTGTTTGTACTTACACATGCCTTTATCCATGAAAATATCTCCCACAAGGCACTTGATATGCTATGCACTTGACAATTTTTGATAACACATTTAATCCATGGGATATTATGATATGTTTATTCTAGTGACTGATTCTTTCCTTTACTCACTTTCTTTAGTGACTAGCCTTGCTATTGTCTTACTTATTTGAGCATTTGAATATGTTCCTGTGTTTGTGACCCACATGCCTATGTGTGCTTTATTTGACATTTGAACAAGTCATTATTTGTTTTATTAAAATTTTAATATGTCATATTTAATTTTTTGGACATTTGACTAAGTCATGTCCCTCCCATTGTGAAACATTTGAACATGACCCTTGTTTGTAGTCCCCTAGGATCCTTGTATGTTGACTTGATTTTGAGTGATCTTGTGTGTGTGCTTGTTGAACCTCTACTATATATATATATATATATATATATATATATATATATATATATGTTTCCATGAAATTTATCATGTATCTTAAGCCTTCACATGATCACATTTTTCTATGCACTTCAATGCTACATTTACCTAAACATGTTCTTTTATATGCTACATGGTTCAATTCACAGATTATATAGTTGTATTATCCTTTTGAGGTGTGGTAACTACTAGTTTATATTCTTATCTCACCTAAATGGGGGTATATTAGTTTGGGCATGTCTTAAATTAATGTTTTCCACATTTGATAAATTTTTTATATTCATTGGGGGCATGATTTAGAAGCATGTTCTCCACACCTATTAAGTATTCAACACACCCAAATTTAGTGGGGGAATGTTTTTAAAACATGTCCTCCACTGTGGCACTTATTTTAGTTTTCATATTTCTCCATTTATAGTGGGGTAATGTTGGAAGCATGTTCTCGACACTTTCATAGTTTCCAAATTGGCTAAAGCACACAATTATATAATTTAGATTCATAGTTGTGGAAAAATTATATACATTGGTACCATTATTGTACACATTTTTGGCATGACACATATCTAAGGTGCATATTGTATTTAATGTGCACCTAATATTAAAAAACACAAATCAAATTTATATTTCAAAAAAATCTTGGGGGCTTTCATCACCCACCAGGATGTACTGTTATAGATTGTATTAAGCCAATGTACTACAATAATTGGTTATTTTTTTGTATGGTTACGGTGGTTAAATCACTCAATCTCACCAGGTTTTTAGGTTGGAATTTATTGTATCATTTAGCCTCACCAATTTGATAGTATGAGTTGACTTTTTTCATTCATGCTCACAAGGTTATAATTATGATTGGGTTGCATGATTGAGCTAATATCAAATGTCATGTGGTAACTTACCTTTTTTACAAGATTGGGGGCATGTGACTTTCAATCTCTCTCTATCTCATTATATATATGTAATTTATAGATTTATATATTTTTCATAATATCAATTTCAAATCCTTACAATGATATATCTTTTCAAATTGACTTACCAATAGGAAAGGTGGTTATATTGATAAACAGGTGTACTAAACCTTGGTCTTTGAATTTCAATCAATTTTAGATTATATGCACTAATTATATAATATAACATGATCTTGGTTGTAGTATAGTCACTATCAAGGTGTCTTATACACCCCTACGTATTCATTTCTTCTCCTTTGAACCAATAATTTCATTACTAGATTAAAGGGGGGAAATGTAGATGATATTTATGGATTCTATATAACCTCAGCCTTGTACACATGGAAAATTTAGACATAGGTTTTTTCTCTTAGTTTTATACCTTTCCCATATTTAGATGTCTCATATTTTCTATATCTTGTGCCTCTTGGCCTATATCTTAGTTTGACCAATCTTATGTTGATGACCTAGACCTATTTTCTTAACTAGAATACTTAAAACTTGTTTATCTTCCACTTTTTTAATGTAGGACTTTATTTTATATTTATTTGTTTTATTTAGGTTATTCATACACATTTGGTTGAGATTTATTAGGTTTAGTTTATCATAGGGATTTACTTGACTGACATTTTTAGTTAGTTTATAGTAGTTACTCCTTGACTGGTTATTCTATGTATGTGAGTTACATGACTAGTCTAGGCTCTCTACCACTATTTTGGGGAAAGTTACTTGTCATATCTCTTATTTGTACTCATTTTGTAAAAATGAATACATGGAGGATTCACACTATCACACTCTTAGTTTCTTTCTTACAAATGGTTTCTCTTTTGTTATTTTACTTTGTTCAATTGTTAGTGCATTTGGTGTTCCATATTCAATATTAACAGACTCCCCAACATGGTATCAAAGTGATAGGTTTTATAAACTACTTATCTAGTTTTTTATATTGTTTGTATTTTTGAAATTGTGAATTTATTGATTGAAAAAAGGATCTACAACCTTGTTATTTGCATCTGCATGTTGTTACACCATAGTTTGGCTACCTATCTTCATCTATTGGCCATCACTCAATCATTTAAAGTTTTTTTGATGTTATATAAAGACATATATGAGGTCAAACATGCCTCAAAAAACATGGTTCATAGAGTATCCTCCACAAGGTAGTCACTTTGCTTCCAAATGAGTGCCCTAGTGAAGGATCAAATGCTAAAGGCTTGCATCACTAGTTTTTTGAAAATTGTAATGTGGTCAAAGGTAAAGATTGATTATTTTATACTTGGATAATGCTAACATCACCCAACCATGCTCAACAAATTCATGGTATACACATTTATCCATGCATACTACCATTGACCTTTGTTTATTCACCATCAACCCTATAGAGGTCTATATTTTTTATTGCATAGCTCTTGGTCCTAGCCTACAATCCTCCTTCCATGAAGCTATGTATCACTCAATTTTTAAATTGGATTATAACATAAAGATGAAATGTAAAGAGGCAATCCATAAATAGATGTAGCCAATGTTATATCAAATATAATGGATTTTTTAGAGATTTTAGATGTGATATATATATATATATATATATATATATATATATATATATATATATATATATATATATATATATATATAGTGCCTATTTTTCTCCAAACTTGATCCTTATGCCTATTTTCTATCCATCATGGTCTTCAAAATGCAACCAATAGTCATCCTATCTACCCACATCCTTTCCCAGCATTGACAAACTTATCCTTGCCTTGTATGATCAAGTAAAAATGCCTTACTTTCGACTCAAAACTATTCTTGTTAAAATACATGGTTTTTAAAACCATAATTTAAAATAAAAATAAAAAGGGGAGGCATACCTTATCAATGTAATTAATTTCATGTAAAAGTCTATTTTATATAGACTAAGCGAAAGAGGGGTTCTGCCCCACTCAAACTTTTTTTAAACAAAATTTTATAAATGTGGATGTCTTTTAAAAGGTAAAAGACATTTTAGGACTATATGTAGTACAATATATTTTAGTGGGTGATTTTTAAAGGTGAGGTGATCTATTTATGGGCCTAAAACAATATGGATGGAGATTTTTTATATAAAAAATAATATCATGGGGGTATTTGTTTTTTAATTTTTTTGTAAAACCATATCATTGGGATACTATTGAGGGAGAAAAGTATTGTTAGGAGATATAAAGAGATTTTGTAAAGTATATTTCTTAGTCACATCACTCCTCTCATATCTCACCTGATGAGTATGGAAGGTGAGGTCTAGTTTGGTAGGTGGCCAAATCCCCTCACAAAGAAACAAAACTATCTTCTCCTCTCATTGCTTTCTTTCTTATTCCATACTTTTGCAACTTCTCTTTGCAGACACATTATCAGTAGATCCTAACATCTTATTTTTCATATTTTCATTGTCACTTATTACACTAATTTATCACATTTAGATGCATTATTAGTTGTGTCTAACATCTATTCATTGAGATGTGCATTAACACTTGTGCACTAGTTTCTCATCTAGATGCATTATCAACTAAGTATAATATCCATTCATTTGAGTGTGTTGTGTTAATTTCAAACATAGTGGGGGTCTATCTTGGAGGAGTTGTTATGGTCCCTTCTTTCTCTCTTGTGAGCAGTTTCCATGACTTGTGTGCCACTTTAGTGTCATTTATATAGATTTATCTTGAATTCTTAGACATAGTGTCCACTAAGCCTAATGTCCATTCATTGAGTGTGAATTTTCACTAGTGCAATGTTTTTCTCATTGAAATTATTTATTTTCTTCTCTTAGTCATGTCAAATCCACTTGAGAGATACTATCTCATGAGGAGATTTGATTCCACACTAGTGGTTCTTATTGTAAATACCTACTATGCTTCTTAGCATGATTACATGGAACACTTGCTCACAAGAAAGAATCTTATCCAATTCTTATATGGATAGATTACTAATCCCATTAATCATTTTTATTTTAATAAGTGGGATAACACATGTGTCAAGGTTCTTGGTACCTTATTATTGCATCTGGAGTATACATAGTGTCTCTACATTGTTTAGACCATTTTTTAGTATATTTTTAGATATCCTACTGAGATTTATATCACTCTTACTCCTCCTCCTCCTCCTCTTCATCTTCCTATCATATATTTAGATAATGTTTTATTCCCTCCTCCTACTCTTATTTCTTGTGATGACACATTCATGGTGGACTATGTTCTTCCTTATATTTAGCCACCACTATAGGATGAGTTTCTACCTGACCTCAATTAACCCATTACATATTATACTTCAATTCCTATTCAAAATTTTACTCTTTTATAGCATTCAAAATATTTTACTTTAGATGATTATACTATTTCCAATGCAAGTAAACCCATTGAGAGATTTGACGATTGATATATTACTATGGATATTCATACTATAGATCTATGTAATTCATTTACAATATATTATTTAGTTTTAATGGTTGTTGATATAAAATATCCTCTTCATGTGGATATTATTCCAGTGAGCATTCCATGCCCTTCTTTTGAAAGTTTCACTTTAGTGTCATTTCATCCATTTATTGTGCATGATATTTTTAGACCTATGACATGCCTTATTTTTTGACCTTTTTCATATATCTTAATACTATTTCATTCATATTCCATTATGTAATGGTTATAATTTCAATACATACCTTATGTTCTTCCTAAAATAAATGGAAGAAACATTATTAAATGTGGATGGATATTCTTTAATCTTCAAGTAGAGGTTCTCATCAGCCACATTCATCATTTTATGAGCTCTACTATAGGTAGATTCATCATCTTCTATGAATACTTTTTATCTCTTCTCTCTATTTGGTCTATTTATCTCACTTATGGACACATTTTTATTTATTCCTGACATGCTTAAATCATGCACTATTTATCTTCTTATTTTTTCTCTTGTGGGGGGGGAAGTTTTTTCCTATGGGTTTTCACATTTTCTCCACTTTATGAGAGTTTATTTTTACATGGGTACCTCATTAGGCCTTGTTATTAGAACCCACCTAATTTATGCTTAATGGGGGTATGGACTTTATTTTCTATTTATATTTTTTATTTGGGTTATTCCTACACATGTGGTTTATCTTGCTTAGGTGTCATTTATCATAAAAAATTACTTCACTATCATTTTATCTAGTTGGTAGGAGTCACTCCTTGACTGGTTATTCTAGGTATGGGAGTTAAATTAATATTTTAGGCTCTTTACCACTACTCTAATGGTGGTTACTTTTCATATCTCCTATTTTTACTTCTTTTATAAATTTGAATACATGGAGGATTTTCATTATCACACTCTCTATTTCTATCTTACAGCTGATTGCTCATGTGTTATTTTACTTTGCTAAAGCATCAGTGAATTCTATGTTCTATATTTGACCTTTGTGAACTCCCCAACACACATCTATAATTTATGATATTTTACCTATTTTTATATTATCTAAATGCTAGTATCCTAGATAAACAATTACATCGATGTAAATGTCCCACTTTGATCCATGTGTCAAGTTCCCTAAAGTCATAAAAATTACAAATAAAATGTATGATAATGGTCAAACTAAGTTATTTAATTAAATTTATTTATCCAAAGTGATTTATATAAATACAATATCAACCCTCATTCATTCCTCACCTAGTAGACACCTAGAAATTTTTTACCTACTCACTAGGTAATTTACAAAAGGCATTAAATTAAACACTCAAGTGAGAAAAGCTTCCCTATTTTATTCTATTTTAATATCAATCATAGGGACAACACATACATATTTTTGAAGAACTGAAGGATTATCTTAGGAGCTATACTTTCCAAGTTACAAGTTATGTCACTATTTACTTGCTTTCCACATATTGCATTATTCACACACAATCCAACACATAGGGGAAAAATACATCAGTCTGAGGCCATCTTTAGAGTATTGGCTATGTAGTAATCTCTCACTAATATGGGGGTGTTTTGGGTTAGATCAACACCATGTGCCCACTAACACATTTTTTCCATGGTCACTATGAATATGTGTTGAGATGTTATCATTGATGTCAAAGGGTTTGCTATTTAGTAAAGAATATGGGCATTGATGTCAAAGAACTTATATTGATAAGAGTTTTTAGTTTATATAGAGTCTATAGCTACTGACTATGTCTATAACTTGCCATAAAAGTTTTTTTTTAGGTAGATAATTGGCTAATAGACTTGTTATATATATTTTACATCATATGGAGACATAAAAATAGACTGTAAAATTAATTTAGACTAAAGACCATTGAATAAATTATTCTATGTGAAGGAATGTGATTTAAGGACTATGGAGAATAAGATCATGTTCATAGTTACTCTGAAAGTAACTACAAACCGTATCAGGCATGTTACAAACTGCATCAGGTATCTTATGAATTGCATTAGGTTTGTTATGGACTACATTAGGTTTTCTATGGACTAAATTAGGGGTACTATGGACTACATCAGAGCTAATACAAACTATATAAATACTACTAAATAATTAAATATAACTAATACATACTCATTTGGAAAGTATTTCTAAATGTATTGTAATTATTATTTAGTCTATTCTATCCTCAATCCAACCTATGTGAGTTAGCTTTTATATAAGCTAATGTGAATTATGTTTTTATGTAAGCCAACTATAGAGTTTTATTTGGCCATATTTTAATATGTTTTTTTTATCAATGTCTTATATATAAGCAAGATCAAATTGTATTTTTGAAGAGTGTGGAAGAAAGAGGATGAATATATAAATTCCTTAAGGAGCATAGCAAAGGTCAGTTGAGGAACATATGTCTAAAGAGGATGATTATATACATTTACTAAGAAATAGAGTAGAGGTTTGTTGAGGAATGTATGGCCAAAGGGGAATGTGTATGAAATAATCAAATGATTCATAGAGTATTCAGAATCAACTAAAAGAGATGAGTAGATAAGTAAGAGAGGACAGAGTCTTTGAAAATAAATAGTAGAGATATAGAGCTTAATGAATATGAGATAGATAACTAGAAAAAGTAGAATTTTAACATCATTTGTTAATAGAATAAACTAATAGATGTATATGATTTGAAGTAGCTAAGTTGGTGCTTGGCAAAGAGGGTTAAAGCCTCCTGTAGATTGGTGTCTAAAAAATTAAGGAGTGGTGCTTCCTAACAAGTTGTGCTTGCTGAATCTTTTTGTCAAGTTAGTGCTTGAATATTTGGGGTTGGTGCCTCAAGATGAATTGGTGCTCATTAATATTGTTGACTCATTAAATATTTTATTTAGGACATGTAGTCAATGTATTGATCACTATGGTTTTTCTTCCCTTTAAGGATTTCCCACCTATATCATGTGTTATGTCTTTATGTTATTTACTATGGTTTGATTACTCAATGGATTTTGCATTGATGATTAACTAATGAACTAAGTAATTAGAAGAAAATTTTAAGAGATCATTGATTCACCCTCCCCCCTTAATGGATATGGTTCCAACAATTAGTATTAGAGCAAGTTATTCAAGGTCAGACTTGACATATGGAAGGTAGATCCTAAGAAGCACAATGTCTAGTCATCAAGTACAAGAGGGGTTTTCAAAAAACAAGGCCCCTTTGTTCACTATAAATAATTATGCCTTTTGGAGCATTATGATGAAGACCTATTTAATGGATCTCAAGTTTGAGATTTAGCAGTCAATTGTAGATTGATATACTATCCCTCAACCTCCTCCAATTAACATCATAGGAATGAAAGCAAGTGAGAATAATTCAAAGGATATAAATGCTATATCATGTGGATTGACATAATTTAAGTTTGTCAAGGTGATGCATTATGTGTTAGCTAAGGTAATTTGGGACAAGTTACATCTAATCTATAAAGGTGACACCAAGGTAAAATTGGCAAAGATAAAGACCTATATAAGATATTCTAAAGGTCTAAACATGAAGGAAGAAGAAAATATTGCAACATATCTTCTTAAATTTGATGAAGTAGTCAACATAATCAGAGGTCTTGGAGAAAATTTTAATGAGCCAACTATTATTCAAAATGTTCTAAGATTATTGACCCCTAAATTTGACTCAAAGGTGTTAGTAGTTGAAGAAGTAAAAGATTTATACAAGTTACAAATGGATGAGCTTCATGAAATACTTACTACCTATGAGATGAAGACTGGTGATGGAAAATATTCCAAAAGGGAAGCAACCTTCAAGGTTGCAAAGAAAACAAAAATTAAAAAGGTTAAAATTGACAGTGATACTAATGTTGATGAATACAAAGGTGATCCTTATTAATGATTAAATTGAGAAAAGGTTTAGGTATGTACAAAGGTAAGATATCATTAAAATGTTTCAATTATGGTAGGATTGGTCATTTTACTACCAAGTGTTCTTACAAATAAAAACATGACCATGATGAATAACAAGGTGAAGAGAATAAGAAGTCTAACAAGTATAATAAGAGAAAGAAAAAAATATTCAATAAAAAAGAGTCTATATTCTAAGGAAGACAACACCTCTTTTGAATTTAGTGATAAAGATGTCTCAGACAATGATGACTACAATTCAGACCATAGAAGTGATGGAACTTTGTTCATGGACATTGAAGTTAAAGATGGGTATAGTTCCAAAGAGAAAGTCTTCATGGATGATGAAGAAGTGGATGAATAAGAAGTCAAGGTTAATATTAAGGCATAAATTATCAGTGATTTAGATGAATTAACAGTTAAAGGAAAAAAATCAAAATTTGAAGTCTCTAGTCAAAATTCATGAAGAACAGATATGTATCCTGGAAAGTAAGATAAATAAGAGTGTCAACGAAGCTGAGGAGGACATCAAAAATCTGAAGATTTAGTTAGAAGAAGAAAATGCAAGTCTGAATTCAAAGGAATGAGAATGCAATGAGTACAAATCTAAGATAGGTTCATTGAAGGTAGATATGTAATAAATCATAGTCAAATTAAAAAATTGTCAAAAGTTTGAAAAGATTAATGGAATTATTGATGACATATTGAATAGTAAAAGGTCACATCTCATCAAAATAGGCCTTGGATACATGGATTACTAGAAGAGTATCAAGGAAGAGTAGAATATCCATAAGCCAAAGACATATGTTGATGCTCTCAAGAAATATAAGATTGTGAATGATAGTTAGAGGTCAAGATAGGTCAAGAAGATTATCGCTCCTCTCAGAGATAACAAAAGTTTCAATATATCTTTCAAATTTTTTTAAAGATCTATCCTATTAGGAAATTGAATGAAATAAGATAGATGAATTCCTTCTATGGCTATTATTTTTCTTGTAATCAATTTGGACATAGAGCTATAGATTTTAGATCAAATGCTATAAATAATCATGCTTGAAAAAGTGATATGAATAGTCATGGATGTCCATAAATATTCTCAAATTCATTTATCCAAGGGTCAAAAAATAACTAAAAATAGTGTGATTTACTATAACTAGAATATAATTAGACATATTCCAATATTATTTAGATTGGGTTATGTAAAACCCCCTATTCAAAATAGGAAGGTTTATGTTCCAGTTGATAAGAAATCATAACCTTTGAAAGTAGTGAAAAAGGAGCAAGAAAATGATGGTCCAAAGGAAGAAGAATCCATGTTAGCATAAAATTATTTTCACATTCAAGATGAGAGTTTGAAATGGTACATTGATAGTGGTTATTCAACCCATATGATAGGTGACAAGAATGGATTTATATCTTTGAAGAATACAAGTGAAGGTACAATCAATCTTGGGGACAATACAAAAGCTAATATTTATGGAAATATAATGCTAAGTATTGACAATGGGAAAACTAAAATTGAGAATGTGTTTTATGTAAAAGGACTAAATCATAATTTATTGAGTGTTAGTCAAATTTTAAATCAAGGATACACTATGAATTTTCATGATAAAGGATATGAAATAAGAAAATCAAGTTAAAAAAGATTGGTAGCAGATGCTGATAGGACTGAAAATAATTTGTATGCTTTGAATGAGATCAAGAAGGATAGATGTTATATGATTCAAGTGAATGAGAGATAGTTTTGGCACAAAAGAATGGGACATCTAAAATTTGATAACTTAATAAAGATAAGTACTAAAAAATTAGTTAGGAACATGCCTAAGATCACTAAGCCTATAAATACTATGTAAGGCATGCCAACATGGAAAAAAAACAAAAATAAGGTTTGAGACAAAATAATATTCAACTACAAAAAAGTTAGAGTTGATTCATATAGATCTATGTGGTCCAACTATAATTCAAAGTATTCAAGGTGAAAGTTAATTCATGATTCTTATTGATGATTACACTAGAATGACTTGGGTTGCTTTCTTGAAGAAGAAATATAAGGATATAGATAAGTTCAAGACATTCAAAGTTATATTTGAGAATGAGATGGACTTAAAAATCAAGTGTCTAAGATATGATAGAGGAGGAAAATTCTAGTCAAATCAGTTTGATGACTTTTGTAAGGAACATGGAATCAAGAGATAGTTTTTGGCTGCAAAGACATCATAGGAGAATAATGTGGTAGAAAGTAAGAACAAGACTATTCAAGAAATGGATAGGATAATGTTAAATGAGTCCAAATTGTCTGATATATTTTGGAAAGAGGATGTAAACACAACAGTACATGTTATAAACAAAGGTCAATTCACAATAAATAATAGTAATACCCCTTGTGAATTGTGGAAATGCATAACATATTTAGTGAAACACTTTAGAGTGTTTGGAAGAATGTGTTTCATCAAGAGAGCTGAATATGATCTAGGAAAATTTGATTAAATGGTTGATGAAGGCATCTTCCTTGGATATTATTTAGTTAGTTCTACATATATATGTCACAACAAGAGACTACAGAATATTGTGGAGAGTACAAGTGAGAGTGGATGAAACTAGATCTAAGAAGGTTAACACACAACCAAGAGTTCATACAAAGGATCTTGACCTCAAGGAATAATAAAAAGCATCAAAAGACTAATAAGTAGAAGAATAATGTCAAGAATAAGAATAATGAGAATATACAAGGGCACCTTCAATATTCATTTAGAAAAATCATGAAAAAAGTCAAATCATCGGTGATATTGATGTTGGAGTGCAAACTAGGAGATGGTTTATGAATATATTAGAAAATGTAAAATTCTCTCTATTTTAAAATATAGAACTGAATGCTTTTTAAGAATCCAAAAGTGATAAGCATTGGGTGAAATGATATGGAGGAAGAGCTCAATCAGATTGAGAAAAATGAGACTTGGGAACTTATTTCTAGACCTAAAGATAAGAATGTCATTGGAACCAAATGGGTTTTTAGGAACAAATTTAATGAATATGTTCAAGTCACAAGAAAAAAATCAAGGCTAGTACATAAAGGCTATGCTCAATCAGAATGTGTTGAATTTTAAAAAACTTTTGCACATGTGGCAAGATTGGAATCCATAGGACTATTTTTGGCATATGTTGGTTTCAAGAATTTCAAAAAATATCATATGGATGTAAATTCTATGTTTATTAAAGGAAATTTAGAAGGAGAAGTGTATATAGATAAACCTAAAGGTTTTTCTTTTTCAAGAAATAAGGACTATCTATGTAGATAGAAGAAAGCATTATATGGGCTAAAGCAAGCCCCTAGAGTGTGGTATGTAAGACTTGATAAATACTTACTTGATTAGGGTTTCAAGAGAGGTGTTTTTGATGGCAACCTTTACATAAAAATAGAAGGTGAGAATAAATTAATCATAGTTGTGTATTTTGATGATATTATCTCTAGTAGTGACTATGGAAAAATGTCTAAGGATTTTGTATAAGTTATGCAACAAGAGTTTGAGATGTCTATGTTATGGGAACTATCATTTTTTCTTGGATTGTAAGTACTTAAGTTAGATAAGGGAATATTCATCTATAAAACTAAGTACATTAAGGAAATTTTGAAGAATTTTTGTTGAGAAGTGTTGTAATTGATTTCAAGATCAAGGTTTATGTAATTAATGTCAAGGTCAAGGCTAATGTCAAGGTGCATCTAGTAAAGATGCATGGTGAAGTGGTATGTGCCAAGGAAGCCATGTGTTAAGACGAAATTTAAAGGTAACCTATTGTATCTATAGTTAGATATAATTTTAAGTAAACCTAATAATTATTTTTAGGTTGATGTCAAGGTTCAATACAAGGTAAGCATGTTTGAGTACCCGTCCTTGAGTACAAGGTTCTTGAGAAGTCTAGTCATAATAAGCATAATCATATCATGAGCATATGCATGATGTGAATGAAGAGGTATGTATATAGGTATGATATTTTATAATTATAACAAAATTATTATGATTAAAGTGTATAATCATAAATGAGTGTTTTAAGGTTAGTTTTTAAGCTTTAAGTACATGAGAAGCCTATTCATGATGCTCGCCATAACATGAAGAGACCCTATGAGAAGGTATAATCTTGGTAGAATATGAATGCAAAGAGAATAAGAAGATATATTAGGTTGTTTTATTATGCTTATTATTATTTGGATCACTTAGGTGAGTCTCAGGGTAAGTCTACAAGGGTAAGGCTTACAGACCTAGTATGCAACTAGACCATCTCTAAACCCTACTTGGCCTAAAGAGGAAACATGAGCTATTGACAAGACATATGATTATTGTTTGACATTATATGAGTATTTTATATTTTATATTATCATTTATATAAGATGGAGATCATATTTAAAGAGACTTGAAGGCTAGTTTTAAGGACTAATGTGACTTGCAAGTCAAAGCCTAGAGAGCAAAGAGAGAGAGCATGGCCTAATAAGGTATGAGGTTATATTTAAAAGGAAATTATGTATATGTGAGTGTTTTTAGAGGTATTTCATGTTTTTTCAAATATTTTTACCAAATTTTAAGTCAAAATTTGAATCTTAGGGCAATAAAAAGTGTTTTAAGGTCTATTGAGTGCACAGAATGGAGGGTTCTCAACCCAATAAGAACTTTCAAGTGTTCATTATAATGTGTAACCTATGAATGGGAACCTAATATATTAATGGTATATGTGTAATGTTACTATATCAAATTTCCATTCAATGGTTTCTAGAATGAAGGGCTAAGCTTTATAAATGATTGTTAAGACTAGTAGATGGTTTAAGCCCTCAAAGAACCCTAATAGTGACCCAATGAGAAATATCTTGTTATATAATTATTATAATGGTTTTTTATGACTATTTAATTGATTTTATGCCATATTAAACTCTCATGGGCATTTTCATGTGTGATTGGTTTGTTAGGTGAGTGAGTGGAACCTACTGGAAAGGCCTTGTTTCTTAGATATTTAATGTAGCAATCAAAGTTGATAAATGGATGAGGATTGAATATTTAGATTTTTATATTATTTCCATTGTTTTTAATGAGTATTTTATATCCCTAATATTTTATAAAATGATCATATAAGTTAGCATATTGCTAAAAAGCCTAATGGTGCAAATAGTGAGAAAACTAGAGATAAGTGAGAAGGTGATTAGGGATGTGTTATCATGCATTACGGATGATTAAAAGTTATTGAATATGTTTTTAAATACCATTAATAAATTTTAATATTTCATATTATATTTGGATATCATTTTATATGATGAAAATGTTGCTCATATGTTGGCATGTCTAGTTCAGATGAGATAGTGAGGTACTAGACTATGAGATTGGTTTATAATACCAATATTGTCATTTAACCATGTTATATTTATATTTTATAGTTATATAATTATATCATATGATCATAAAAAATTATTTAAAATCTATAAAAATGTTGACACAAGTGTGGAAGGTCAAAATTGCCCTGATTAGTCTTCAAGATAAACTGGCAATTTTAGGTAAGCAAGTTGAAATGATGAGTTTGAGGCTCTATGCCCTGATTTAAAGTATCCAATAAACATGATTTTTTTTTTGGACATATATGTACTATCCATTATTTTTATAATATTTTATAGTTATTTAAATGTTGAATACAAAAAGCGTTAACTAGTTCAAGTTTGACTGTGTGTATTGAAGACAAAAGATTGGTCTACAAGACCAATATTTGGAATTAAAATTTGTGATAATTGTACATAAGAGTGATATATATATTTAAAATAATATATTTAAGTATTTATATGTTATATTAATTATTATTTTAGGTGTTTAAGATCAAGTTTCCATGACTATGTTTTGAGGCTAGTTGACAGTTTTGAGTGGGCTACTTGTAGAAAAGGGTTTGAGTACTTTTGCCCTAAGTTGGGAAGTTAAAATAATATTTTAATGTCCATGAGTTCATATATATATATATATATATATATATATATATATTCCATAGTTTCTTTTAAAATTTGTGTTTATGCTTCAGTTATTTAATACAAACTTTCTGGGTATGCATAGGCCTAATATGAACAATACTAATGGTGTGCTCCAAGTAGTGGTTTGAGCTAAAAAGTGTTATGAATACTATATGAGATTAAAAAGGATATTTTTGATTTTTTTATGATACTTTACCATATTTTTTATATTTTTGATGTATTCCAAGGAAGACAATGTGTAACGTGTCTTAGAATAGACATAATAGGATTAGGTCTCTATGAGACCTAAAGGTAAGATAAGACCTAATTGAGATAGTTTAGACCTAAAGATACTCAAATAAAATTTGATCCATGTATATGAGATGGAATAATATAAATTTAATGTCTGAAATAAGAGGGTAATGGTGTTTGGTTGAATAATAAGGATATGAACAAGTGACTTGTATAAATACTAGGTAGTTTTAGGCCTAGTGAAGTGTGCAGAGATTAAGAAAATAATATAACACATTGGTGAGAATAATAAGGTATTATAAACCATAAAAATAGCATATAATATTATTTATGAAGATTTTACACAGTTTTTACATATGAGGATCAAGTTCACATGACCTAATCAAGTGAATAAGGGAGTTAGTTGAGCGAAGAAGGATAGAGTCTAGTTTGAGAGGGATAGAAGTGAGTGAAGAGATGAGGAAGGTGGTCATAATTAGCTGGTTGAGAAACATAGTTTTATAAATGTGATAAAAAAAATAAGGTGACTAAGTTGGTGCTGAGTCATCTAGGGGGTTGGTGCCTCCTTGTAAATAGGTGTTTGTTAAAGCCTAGTCAAGTGGGTGCTTAGCTAGTTAGGGTTGGTGATCCATGTGTAGTTGGTGCTTCACTAAAACTGATGTTTGTATTATATTAATGTATTAAATTTATTTATATCAGTGGGTTTTCATCCCCTCTAGGATTTACCACACGTAATTTATGTTATCTTGTGTTCTTATGCTTCATGCTTGTATAGTTTATTGTTTATACATTGTTTGATCTACATGCTTGAATGAATGTTCATGAATAATTAAGTGAAATTTAAAGAAATTTTTTTTAAGGATGATTCACCCCCACCTATCATTAAATTTACTTCTAACATTTATTAGTAGATATTGGTCCTTTTAGGTAGGTCTAAAATCCTAAAGGAAGATCCTAGAAGCAAGGATGGCTAGTTAGCAAGCTGAAGGGGGTTTATCTACTAGTATGGATATGAGATTTATTGGATATAATTATAAATTTTAGAATGTTAGGATGAATATTTATTTTATGTCTTAAGTTCATGATATTTGGCAGTCAGCTGTGGATGGCTATAGTGTTCCTCCTATTCCACCAACTAATGTAGCATGTAAGAAATCTAGTGAAAATAAATCCAAGGCAATGAATGTTATTATTCATGGCATATTAAAGGTAGATATTGTGAAGGTAATTCACTATGAATTATCTAAATGAATATGAGATAAATTAAATACTATATATGAAGAATACACCAAGGTGAAAATGGCAAATTTATAGACCCATCAAAGATAGTTTGAAAGCTTAAATATGAATGAAGATGAAACCATTACATCTTTCCTATTGAGGGCTCATGAAGTTGTCAGTGTCATTAGAGGATTGGGAGAAGAAGTTAAATAATATACTATTGTTAAAAAAGTATTGAGATGACTAACTCCAAAGTTTGACTCTAAAGTGTCTATAGTAGCAGAGATGGAATATTTGGACAAGCTAGAGATGGATCGGCTTCATGGCATATTTATTGCCTATGAGGTGAGAACTAATGAAGGAAGACCTCAAAATAAGGAAGTAGATTTAAATTTTAGAAGAAGGTAAAATCCAAGAAGGTCAAGGATAAATAATTTTTAGATGTTGATGATGATCAACCGATAGCCATGTTTTCAAAGAAGTTGATGTTTGGATATTGTAAGTCTAAGGGTGAATTGCCCTTCAAATGTTTTAAAAATGGAAAGATTGGTCAATTTGCATCCAAATGTCATAACAAGGATAAATTTGATCATGATGAATAACATGATGAACATCATGGAAATTAGAAGAAGACCTATAAGCCTGATAAAAATAAGGAGTTCAAGAAGTATGAAGGTAAGAAAGGAACTTTCAAAAATAAGAGAAATTATTATACTAAAGAAGTTAACTCTTCTCATGTAAGTGACTCGAGTGAATTTGAGAGAGATGATTATAGTAATGAACATGAAAATGAAAATAATGAAACCTTATTCATGGCCATAAAATTAGAAAATGAGGGTTGATCAAATGGGAAAGGCCTTATGGTTGATGTAGAATCAAATGAAGAAGAAGCTGAAGTGAACCTTGAAGCAGATTTCGTAAGTGCCCTAGAGGATTTGAAGTTCCAAAGGAGAAAGAATCATAAACTAAGATCACTATTTAAAGAAAATTATGAGCATATTGCCTTGTTTGATGAAATGATGAGTAACACTTTCAAGGAGTATGGTGAGATCATCAACCAAATTGAGGCACAAATGGAGGTAGTCAATGCAAGTCTAAAGGATAAGGAAGATGAATGCATTAGGTATGAAACTGAAGTATAATCCCTAAAATATGATTTGGATCAAGAATATATCAAGGTGAAGAACTTTGTGAAATTTTAAAAGAGCACTGAAGCTCTAGATGATATCTCAAGTAGTCAAAAGTCTACAAGTGACAAGACAAGTCTTGGTTTTAAAAGAGACTAAAAGGTGGAAACTCAAGTCAAAGAGAAGTCTATTTAAGAAAATAAGGTAAACATGAAAATACCTATCAAATAACTTAATGCTATATGGTATGCTAGTTCATTCAATGGTTACTATTTTTTATGTAGTCAGTTTGGTCATAAATAAAGAGAGTGTAAAAGACCCTCCAAGAATGAGTACTAATGGAACTATGAAAGGAGTCACAATTCACATCAAGAAAATGGTATTTATATGGTGGTTTTATATTTATATAGATATCATAATATAGGACACATTGTAAGATTCTTTCCTAATAGATTTAGAAGGTCATCAAGTCAAAATAGGAGGTTTGAAGCCCCTAAAATGCAAGAAAGAAGGCAAATGAATATATAAAAATGAAAGATAGTGAAGATGAGTCATGATCAGTCTATAAGATCAAGTGGACTATTTTTTATGATAGATCATGCTTCAGATGTAAAATCAAGTCAAAAATACATATTGTCAGTTGAAATTGATGATTAAATGATTGATGAAGAGATCAAACCTATAGTGCCAATCAAGTCTAAAAGTATATTGAAAATCATTACGTCTTGTGAAAGCATGGAGATCTAGGAATCTCCTGAACTGGTATTGTTTTAGTACTCCATTGAAAGGAGTGACTTCACTAGGATTCATGAAGACACTCTTCTGTTATCAAAATCATGATCGATGCTTGGTTTGAGGGGGATCTATTTAGGTTGTTGACTGAGTTTGATCTATGTTAAGAAGTGGACTTGTGTTTTTAGTTCATCTAAAAGAGGTATGCATTAAGTGGGATCTAGTTCTTGTGTTTCATCATAACCTATGTTACAAGAAGGTGTGATTACATATGGTAGTTTTTTGAATACTCTTTGTCAATAATGTTAAAGGGGGAGAAAGTTCAATATGGGAGTTTTGACCAGTTGGGGCGATGAGAGTGCTCAAATTGAAGAATTTTTTTACATAAATGATAAAGGGGGATATTTTTTATAAGTGTTTTCATTTATGTAATTTTCAAGGTTGATGTCATTAATGTCAAAGTTAAGGTTGATGTCAAGGTACATCTGGTAAAGATGCATGGTAAAGTGGTATGTGACAAGGAAGCCATGTGTCAAGAGAGAATTTAATGGAAAGATATTATCCTTATATTGAGAGAGAACTTGAAGGAAACATAATTATTATTCTTAAGTTTATGTCAAGGTTAAATATAAGGTAAGCATGTTTGAGTACCAATCCTTGAGTATAAGGTTATTGAGAAACCTAGTTATAACAAGCATAGTCATATCATAAGCATGTGCATGATGAGCATGGAGAGTTATTTATCGAGGTATGATATTATATAAGGATCATAAAATTCATATGATAAAATTTTATAAGCATCAAGGAGTGTTTCAAGGTCAGTTGTTAAGCTTCAAGTACTTGATAAGCTTAGTCATGATGCTAGTCATATCATGACGAGACCCTATGAGAAGGTATAATCTTGGTTTCCTAGTGATATGAATGCACAAAGGAATGAGAGAATATATGAGGTTGTTTTATTATTATTATGAGGTTTTGGATTACTCAATTGAGTCTCAAGGTAAGCCTATAGGGGTAATACCTACAAGACCTAGTATGCAACTAGACCATCTCTGAACCTTGCTTAACCTAATGAGGAAACATGAGATGTTGACAAGAGATATGAAGATTTTTTAACATTATTTGAGTATTTTATATGTTTTATGATCATGTATATAAGCTGGATAACACATGTAAATATATTTAAAGGTCAATTTTAAGGCCTAATATGACTTGTAGGTCAAAGCCTAGAGAGCAAAGAGAGAGAATATGGCCTAATAAGGTATGAGGTTTTTTTTCCAAGGTAAGTATAGATAAGTGAGTGTTTTAATATTTATTTAATGTTTTTAAAAGTATTTTTACTAAATTTTAGGTCAAATTTTGAAGGTTAAGACAATAAAAAGTGCTTTAAGGTCTCTTAAGTGCACATAATGGAGGGTTATCAACCCGAGAAGGACTTTCAAGTGTTCATTGGCATGTGTAACCTATTAATGGAAACATAAGATATTAAATTTATATGGGGAAGGGTCGTATTTAAAATTTACAATAATTGGTTTCTATAATAGGGGGCTAAGCTTTATGAATGATCATTAAAACTGGAAGATGGTTTAAACCCTCAAAGAACCCTAATATTGACATAATGAGAAATATCTTATTATAAAGTCATAATAATGGTTTTTTATGGATATTTAAGTGATTTTAGGTTTTATTAAACTCTCCAAATCACCTCAAAGTGTGATTGGTTTTTCAAGTGAGTGAGTGGACCCTACTGGAAAGGCCTTATTTCTTGAAGATTTATTGTAGCAATTAGAGTTGATCGAGTCAAAGTTTCTAAACAAATGAATTTTGAATATTTATGATTTTATATTATTTACATGGTTTTTTTATCAGGCCATAACCATAATATGTGTTAAACTAGTAATACAAGTTCACCTATCGCTAAAAAGCCCAATGGTGCAAATAGTGAGAAAACTAGGTAAAAGTGAGAAGGTGATTAGGGATGTGTTATCATGGATTATGTATAAATAAAGGTATATGGATATGTTTTTAAATACATATAATAAATTTTAATATTGGATATAATATTCTTAGATCACTTCATATGATGAAAATGTTGCTCATATGTTAACCTATCTAGTTTAGATGAGATAGTGAGGTAAAAGACTATGAAATTGGTTTGCAAGACCAATATTGTCATTTAACCATGTTGTATTTATATATAATATTTGTATAATGATATCATAATATCATAAAAATTCATTTAAATTCTATAAATTTTTTAAAAAAGTGTACAAGGTCAAAATCACCATGATTAGTCTTCAAGGTAAATTGGCAATTTTGAATAAACAAGTTACAATGATGAGTTTGAAGCTTTATCCCATGAGCTAAATTATAAAATGCATATGATGTTTTTTTTGGGAAATAAATTTCATATAATTTATTTATATAATATTTTATAGTTATTGAAAATGATTGAAATGTTGAAGACAATAGAGGTTAACTAGTTCAAGTTTGATTGTGTGTACTGAAGACAAAATATTGGTTTGCAAGACCAATATTTGGTATTAGAACTTATGATAATTTTAATTGAGAGTGATATAGAGATTTAAAATAATATATTTAAGGTTTCAAATTTCATATTAATTATTCTTTCAGGTGTTGAATATCAAGTTTCCATGATTATGTTTTGAGGCTAGTTGATAGTTTTGAGCGGGCTACTTGCAGAAAAGGGTTTGGGTACTTTTTCCCTATGTTGGGAAGTTTAAATAATATGGTGATTTAAATGAGGTCATTTATATTATATATATAATATTTTTTTCCATGGTTTCTTTTAAAAAATTTGTTTATGCTTCAGTTATTTAAGATAGCCTTTCTGGGTATGTACATGCCTAATATAAACATTACTAATGGTGTGATCCAAGTAGTTGTTTGAGCTAAAAAGTGTTATGAGTCATAGATGAGATTAGATAGTATATATTTTATTTTTTTATGATATTTTATTTCTATGTGTGTATTTTTAAAGTATTTTAAGGAAGAAAAAGTGTAACATGTTTTAGAATAGACCTAATGGGATTAGGACTCTATGAGACCTAAAGATGAGATAAGACCTAATTAAGATAGGTCAGACCTAAAGGTACTAAAATAACATTTTATCCATGTATATTATATTTCATCATATCAATTTCATGGCTGACCTAAGAGGGTAAGGGTATTTGGTCGACTAATAAGGATATGAATAAGTGACTTGTATAAATACTAGGTAGTTTAAGGCCTATTGAACTGTGGATAGAGTAAGTGAATAAGATAACACATTGGTGAGTAGAAGAAGATATTATAGGCCATAAAAATTGAATATAGGATCAATGATAAATATTTTACATAGGTTCTTCATATGAGCAAAGAAGGCTAGATGCTAGTTTGAGAGGGATAGAAATGTGTGAAGAGATAAGGAAGGTGGTCATCAAATATTGGTTTAGAAACATAGTGTTATAAAGGTGATAAAAAAAATTATGTGATTGAGTTGGTTCTGAGTTATCTAAGGGGTTGGTGCCTCCTTGCAAGTAGACTCTTGCTAAAGCCTAGTCATAAGGTTGTTTGGCTAGTTAGGGTTGGTACTCCATGTGTAGTTGATGATTCACTAAAATTGATGTTTGTCCTAAATTAATATAATACATTTGTTTATATCAATTTTTTTCAACCCCTTGAGGTTTTCTCACACTTAAGTTGTGTTATATTGTGTTCTTATGTTTCATGCTTATATAGTTGATTGCTTATGCATTATTTGATCCACATGCTTGAATGCATGTTCATGAATGCTTAAGTGGAATTGAAAGAAAGGTTTTTGAATACTGATACACCCTCCCCCCTCTCAGTCATTTTTCTTCTAACAAGTTTTATATGGAAGACAATAAATCATTAAGTACTTCAATGATAACAAGTTGCACGTTGAGTCAAGAAGATAAGTCATCAGAAGTCAATCAGACCTTGTAAAGATCTATGATTGGAAGTCTATTGTATACTAATGCATATTGAATTGATATCATGTAGGAAGTAGGTTAGTGGAAATATTTCATTCAAAATGAAAATAAACATGCATATAAGTAGTCAAGAGGATATATATATATATCTGAAAGGTATTATGGACTTTGGTTTTGTGGTACTCAAAATGTAATGATTTCACTTTAACAACATATATTTATGCATATTGGTCATGTAGCATTAATGATATAAATAACACAAGTGATGGTGCATTATTTCTTGAAAAGAGTCTTATGTCATGGTTAAGTAAGAAACAATCATCAGTTTCCTTGTCCATAGATGAAGCTGAGTACATAGCAGTAGCATCATGTTGTACACAAGTTTTATGGATGAAATAGACCTTGAGTGACTTTAAGATTAAGAATGAAATTATAATTTCTATATTATTTTATAGTACCAATTCCATTAACATATCTAATAATCTAGTCATGCATTTTTGGACTAAGCATGTTTCGATCAAGTATCATTTTCTAAGGGAGAAGGTAGCTAATTAGATTGTCAAACAAGAGTATGTAACCACAAAAGAATAAGTTGAAGATATTTTTACAAAACCTCTTCCAAGGGAAACATTTGAGTTTTTAAGGTAGGAATGGGGAGTAATTCCTTCTTCTATCAATCACTAAGAAAGGTATGGATTGAGGGGGAACTAACCTTTGGGTATCTTTTAGCTTTGAGGATCAAGAGTCAAGAGTCTATGACAGTCAAAAGATGTTCAAGTGGCAGTGAGTAGTATCTTGTAATTTTCTAAGGAGACGTTTATGGAATTTTCATTAGGAAAATGAAGATGGATATGATTAGTTTTGAAGAAGTAGCACTTTTTTTGGGATTAAATAGACTTCAAGGAGAAATAATGAATTAGTAGAAATAGTTGTATAAGGAAGAGAAATAACAGGTTTTGTAACTACTATCTAGTTGCCTTTGGTGAAGCAATGACAATGGAAGTTATGTTCTGGTGTAAAGGTATGCTTATTGAATGATAAAATATACTTAGGTCATCAACATGTAAAGGTTTGCCATCAAGGAAAAAGGGGGAGTTTGTTGAGATGTTATCATTAATTTCAAATGGTTTGTTATTAATTAAATAATATGATCATTGATGTCAAGGAATTTATGTTGATAAGAGTCTGTAGTTTATGCAAAGTCCATAGCTATTGATTGAGTCTATAGCTTGTCATAAAATTTGTTTTTTGTGAAATATACAATTGGCCAAGAGAATTTTTATCTATATTTTACATCATATAGAGACATAGAAATAGACTACAAAATTAATTTAGACTAAATACCATTGAATAAGTTATTGTGTGAAGTAAGGTGATCTAAGGATTATGGAGAAGAAGATCATGTCTGGAGCTACTAGGTGAGTATCTATAGACTATATCAGGTAGGTTATGAACTATATTAGGATTTATATAGACTACATTAGGTTTTTTAAGGACTGCATCGAGTTTTCTATGGATTGCATTAAGGGTGTTATGAACTACATCAGAGCTACTACAAAGTGTATCAAGAATACTACAGACTTCAATAGAACTGCTATAAACTTGTTTGGAAAGTTTTTTTACATATACCCTAATGATTGTTTGGTTTATTCCATCCTCAGGCTGACCTATGTGAGTGAGATTTTATATAAGCTACTGTGAATTATGTTTTTAAAAGGGAATAAAATTTATATAAGATGATTATAGAGTTTTTTTATCGACATTCAAGAGTTTTTTGGTCAATGTCTTGTATATAAGCAATATCAAATTATCTTTTTGAATATTTTGGAATAAAGAGGATGAATATATAAATTCAATGAGGAGCATAACATAGATACATTGAGGAATGGATGGATATAGAGGATGATTATATAAACCTGCTAAAGAGCAGAGTAGATGTATATTAAGGAATGGATGGCTAAAGAGGTGTGAGTATGAAATCATCAAATGATTAATAGAGTATTCAAAATTAGCTATAAAATATGAGTAGAGAAGGTAGAGAGGATAAAGTCTTTGAAAATAAATAGCCAAGAAAGAGATCCTCTAGAATCTAAGATCTATAAGCAAAGAAAGTATATTTATACCATCATTTGTTGATAGAAGCAATTGAGAAAGGTGGATGATCTGAAGTAGTTAATTTGGTGATTGATAAAGGGGGTTGAATGCACTTATAGATTGGTGTCTATAAAATCAAGGATTTGGTACTTCTTATTAGGTTGGTGCTTGTTGAATCTTTTTATCAAGTCAGTGCTTAACTATCTGGGGTTGGTGCCTCAAGCTGAGTTGGTACTCAACAATCTTTTTGACTCATTACATATCTAATTTTGGACATTTAGTGATCACTGTGGGCTATTTCCCTTTAAGTTTTTCCACTTATATCATGTTTTATGCCTCTTATGTTATTTACAATGGTTTTAATGAATATGGATTTTTCATTGATTCTTGACTAACGAACTAAAGAATTAGAAGAAATTTTTAAGAGCTCACTGATTCACCCCACCTCTCAGTGGTTATGCTTAGAAAAAGATGAAGAATGAGGGTTTTAAAATTTAATGAGTAGTGATAGTCAATGACCCTAATCTAAATGAACCAGAGTGAAGGTAAATCAAACCTAGAAGCATCTAGGTGGTCACATCATTTTCAAATAGGTATTATGTATAGGACACCTATATTAGGTTCAAATAGTAGCATCAATATAATTATCCAAGGTTGAGGCTAGTGTATGTGGCTCCAGATGTACTCAATCCAAATTTGGTGATTGTTCCAAAATTATCTTCAAATTTATTTCCTACCTATTCTAGATCTATAGATGTGTTAGCATCAAAACCAACTAAGCACATTACTTATTTGTCATTTCCATATATAGCATAATTATTCTTACAATTTTTAGTATATCCTAATTTAATGAATTTAACATATATTATATCTAAGTTTAGCATCTAATGGGACTAAAAAAGAGATAGTTTATCACCCTTGTACCTTAGGCTATCTCTATCCCAATTAAATTTAGATAACACCAATCTAGATTTTTAGGGCTAAATAAGTTGTTTGAACTTAAACCAAATAGCTCATTTTACACTTGGCATGCCCTTATCTCGTGGTAGTCAATTTCAAAGTATAAAACTATAGAGTACATACAAGTGAAAAGTACATAATGTATATAATTTTGTGTAATGTATAAAATTTTATATGTATGTTGTAATATGATTGTACATAAAATAATGTAGAATATGAAAGAACTCTTTTGGTTTAGAAGTAAAATTGAAAGAATACAAAATGATAGAGATTTTTTAAGCTCTATAAATATTGTATAATTTTAAAGGAAAAGTAGTTATAATATATAATATAATAATATAAATATATATTTATGGTTCATTGATTGTTTCTATATTTTTCTATGTATGTCTATTTTCTTATTCCTTTTGAATATGTGTATTCAATGTAACGATGTATGAACTGCATTGATAAACTGATTTTAAATGAATATATCCTAAGTATGAATGAATCGAATTGCCATATCCCTATCTAATTTTTAGAATCTATAATTAAATTCATAAAAAAAACTTTAACATGTTCTGATGGGAAATTTATAGTAACCTTTACTAAAATGATGTGGTGAATGAGGATTATGAAACATGATAAAATGACTATGGGGTCAAAGAGATATATAATGATGGTTGTATAAAATAATTCATAAATTAATATAATAGGCCATATGAATTATAATCAATATGAATGAAATCATAACAAATCACATTCATGGGAAAATATATGATGTTTTTTGGTGTGCGATTCCCAAACTATTAGTTGATTGGTTATCAAGAACTAAATATTATTAATTTAGGCTGAAAGAGACAAAAACACTTGTCTTAACTGAAGAAAATTTAGAAAATATATGAAACTTGGTCACTAATTAGATGCATGAGATATACCTTTGAATAAAAAACACTATTGGTGGATATGCCATTAATTTTTTATGTAAGGGTACATTGCATTTGAAGCTACACATGATTTATTTGTAAGAAGAATTAAATGATTTTTTTTGCAATGAATACCCTTTTGAATATGTCAGTTATAGAGAAGGAAATGATGTCAATCTTGACTAATATGGAGTAATCATCTAGGGCACTATATGGATGCATACTAGAGGAGGTGAATGATGAGGAATTGAGTGAAGGAACTTGAACTTGAACCTATAATATGGAGAATTTAAAAAAGAAAAAAAAGAAAATAATTCAAGGGATTAAGAGAGAGAGAGAGAGAGTTGCGACAAGAAAAAATGATGAGATAAACATAATGATCCTCATGTAACTACAAGTAGGAGTATAATAGAGACTTTGAATATTATGGGAGGGTAAAAAACTCTAATGGAATTTAGATACTAGGAAGATGGGGAAATAATATTACCTAAAGGAATTAAAGGAATGAAAGAGATCAAAAAGAACATATGTGATTGGGAAAGTGAATTGGATAAAGTGAAAGAAAGAGAATAGGGAGAGGTTAAAAACAAGGAATTATAATAGTGAGATGGTATGTTTAATAAGCATTTACATGTGAGGATATTATTTATAGAATAAGATGGACAATATCTTGAATATTTTTTGTGAAATTATACAATTTGGTTAGGTTCAAGTTAAATTGAAAGATATCCCTCAGATAAGGATCATTCATTCCAACGGGATGCATACAATGTGCCTAATTTATTAACATGGTTAAGTAGTGTATAATTTGAGAGAAAAAACTAAGTGGTTTGATCATTTCAAAAAAAAAATTGGGAAGATAATTTTATAAACTTATAAGTTTCTAAAATATCAAAAGACTAGTTCTACCAAGCTAGTTGTAGTGAACCTTAAGACACATGTGAATTTTAGTTCAAAGTAGCCAGTTATTTCAAGTGTGATATTGATAATCATGGATTTAAATCTTGGAAATATTTTAACCCTAACAAAATATGATGGGTATACTTATCCCAAACAATATTTATTGGGCTATGAAATTAAATGGTAGGTTAAAGGTGTCATAATCAATGACATTAATAAATTCAAGATCATAAGAGGCTTGAGATGAAGAGATATATATTTAATATATAAAAATTATCCAACAATAATGGACATGATATATGTCAATAATAAAATTATTAGGGAGTTCAAGATGCAAAAATGGCCAATCTAAACTATTTAGGAATTGCAAAATACTTGGAAAATATTAGGAGAATTAGTTTGGAATTATGATCATAGATTCTTGATGTTACAAGATGACTAAATTTATAGTTTTATGACATAGAAAAATATTATTATTTTTTGGAAGGCCTACGAACTAGGATATAGTATTTTATCACAAAAACTTAGTTTTATTGTAAGGTTGAATCTTGATTGGTTGTGATATAGGTTGAGAAAATAGAGGAATATGGATAAAGTACATAGCCTACTATAAAGATAGATGTTAAGATAGATTTTGTCCTAAAAAATATAGAATAATTTCATGATATAAATAGATGCAACCTATATATATGGAACATAAAGTGTGGTAAGGAATGGAACCATAATAATTATTATCCAAAAGTTAATATGGAGTTCTACAAAGTTTGTCGCATAGTGGGAAATCCCACTACCAAGTGCTACATTTTGTAGTAATACATAGATCAACTACATATCATTTATTATAATTTTTTAAAATACCATAATCATGATGAGAATAATTTTAGATAACTTTAGGAGCTAAAGGAAGTCATCACTATGAATGTAGTCGTGGTAGATGCATAGTTGATTCGAACTACAAAACCTAGAATTTCAAGTCCCAATGTGGAGATGAATCAAGCTACATAATATGATACTAGATGGATGGCACAATTTAATTAGTATCATCTCTATGGTATCATAATATGTACACTATGGTCACCTTAGTACCAAGTTGGATGGACACCTCCATACCCACAACATTATCAACCTTGGAATTCTCTAACTACACTGCAACAAGCAATATGGACTCCATCTTACCCTTAGAGATAGTATGGGGAATATGATGGGAATGTAAAATAAGGGTCAGTTAGTCCTCAAAGGCATGGAGGATATCAAGGTGGATAAAGAGGAAGATACAATAGATTAAATCAAAATCATAGATCAAATGATAGATAGAGGAGATAACTTATTATTTTATGTGCAGTGGATATAATCATATCACAACAAATTATGTAATGATAAAAAAATATGTATGTTTAATAGTATTAGGGAAACATAATAGATAATATTATCCAATCCTAGAGAAGCAAATAAATGTGAAGCTAATACACAATGTGAATATGTTAAATATACAACTAAAATATCTTATGTATCTACAAGTTGCCACTCAAAAATAGTAAAAAGAGAAAGGATTTCCACCTTTGGATATATGACAATAGAATTTAATCAGTAAGGTTCTAAAATAAAATTATCCAAGCCATATCAAGGAGAAGGTTCTAATTTATGAAGTAGTGTAGTTACTATAGATTATAAAAATAAAAATGCTTCTAAAGGAGATGTGTTTTATAAATGCATAAATGTATGGGAATATTATTAACATATTGAGACAATATAGATAAATTACAAATTTTATGGATCTTCTAAAGCTGATGATTACTCCACATAATGAAGACATATAGTTAATATCACTAAATTGATGCATAACCTATTAGACTGCACAAAAAGATGACATAAATTAACTAAAAGGCTAGTCTAGTATGTGAAAACAAAGAAGCCATGGGATGTTGATTCTTGAATGAATATTTAACTTATCGAATATGTAGTTTTAAATATTTTCTTTGATTTTGGGAGAATAGTAAATGATTTCTTGGTCTACATGGGAGGCCATTGCATGACCTAATCTTTTATACAACCTAGTTACACTGAATCTCATAGATTACAAAAGATTATAACCTATTTTAATGTTGTAATATGTATAAATATAATTTGTTTATCTAAGTGTATGAGGGGAATTTGAAGTCATTGATATGAATATTGGGACAAAGTGGGCCTATAATTGTTAGCTAACTAATAGTACAATAAATAATCAATTAGAGGCTTATTAAAAATACAAGATCATCATCATACTTTTGAACAAGGATGAACTAAAGCCATACATCATTGATAAGTATCATACATCACCATATTCCTATGGAGGATAAATCTAGTTTAAGGTAGGCACATAACTAAAATCATAAGCTTTGCAAAACAAAGGGTTCCCTAATTTCATACAATAGATACAACCAAGTCTAGAGTTAAAATATAAATAGAAGCTTTCATAATAACCTATAAAATTAATGGAATAAGTAATATAATTCCACATGGAGGAATTCAATTCTCCATCCATAAGGTCCCTCACAAAATCAAAAGTGGATCTACTATAATAGGTGACTTAAAAAGATATCGACTACATAAAACTCAATCATGAGGGAACCCTAACATGGGAAGATATGAGTTATATTATGGGTAATTTAAATACGCATACATTGAAATAGGCAAAAGGATACCACAAGGTAAGGCCAATGATAATGGTTTTTTCTACTGAGAGATAATTGCCTCAATATTTCACAACAAAGGATTTAGTGCAATTTATTTATAACAAAACACCATGTTACTAATATAAAATTTAGGTCATTTTACTAAAATATATGCTCAAATATGTTATTATGACATGGTGGGAAGTTTACCATTATAATAAATTGCATTAGGAATCAGCTTGTAATCTAACAAGAGCTTGGTTCCAAGTAGCGTATGAGATCTATGATCAATGGCCATTATTCCAAGAATTTTAGTGCCCTAAATTTCACATTCATAGGTGTATCAATATATGGTATTCACAAGGTATATAACCAAAATACTAGGTGTATGTATTCTACCATACTCTAAACCCTTTACCATAAAAATGGATATGTACTAGGAGAGTAGGCATCCGATTAAGAACTAGTTATAGGTCCAACATGATTTTATACAAACCTTTGTATTTGAGGATGAGAATCAAAAAGTACAAATATATCTCCAAAATTTGAATATGTTTTTATGTAATGGATGGAAGGAAGACATACTAACTATGCCATATAAAAGTTTATAGGATAAAGCAACTCGGGACATGAGCAAAGCTATTAAAAATTATAGGGGCTAATTTATAGAGTTTTTTTTAAATCATGTAATATTATTCTATATAATATAGATAAGGAAAAATTTAATGATAGTGTGGAGTATTTATATTTAAAGGGTTTATTTTATCATGAATGTTAGATAGAAGAGCCTCAATTCAACATCATATAGCAAATAGACAATATGCAGTTATGAAGTTTAAATATTCAAAAGCATGAACGGAAAAGGGCACCAAGAGACTCTCTTCAAAATGGTCTAAATGTGTGTGTGTGTGTGTGTGTGTGTGTGTGTGTGTGTGTGTGTGTGTGTGTGTGTGTGTGTGTGTGTGTGTGTGTGTGTGTTTGTCTTTGTGTGTGTATTCTCAAATTTGAGGTGGAAACTCTTATTTGATCCAAGGTTGGGGGCATGGTCCTCTCATCCTTATATGATTTTAAAAAAAACTCTATAAATTAGCCCGTATAATTTTTAATAGCTTTGCTCATGTCCCAAGTTGCTTTATCCTATAAACTTTTATATGGCATAGTTAGTATGTCTTCCTTCCATCCATTACATAAAAACATATTCAAATTTTGGAGATATATTTGTACTTTTTGATTCTCATCCTCAAATACAAAGGTTTGTATAAAATCATGTTGGACCTATAACTAGTTCTTAATCAGATGCCTACTCTCCTAGTGCATATCCATTTTTATGGTAAAGGGTTTAGAGTATGGTAGAATACATACACCTAGTATTTTGGTTATATACCCTGTAAATACCGTATATTGATGCACCTATGAATGTGAAATTTAGGGCACTAAAATTCTTGGAATAATGGCCATTGATCATAGATCTCATATGCTACTTGGAACCAAGCTCTTGTTAGATTACAAGCTTATTCCTAATGCAATTTATTGTAATGGTAAACTTCCCACCATGTCACAATAACGTATTTGAGCATATATTTTAGTAAAATGACCTAAATTTTATATTAGGAACATGGTGTTTTGTTATAAATAAATTGCACTAAATCCTTTGTTGTGAAATATTGAGGCAATTGTCTCTTAGTAGAAAAAAACCATTATCATTGGCCTTACCTTGTGGTATCCTTTTGCCTATTTCAATGTATGTGTATTTTAATTACCCATAATATAACTCATATCTTCCCATGTTAGGGTTCCCTCATGATTGAGTTTTATGTAGTTGATATCTTTTTAAGTCACCTATTATAGTAGATCCACTTTTGATTTTGTGAGGGACCTTATGGATGGAGAATTGCATTCCTCCATGTGGAATTATATTACTTATTCCATTATTTTTATAGGTTATTATGAAAGCTTCTATTTATATTTTAACTCTAGACTTGGTTGTATCTATTGTATGAAATTAGGGAACCCCTTGTTATAGTCATGTGCAACTGCATAATAGGTTTGTTGGTTGTTACCATCCTAACCTTGGTTTTGTCCATTGTTATGTCATTGTGGGTTTTGATACTGATTTTGTTTATTTTATTAGCTCGATCTTTGATTTTGATATCATTGATTTTGTTGCTACACTAGCTATTGTTATTGTTATTGATCATTTTATTGCTACTGATTATTATGTTGGGGAAAGGGGTTTTGATAAATCCCAAGAGTTTGATTAGAAGTGGAAGCACCATTATCTAATGTTATCTCCCCATTATCCAACATATTCTCAATTAAACTCTTAATTTGGACACCTCTTCGTAGATTATGCCTGTTGACTCGATGATAGTCATAGAATTCATTTTCATGATACCAATCAAGAGAAGGAATGCCTTGTGGATAATTATTTGGTATAGACTAGCTAATTATATTAGCATCAATAAGCTTATAAAATATAGACTCAATAGGTTCTCCTAGGTCACTAAAGACATGATGTGTAGGCATGATTCTCCTAGGAGGAGGGGTTTGTAATGGTAAAGGTTGTTGTATTTGTTGTGTAGGTCTTGGTTTTTGTTCTTGCAACATTGGCTGGAGAGGTTGTTGGGTAGGAGTAAGATGAAAAGGTGGTGTAGATGATGTTTTCACCATTTGTACATGATGGGATTTGGTTACTTCATTTCCCACAACATTCCTATTGTGATTGAATTGCTTCGATCTTTCTTGGTTATTGATCTGTACCAATTGAGATGCTTGCACTTGAATGGGATGTTGATGTTGGCCATTTCCTTGATTGGTAACTTTATTTTGATTAGTTAAATTAAGCTTGATGAATCCTTTATTGATAAGCACTTGCTCAACCAACAAACCTTTATCAATGATCTCTTTGAAATTATGTGCACATTGTAGTTTCAGGTGATAAGCTATCTAACTATGTATATTTTTGGTAAACACTTAAACTAATTTTTTATCTAATAAAATATGGGTGAAATGGCTTATAAGGGCTCTCTATCACTATAGATAACTTTTAAAACTCTCACCAGCTTTTTTCTTTGCTTGCATTAAGTCCACTAATGAAATCTCATGCTTGAGATTATAGAAAAAGTGTTGCACAAACTTATTAGAAAGATCATCAAAATATGTTATAGAATTTTTGAGTTAATTTAAAAACCATTCCAAGGCTTATCTATCCAATATCATTGGAAACAATAGCAAAAGGTATATGTCATTTTATGCCACTGGTTTACATTCAACAAAGAATTTAGTTAAATGGGCCTTAGGGTCACCTTTCCCTTTGTATTTGTCAAATTTTGGTGGTTCATATCCTAGAGGAAATGGTATCTATAAATACTCCATGTTGAATGGAAAGGAACATATGTCATCCAATTTGAAATTTTTAGTCTATTTCCCATCATAAATGGTAGTAATTGCATCCTTCATCTGTTGCAATTCTTGGTATAGGAAACTAGAAGGAACATTGGTTTGAGGGAGAATATTGGTTTAGGTAGATGGTTGGGAGGTCACAAATGGGACACTTTGACTAGGGTAAGATGGAAATACCTATTGGGGTATATTAGTTTGTTTGGGGAATGGACCAAGAATATGCATACATGGATTAGGATGTACTTGAAATTGCACATTTGTTTGTGTGATATTCTAGTTTGGGTTGATGATAAAGGTTCGACCTAGAGGATTTTTTGGTTGGGATGGAAGGATATAACTATATTGTTCCTATTGTGGTTGAAAAGGGACATGCTACTGACTAATTGAACCTTTTTGTTGAGTGAGAACTTGTGGACCAAGACTCTATCTTTGAATTTGTGTCACATTTTTAACCAATGGTTGTCTAGTAGGTATTTGAGAAACACGGGGACCTCTTTGTTACATGAATCCCTATGGGGAAATTAAAATAGGTTACAGACTCAAAATCTATCATTGACTAATATTTTCATGTTGTTGACTAGTCATTGCTTGGTTTTGGATTGGCATTTTAGTCTATGACTGAAGAGGTATATTTGTCATTACCTAACAAGGTGGAATATTAGTTGCCCTTGATTAAGGTGGAAATATATTTGTACTTTATTGCATTGATACACTAGATTGTGCCTGCTACTATTGAATAATACTTGTTACTTGTTGAGGAGGAATAGGATTCATCACATTCTATCATTGAGGCATGACATTGGCCATTGTTTGATTACCTAATCCTGTAGGTTATACACTTGAGGAAGTAACTGATTGAGGTTGGGATGTAGAAACTCCTATTCCATAGTATGATGATCTACTCATAGGATTAACTACAAGCACATGTTGTTGGCTTGTTGTTTGTACATTAATACCACTTTGATCATGATTGGACATTGTTTACACATTTTCCACTATGTTTGGCTCACTATTCTATATAGAGGCAAAAGACACTTCTTCAATAATGGGTATATGCATTAAGTTATCTATTTAAGTGGTTTGTACAAATGGGTCAGAGCGTGGATTCTCTTGTCTAATTAACTCTATCAACACTCTTATTTAAGTAACTAGGTCAATAAGAGGCTTGCTCACCATGTTCATCTGATTGAAATTATGTGTTAGATTCAGGTAGGTTTGATGTCCTATTTGCATTTGGTTAAAGTGATCTTCCATTATGTTTTTTCCTTGATTAGATATATTAGGGTATTGATATATTTTTTAGACTAGAGCCATAGGATTTCTAGAAGAAGCCTATTGATTGTAAATGATATTGTGGGGCACTCTTACTAGACTTGGTAAATTTTCATGGGGGATGTCTACTAGAAACTTGGACCCTATCTCTATAGCTCTAAAAAAAATCTTGTCTTTGTTCTCTAATAAATATCACTCAAATAAAAATGGATCATACATGGAATCCGTATTAGTATAATATGATTGTTGAAGAACTAGCTTGTCTACTATGGGTATTGTAGCTAGGTATTGTGCTATTTATTCTTGATCTTGTTTTGAATAAGGTGGTGTGTTAACCAAATAGTTAGCCAATAGATCTTGAATTTTTACCCCTAATTGAGTATTATAAGAGAAATAAGAATCCATCTCATAAGGAATATTATTTGTGTAGGGGTTTTGCACCATTTCTTCCTACACCACCATATTACTAATCCCTAGATTGTATATGAGTCCACTACAAGTGTAGGAATACATGTTGGGATCCATAGTCAATGCTTTGTGATAAATATTCAAAGAGGTATACAAACTCTAAAAAGGATAAAATATAAAATAGATGATGTTCCAACTTGGTCTAGATTTGTCAAAAGGATCAAATGGTTTATGCAAAAATTTGTGAGGAAACAAGCTAGTGTGAAGTATCTAACATTTCACTGTTCACAGAAAGATAAGAAAGTAAATGGACCAAAAATTGAAATGCCAAACTCTAAGGTTGAAGTGTTTCAAATTAGTCTAATCTAAAAATTTAAAACTTGCTAGGTCTTTTGGCCAAATGTGATATCAAAAGCTAGGCTCAAACAAGGCATGCACTAGGACTCTTGGCCAAATGATGTCAAAAGATAGACTTTGAAATAGATGAAAGTTTTAATCTAACGGATTTGAAACACTTATAACAAAAACTAGGCATTTGATTCTTAGACATGAAATTGATCAACTAGGTGTAAGGTATGAAACAAAATGCACTTTAGATATAATTTATTCTCTCATAAATAATGGTATAAAACTTGGTTCTTTTGACAAATAAACTAGACAAAAGTGAACAATATAACTATGCTTTAGACAAAGGATCACAAAAGTAAACTCATATTGGTATAAAAATTTAGGAATAAAATTGAACTCTATGCAAGAAGGTCTATGAAATAATATTTGAAATGTTTTGGGTAGCGTAATAATGCTGCACTACCTAAAAGGTGTGATAAAAAAGTTTATTTCAAAAACTCTTTGAGGTAAAGATAGTTTCCCACAATTTTGATAGCATAACAGTACTTTTATTGACTCAAAATGTTGTGGTGCATAGACTCAATGTGCAAGTGTTTAACACAAAATGGCTTAAGTCTATCAAGTGATGATAATGATCTTGAGTCTAAAATGGCCTTCAACCCAAATTGGAAATTGAACCTAAGTTCCCTCAAGTTTAGTGAAAATGGTGAACCCACTTAACACATCAACCCCATGAACTTATACAGGTGTAATTTTGAATCTATATTATAAGTGAATGGCTTTAAACAACTTTGGTAAAGGTTTAGACTCAATTAGGTAGCATAACTATGCCAAAGTGGATGATACGACTCCCAAGCTTTTGATGAACTTTGTACAAGGCAAATTGATGTTTTCATAAGAGCAACATAATTCCTCTTTGTTTAAAGGAAAATTAGGACCATGTGTTTGATTTGAATTTTTTGTTTACACCAAGTTTTGACTTCAAACAATACTTTAATCTAGGATAAGACTAACTAATTAATTGCTCTTAGATCCTAAACTGACAAGGTTTCTTGGTATTGTTGGAATCCATCAATATACGTCATTTGAGAGGTTTTTAACTATTCATCTAAAAGAAAATGCACATTATATAGTAGGGTTTTTACACCCCCTTTCTCTCAAATGATAGTACTGTGACATGGACCTTGAGGCATACCTTGTACCAATAATACTTCTGTGGCAAGTGGGGATTTGTCTAAGATCTAACAAGTTTATAAATGTTTGAGGGGAATCAATTGCAAAATGACTTTCATGCTAAAAAAAGCAAAATAAAAGCATGTATTTTAGTTCTGTATCACTTGGCTTATTGCAAAAAGGTCTAGTCCTTTTTGCAACCACTACATCCTATTGTTTGCTCAGTGTAGTGCAATGTCCAAAGTGCCACTACATCCCATGTGCAACTCCAATTAGGATCCAAATGAAGTCAATGCATGGAGGTGAAACTCTAGGTCAAATCTTACCTAAAGAACTCATGGGAGGTGATGAAGCCCCCCTCACAAGCCAAGTTTGCATAAAAACAAAGAAAACATGAAAGTATAAAGACTTTAGGGTCATTTTCAAGGTCACCCAAACTTTGACAAGTTTTTGGGGAGTGTTTTAGATGAATTCATTTTTAAGCCTTGGACTAGGCTATTTTCAATAGGAATGGTGCTTTTGATTCCAAGGGTTCCCTAAAGGGGACAAATGGAAAAGCATACATGCAACATCCCTCTTGTTGCCAAACAAAGATTTAACTTAAACAACTAAGTAAATACAAAAGCTTGGAAAGGTGAGTTCATTTTTAAACTCAAATGAAAAACGAGGTGGTGTTCATTTGACCCCTTGGTCTTACTTGAAACTTTGAAAACTAATTCTAAAAACTCAATTAAGCACCTAAATATTACTTTAAGCACCCAAAACAATGTTTCTAATTCATTTTAAGCATGCAAAAGGTGATCTAAACATGTTTTTTGAAAATGTCAAGCTTGGTCCTACAATAAAAATGTTAGCATGTTCTTTAGCCTTGAAGCTCTTTTAGGTTTGAAGTAATGAAATTTAAAAAAAAGCTCTCAGGTCTGTGTTTTAAGAAAAACACAGTGACTGATGTCAGTTATATAACTGATGATGGTTATATTTGCTAATTGATGAGGATTATCTAATCGACATCAGTTATACCAATGTGACTGATGATAACTATCCAAATGATGTTGGTTTTACTAACTAACATTGGTTACTGTGTAAACTCATGGCAAACAAAAAATGGAAAAAAAAGTTATAAAATCAATTTGTAAGAGTTTTAATGATCTAAATGAAGATTTTAAAGCTGTAAAATGATCTTCTTCATGTGTGGGATGCATCTAGTCCCATCGAGCAAGTCATATGTGATCTAGGAATTTGACTTAAGAGATGATGGTTAGTATGGGGTTAGTATCAAAATGAAAACAAAATGAAAAAACACACTAACTAGCATAAAATTTTTAGGCCTAGACACTAGGGAGAGCTTAGTTAACAAACATGAATAAAACACACAACTAAAATGCAAAATAAATCCTCTTTTACCTTCCTTGGATGTTCCAAAAATGCTTGTTGCAGTGGTTTTCTTTATTTGTGCTCATGAAGTCCCTAGAAATGGAAGCTTGGATACCTCCATCTCTCCTTGGCACCTTTGGCTTGTGGCTTGGCGTGGCTTGGAATCAATTTGGCATGATAACACTAATTGATTAATGCTTTGTAATCAATTATGCATTTTAACTTTGCATAATCATGTCTTTTGAAGATATTTGAGTATAATAAATTTGCACCAAAATAGCTTAGAAATGATGTTCATGGCCTCTCTATTTATAGATTTTTGAGATTTATTAGAATCAACCTAAATCATCCATCTTGAGATTAAGATGTGTGGTTGAGGATTAATTTAATTTTTGGAATTATGTTTATAATTATCCTCATCATGACATTGGAATAAGTGGAAATTAAGAGGCATGGAGGGCATCATGGAAGGCATTGATGAGGCATAGAGGGTATGAATCCTGATATTTGTGTCATTTATGGCCTAGGGATGTCTTCCCAAGAATGAGGTCACCTGATGATGCAAATATTCAATATTCATTTTTAAAAATAAGTATTCAACAAGTTTTCATGGAATTATTGATTAGGCTCTAATTTGGTTTAATTAGCTCATAAACATGTTTAAGCACTTTGTGCACAAATTACTCAAATTGATCAAAATGCCTTGTTATTGGTCTAAAATTTGACTGGATTAGAATTGGAAGTAAATGTTAGATGAATTGGATCAATTATCCCATTTAGTATGTTATCAATAAAAAATAACAAAGGCATGCATCTTGTGCAAGATATTTGATAGGAAAGAATAATCTAGAGTACCTAGGTGTAAAATTGGCATTTTGACTCGAAATGATCTTATCAAAGTTAGCTGGACCATAAATTGCATTGACCCATTTAATGATACTTTAGCCAAAATCAGCACTTGAATATGTTATTTTCACATCATTTAGCATGTTTTAATGTTTTTATGCCAAATTGTGCACTTTAGGTGGAAATTGGTCAAAATTTTGATTGGAGGTTATCGATGGCCAGATTTAGGTGTCTACATTCATCTTTAATCATGTCTTCTTCAAGAAATTCAATAGATGGTTTGGAAAAAAGATACCCAATTTCAATGGTATGCATGTTGGTAGGTTGAGGTTCAATAGAGGGTGGTTCTTCATCTATAGGATATGGATATTTAATTTCTTGTAATTGTTGCATAAATAAATTACAATGATAAGGGGAAGTACAAACTAACTCTATAAGTAGAATATTGTATGGCATAGAGTTGAGTTTTCCAAGAAAATTCCAATGAGATTTAGAAGAACCAATGTGAGTTTTAGAATATAAGGTATATTTTGAAGGAATTGAACTTTTTAGGGGTTTAGATGGAGGAGGTGATTCCTCATGGGATTTTGAAAATAGATTAGTAGTTTTAGTATCTTTGATAATATTCTTCTAGAGCTAGTTTCAGGTTCTTTGTGAGCTAGTTTGTGATGATAATTAACCTTGGTGATGTTAACATATTGATAATTATTGTAATATTGGTCATAGTCAGCATCAATAGCACAAACATCCTTGATGTATTTTTTATTATGATTTTTGGGAAATAATATTTGGTTATTGGAGGAAGAAGCTTTGGAAGCTTATCATTTTTTAGAAGCAATGTTGTACTCTTAATGATGAAGGTTTATCATGGCTTTTTGATTGAAGGAATCACCAAGCATGTATGAGATAAAAAAATTAGTAATCCTTCTACAAGATTCATTGGAATTACCAATGTTGGCATGGAACCAACAAAATTGATAAGGTTCATACCACTTAGGAGGATTATTGGGATAAGTAAAGGGTTTAGAGGCTGGTAAAAAATGTTTCATTTCCTACATAGTGAGTGGTATGTGAGAAGATGAGGGAATGTCAGCTTTGGCATATCATGGTTTGGTTTGAGGAGTATTATTGGTGATAGAATTAGTATATGTTTGAAAATATCCTTTAAGGAATTTATGATTAGGTTTGAATTGCTTCATGAGAAAGTCTTGACATCTAGCTTAGTTAAGAGCTTCATTAAGTGTTTAGGGAGCAAAAGTGGTTATAAAGAGTTTTAAAAAATTATCATTAGTCATGCTATGGTTGGATTTATGGGCTAGAGATTCCCATCATTTGATAAAATCATGAGTTGATTTAGTGGGAGATTACTTAACATTGATGAAATGAATAAGGCAATTTTTAAGATCATTATGTTGAAACTCTTTGACTTACGGATTGACTAAATCCTCAAGTTGACAAATGGAATGATGGAGAATTTGGTTTCACCATTCCAATAAATCACTAGTGAAGGTTTTAATTAGAAGTTTAGTTGTGGTAAAAGTATTAGTTTGGATCCACTCTTTGTAAATATTACCAAAGGATTTGATAAATGACACATGGTCTTTAGTCCCATCATATTTGATAGTTGGAGATATATCACCATTATTAATAGACACAATGAAGGGAGAAAAAGGTTGATTTTGGATGTTTTAAAGCATTTTGTTATTTATTATAGGTTGAGGAATAACATTTCATGAGGCATCTCTAAGATGTGGAGGAATAAAATTTGGATTGGCTTGAGGATTGATAGTTGTAGATTGATTATCTATATTAATCAAATGACATTGTAATTGCATCATTTGAGATGTGTTATAAGTTTGCATTATGTTCATTTATTATATAACTTGTGCAAAAAGTTGAATCATATCAATTGGTGGGTTGGTGTTTTTAGGAGAACATCCCAAATTGGTATTAGGGAGAGGGTTACTAGAAGATAGATTATTAGTGGGATTATTAGATAGACTTGTGTTAATTATTCCCACATTAGTTTGAAGAGTTTGAAGATGAGAATTATATTGATAGGTATAAAAAATATCAGACCCACCTACTTCATCTTGAGGTGTGATTTGTACCATGTTACAAGCCATAGATGGAGGGGAAGAGGTGCTCCAAGAGTAAGGGTTCTCTTGTGAGGAAAAGAGAGGAAGAAATGAACATCCCATATAGTATCTAAATGGATTTAGGTTGTCCAAAAAAATTCTAATAGGATAATTCATGATGAATTGAGAAAAATGAACAAAATTCAAAAAAAGTAAAAATAGAGAACTGAGTCAGATACATAAGACATGCAATAAGAGTACAGAGTCGACTAGGTTGACCTAGCATAACTATCTGACTGGTAAAAGAGATTTGACCTAGTATTATAGGTAGGAAGAAAAATATTTTGTAAGAGACTGTGTTGAACAAAATAATAGTGTACTAAAAATAGGGAAATAGTTTTCAACATACTTTGAAAGCAAGAAATGGAAACAAACACACAATCAATTAGGTCAATGAGAATGATCCAATTGAGGCACATAGCATAAAACCTTGCATCAATGCTGGCCAATGTAAGTTTTTTCAATATAAAATACAATGAGAAAAGAGCCAATAGTCAACTAAAAAGTAAGTGCTAACTAAGTGGTCATCCTGAATGTTGTTAGATTTATAAAGTGTTATTCTAAGTGTAATAGAGAAGCTAATTGAAAATAGGAAACTAGAAAGAAATCTATGGATGGTTTCAGGACATTCAAGTTGAAAGGAATCTATGTTGGTAATAGTATTAGCTTGGTATTGGGGCCCACCCCCTCACTTCACAATCTCATAGTGATAAGGGTGTTGGGTACTTTGCCAATATATACTATTAATCACATGTTTATAGTTGGTTAGAAAACCAAGTTGGATTCCCCATTGGTGATGAAATCCAAGTAGGTAGGCCTTGGTAGACAAATATTTAAATATGTTTTGAAATTATGTGATTTGGTAGTGTGTGCAAGAAAGAAAAAAATAGTCAAACTAAATGGTACATTGAAAAACCATCTAATTAGAATATGTGAGCTAATTTAAACATGCAAATAACTAAAAGTGAAAGTGTGAAGAAACTACTATCATATAATTATTAATTCCTAATTTGAAACATAATATAGAGTTAGTTTAGATGACAATGTATGTAGACATTATATAATAGAGTCAACAGTGTTGCTATTATCCTATAGAAGAAAGGGTCTTTAAGAAGTATGTTGATAGGGTCAACTTAGTCCTTTAGATAGAAGATATATAACAAAACTAAGTTGACCAAGTTGACCTAGTTTGTTTTTTGAGGGCATTTTTAAAGACTAAAAACTATGTAAAATAGAACTGTAAGGATGAACTAAAATGAAAGAGAAATAGAGAGAAAAAGGAACCTTGGTGGGTTAGAAGATGCTGAAGAATGTGATATTTTTGTTGAAGTGGCTTGAATTTTACTTGAAAATTATAACAATTGTATTTAATGGGTAGACATAGTTATACAATTCCCTATTTGATGAATCTTGTTAAGATGACTATATCAGCTGGGTCGACTCAGTATGTTTTTTGGAAATTGTCTAGAATACTATACTAGCTTAGTTAACCTAGTTATTTTTTGGGAGCTATCTGGAATACTATACTAGCCTAGTTGGCCTAGTATGTTTTTTGGAGCTAAATAAGACTACTATGTCAACCTATTTGACCTATTAGCTTGTATCTAATGAATACCAACACACAAAAAAACATAGTCATTTTTTATGCAACTATGTGTTAAACATGTGCACAAAAGCTAGAAACTATACCAACCCTATCGACCTAGTATCATAAATATATAAAAATAATAAATAAAATGATAGAAAATGAAAAATGTGAAAGAAAACTTGCAAGGGTTAGATTCACATCAAGTTCACTAGAATGTATGCAATAAAAAATGCATCATATTTATAAATCAAACATAAATCAGAGAAGATAGATCCTACTTACACTTCTGATTCGAGATACATTAGATATCTAGAACATGTCCAACATGTGGATCCATTAGACCTGATTAGGATATCTCTTATCACAAAAATATCGCTAGGGAGGGTTCTAAAGCCTCCAGTCAATAGAAACTATGCAATAACCCTAACTAAGTCTTATGTTTTGATATTCATTATACTAATAAAAAATAAAGCAAAGTCTAATATAGTGCTCACTAAAACTTGTTGCACAATATGGGGGTTAGTGAAAAAATTAATAATAAACATGCATAAGAGAATCATAATTCAGCTATGTATAGGTAAGACTCTAATGAATGGAGAAGAAGAGTAGTATTATTCAAAATCCATTACTTATGCTACTTCTATCTACTAAAGAGAGGATCAAAGTTAGAGAATACCTACCTAAAATATGAACCCATTGAGATTCAATCTCTCCCTTGGATAAAAGGGATTTAAAATAGGTTGTTGTGGTTTGTAAGTATAACTAAGAAAAGCTAAATCATCCAAGACTTCTCCACAAGACTAGATTATCTAAGTAGAAACCCGAAGTTAAGGCTCCTCAAGTAGAATGGTGGAAGAACATATTATAAAGAAGCTCAAATGAATAATAAATCTTGATGTCTCTCTAATAATGATGAAATTATCTTGTATATATAGGTAGATTTAATCCTAATCCCTTCTAAAAGTTTCACCTGATAGGGTCGACCCAATTGACCTAGTATCGTTATTGATAAAAACTCACGAGGTCATAAGTTAAATTGGCCAAGAGTCAACCTAAACCCTAAATGAGTTTCAACAATAAGAGTACAAGGTTGACCTAGTTAACCTAGTAATGTAAACTATTGAAAGAGGTTTTAGGTTAGGAAAAGGGGTAATGAAGGTGATAAAAGACTGGAGGAGTGTGCAAAAAAAGAGTAATCACTTAGGGAACTATTTTCAAGAGTTAGCTGGATTGGTAATAAGTGGTAATAAGGGACAACAATCTTATGAAGAACCAATGGTCTTCCCACCTCCTTCTGAATGTACCCCTTAAGACGTACATTTAGAGAGACTGAGACTCGATAGGTTCCTCTAAGATAGAAAGCATCACTATTTTATAAATGTTGAAAATATATATGTATACACCCACCACCCATTTCAGCCTCAATAATCTCATTGATAATACAAGAAAAATATATTTTTTATCCTAAGTTCAAACATGCATAAAGTGAATTTTTTAAGTCATTTATATAAACCATTAGATCCATCCCCTACCTATTGAATCCTTCTAATCATACCCCAAATCACTTAGGTGGAACATTTGAGAGTAATCTGTGGCATAAGTTATAGTGATGGGTCTTAAAATTCATATTTTTGGCATTGAAAAGGCAACTTCTTGAGCTCCAACTACCATTTTTTTCTATGGGACCTCCAGTTGATAATACATCACTTTGATCACATATATATAGTAAAATTACATGTGTTCCCACTACCACAATGTTTAAATCCACTCAAAATTTCAATTTCATTACTGCTCAAAAGCATGAAAACATAAATTACTTAAAAAGTTAGCTTCTCTTAGCTTGAATAATATGGAATTATTTACTAAAAGTGCCAACCACATGAAGGTGGAAGCTTATTTGGCACCACTAACCTAATTTTTTTTGTTAATAAGTAATTAAAAAAGAAATTCATATGTACTACCTAGAAAATAAAAAATATTTGGTAAAATTGATTACATCTAAATTTGAAAAGTCAACATACCTACATATTTCAATCCAACGAAGCACTAGGATATGTTCTAACCTTGATTAAATAAAGAATATCTTCATGTTTAGACTCTCAAACTTTTCATAATTTCTTATTTAATGGCCTCCCATGATAAATTTTCAATTGAATATTTGTTGCAAGAATCAAATTTGAATAATGCAATATTTTTTTCTGTATTCTAAATTCTTCAAACAACCGTTGATCTTAAATTTTTTTATAGGATATAGTCAAAACCAATTTTTAGTGACTACCAATAATCTAGTGGGATAGTCAGTGTTTTCTCCATCTATAACTTAGTAAGTCATTATTTTATCTCTCTACACACCAACATAAGTAGCAATATGTATTGTCTTCATTATCCTCATCTACAATAATTACAAAAACATGCCCTGCATCACAAAAATAAACTAGTGACACTATTAAGATATATAAGGAGAATAAATTGTACATAATTAAAAATATTCTACCTGGATACAAAAGATTAAATACATGGTCAAAGTCATCTAATAATTTCATATCTTTAAGTTACAATGTTTGTGGAACCTGATATGTGTTAATTAAAATTAGAGGTTCCAATTTCTAGTCATCCACCCACTTTTGTGACTCACATTCATTCCAAACAAAGTCCATGTATGTAGAACAAAAACATTCCAAGTGTCTCATATGAATATTCCAATAACTTGCACTTGAGATAATAAATGAGTGGAGCTCACTTGAATACATTAGAGTCATACAATCTTCATGCTTTTCCAAGTGTTCTTCTTAAATTAACCATAAATGTTTATGAATAGTAGAATTTGGTTGAGCACCATGACACATGTTCTCATTACACCATTCAAATATGATTTTTGCATCTGTCAAATTAGCACCCTATTCAAATTTAAACTCCTCCCTTTTAATGGCTCTTTTTGCACATTCTCCAACACCATCATGGTCCCATTTTAAATGGATAGCCTTGGTAAAACTCCAATTTTTGTCTACAATAGTGATAAAACCATGAAACACCCATGCATTTTTGAATTACAATGTGTAATTATATGACCAAATGTAATGTTGATTGAAATTAATGTTATTTTGACCCAAATATTCATAGAACTTATGAAAATAACCTTCCACATACTCTAAATAATATTATTGGCCATTGTTGATATAGAAAAAGTACTTCTTTAATATTTTTGGTTGTTGCTCTGTACAATCAGGTGCATGTATGAATGTTGTATGCATGAATATGAAAACTTGTGATGAGTTGTAATAGTATGACTAAACTTCCATTTGTGATTTGAATATGTAAGTTTTAATAAATTCAACTACTAAAATAATCAAACCAAGTGGGAATGTATCCTTGATTATCTAGAAATATTCATCCAACCATCTAGCCCTGTGTGTGAGCTTTGCATATTGATATACAAATTTCTCCCTAAATTTGACCAAAATTTTGGAAATAGGTATTTTTTTGTAACAAGCTCACACCTTTTAGACTATTTTCCATATTTTACTTGATAATTAATTGATTTATATTTTCTTAAACTAACTAATTCTTGACTAATTTCACTTGTACTCTCCTTATAGATATAATTTTTTAATTTTGAAAATTCACCACAAATGTTGTAATTTCCATCTAAACATGAATTGTTATAAAATAATTATTCATCTCATATTTTACAAAAAATATTTGGAATAAATTCTCTAACTAATTTTAGTGGAACTTCAATGCCATACTCTTGTAAAATGTTGTTACTATGTAAAGTAAAATGAATATGGTGAAAACATCATAGTGAATTGAAAATCAACATGTTTCCTACAACAATAAGTGGTGTGTGTGTGTGATTTATTTTTACATAAAAAGGTTTGTCTATCTTAAAATATATTTGTCAAATAGAAATTTGTGTATGTTTTTTTAAAAACTTAGAGTAAAATTGTGTTTGAGTCATATTCAAGAAATATTTTGGATGCAGTTTATAGTTATGAGAACCAACTCTTCTTTTCACTACATCTCTTGCATTGGGAAAGTAACTCTTTGAGCGCATCCATTATAACCTTGTATTTTCATGGAAGTCTACTAGAGAATGACCAAAGATCATTGGTATTAGGTTAATTAAGTCTTTCACATCTTTTAATTGCTTTCATTAATTTTTGTTATATTTATATTAAGTGTTCAACTTGTTTTTAAAAACATTTATTTTCCCCTATTTGGCCACTTATAACACAAGTTGTAAGTATATGCCAGGTAGCACTATAATATTTGGTGCGCGATTTTAGGCCTAGAGTATGATATGCATCATGTAGATTTTCAATAATTTCATTATTTTGATCATCCATGTTAGTTTTTATTAGTCCTAATGTGTACATTATAGGTATCATCTAAATTAATTTTATCAACAAAATAAATAATTGAAATTTTGACTATCAAAATCAAAATTATGAAAGAAACTAGCTTAAAGTTATTGAGCTAGTATTATTGAATTGAGATTAGACATTTTGTTATGCATTCATTCTAAAATATTTTTATCAACTTCAAATAAGTACTTGCCTTTTCTATGCACAATTATTGAAGGTGTTGTTAATGGTGGAATTTGTTGAGAGGGTGTTTCAAAATCATTATTACTTTCATTATATAGAGGTGAGGTGACATTTTATTCATTGTTTATTTATTCATTATATGTTTCCATGAAATTTTATTATTTGTTATTTTCATCATTATTGTTTTAATCAAATTTTATTCATTCATGGGGGTAAAACATCATACATAGACTTATCATCAATAAAATAAAAAACTTGGAACTTTGAATGTAAACTTCCAACATTATCTACTCCATTATTGTTAATTTTATAATTACTCATTTCATTATGGTCAATTTCATAATTATTCAATTCATTATGGTCAATTTCATCATTTTTAAATTCATTATTATTAATTAGCTCATTGTCTATGGCATTTAGTTCATCTGGACTAAGGTTTGTACCTTGTCTTAAAAGAAGTTTTTGCAATCATATATTGTTATTCTCTCTCAACTCTTCTATTTCCTTTGGTGTTTTATTATTAAACTTATTCTTATTCCTTGAAAGTGATGTGTCACCCATCAAGGATAATTGATAGCTTTTCAAAACTAGGGTCAAAATAGGTACATAAGCCTCACAGGTCCCAAAGAAATATACAAAGAATGTTTGTGGGGACAAAATTATCAATTTGGGTTAAAAATAGAAGTTGAAAAATGAGTTTTTTCTATATCAAGAATAACATAATCATGTTATTAAATAACATTTTTACATTATATAACATGATCTCATTATTGAATAACACAATCACATTATTGAATAAAAAGATCATGTTATTCTTAATATAGATTAGGGATTATGGATTAGGGAATTAGGGCATTAAGGAATAGGGTTTAGGGATTAGGGAATTAGCGCATAAGGCTTAAAATTAATGTTTTAGGGATTAGGTTTTATGTTTAAGGGTGTATATAAGGTCTAATAACTCTACGCCATGTGAACCTAATTTTTGCTATAAAGGATGTTAATTAGGGATAAATTGATTGGTAAATAGGGAATTTATGGTTTAAAATTTAAGGTTTTGTGTTTAGGGTTTATGGATTATGGTTTAATGAATATATGGTTTAGGGTGTACATAGGGTCTAATGTGTTTTTTTAGCTCAATTAGCCCCCACATCATCACAAATTGAGCCAATTAATCAATGGGGATAATGAGTAATGCAATTGGGACAAATTAAGTAATGTATACCTAATTATTACTCTAAAATATGTTAATTAGGGATAAACCAATTGGTTTATGTTTAAAATATAGGGTATAGGGTTTATGATTTAGGGATTGGGGTTTAAGACCTATAAGGTTTAGGTTTTAGGGTACACAGGGTTTGATCACAAAGATAATTGAGGATAATTTGAATCACATGGACCTATTTGTGAGTATATGATGTGTTTTTCAGTTGTCATTATACCTCATGTCATCATTCAAATTGAGTGTGTTAGTCAAATGGGGTAATCAATCATGTGATTTAGGCCAAACTGAACCTTGTAAACTGAATTCTTAGTCTAAATTATGTTAATTTAGGCTAAAATGATTGGTTTAAGGTTTAAAGAATTTATATTTATGGTTTATATTTTTGGGATTATTAACTTTAGGAATTAGGGATTAGGGTATAGGTTTTAGGTTATACAAGGTATAATCATGAAGCTAATTTGGGAAAATTTGAGCTCCTTGAACCTAGATCTATGAGTAAAGAATGTGATTTTAGGCTCACTTAGCCTCCACATCATCAAATATTCAACCAATTAGTTAATTATGGTAATGAGTGATGTTATTTTAACCAAGATGATCCTTGGGAATCTAAATCTTAAAATAAAAGATGTTACTTGGGACTAAATTGATAGGTTTAGGGTTTATGGTCTACAATTTAAAGGGTTTGGGGTTTAAGTATTATGGCTTAGGGTTTAAGGTAAATGGTACAAGTTTTAGGGTTTAAGTTATATGATATAGGGTACAATCAATAAGGTAATTGAAGAAAAATTGATTTACTTAAACCTATTTATGATAATTGCCTTCATGTTTGCATTTCTGATAAAAGTAGGGTTAGTTAAGCCATAAATGTTACATACATTATATAATCGACTAAGCCATAAATATGGTTTATGGGATCAATTTTATCCAAATCATGCCCCTAATTACATAAATTGACTAATTGGATAAATTCATGACATAATCAAACTTAATGTTACCCCAAATCATATTTTTCTCTTGAAGGAGTTCAAATTTACGTCAAATACCTCCTCGATTAAATGATTCAACTCTTTAGCTAATTATATATGGCATGTCATTAGGGTTAATTTCACTCCAAATCACATCATATAAAATTTAAAATAAGTTCATGTGACTCATCTTGACCCTATTACTTCCACACTTGAACTAATTGACATTTGCATTCTTTAGTTGATGACATTCAAATTTACTGAGCTCAAAACCACATTATGTAATGTAAAACTTTCATAAATAAATAATGTTTTTTTACTTCAATCAATCTAATTAAATTGGATCCAATCAACCCCCAAATAACATTTTATAGTCATGTGATTAGGTTGAAGGGGCCCAAAATAACCCTAATTTACTTCAGATGCATAACTAGATTGGTAATCCCAAAGGCCAGATTTTGGCCATAGGTTTAAAAAATGCCTTTTATGACATCTCGTGATAAAATTAGTTATATCATAAAATTTATAATGAGTTACACCTTAAAACCAAGTAATTATAAGTAGTTAAGTCAACATATAAAAATGCCCATAACTTTTTTGAAGTCTAATGTGATACCATGACACCTTAATTCACTATCCAAGGTTAGGAACCTTTTCCATATCATATGAAAAAACACCATTATTAGGGATCTCAAGAATATATAAGAACATTTATAAAGTTTGAGCTCAAAAGCAAATTTATGTTTTTGGGTGTTATGAAGATATAATATGATCACATTACTAACACAATTGCATTGTTAATACGATCATGTTACTAATGTGATTATGTAATTAAATTGATCTCACTATTTGAATTTAAATTCAAAAATTAGGCTTTTTGGCTTGGGAATTGTTTGGATTCTCGAGCCAAAGGCTTGGCCCTATCAATCTATAGTCAAGTTTGAGAGTTTTGATAGAAAACATCAAAATTCAACTTTGATAGCCAAATACACTATGTATTTGAATTGTAAATTTCAAAAAATTAATACGATCATGATGAGTACGCTCTCATCTTTTCAAAAAAAAGATTTTTATAATTTTTGAACTAATTTAAGGTTTCAAACTATGTTGATTCCTTTTTATACCTTTTTTAGGCCACTACATACCATAAATATACATGTCTATACATGTTTATGTAATTTTTTTCATTGATCCAAGTGAAAAACAAGTTATATAGTAAAACACTAAGCATAAATCTAGATACATTAAAAAAAAAATCATTTTTTTGAGGTAGTTTGGGGGGCCGCACGACCAACTATCCCTTTTTTTGGTCAATTTTCAAGATTTATTTACTTACAAAATTCATAAAAAAGTATTCATTGAAAAAATATAAACAATATATGTCACAAACTAAAAGATATTATCTAAATGTTCACCAAATGATTTCAAACAATATTAAACTCTGCTAAAACAATGGTGGACCGCATGACCATCTATCTACTTTGTTTTCTTAAAAAAAGGAGTTCCTATTCAAATTGTAGATATTTGACCTAATTATACTTAACCATTTTTTTAAAAAAAATAATGTTTTGAAAACTAGACTCAAAATTATATATTTTATGTTCTTATACCATCTTCATATTTAGAATGTAAATATCTCAAATTATGTACAACAATTCATATTTTTAAAATTTTAAGAAAACCATGATCACGTGTAAGTCCCTTTCTATCCCCCAACTTTATGCACTTACCTGTCCTAATTCTATTAATATAAAAGTGAATCTCATCCACAATATCCTCACCCACTATCCCTCTATATTATTATATAAATAAAAGAGGAAATTAAAATTAAGATTAAATTTATTAATAATAATAATAATAATAATAATAATAATAATAATAATAATAATAATAATAATAATTAATTCTTATCCATGAATTAAAAATAAATATTATAACTATATATTAAAACTATATAATAATATATGAAAAAATAAATATACTAATCTTTTGGTAACTAGAAAAATCGACATTTCATCTAGTTGTGTACTACTAAATATGAATAAAAAATTTAAAATTCATTATCATACATGTGACTATAGGATAGCGGTAATAAACATAAATATATTATAATAAAATAGAATATTATAATAAAAATTCAAATCGTGTAAATTATATGATATACTTTTTTTTGGCCTCAAACATTGTGTATGCCTTCTAGTTGCATGGAAGGTGGTGTTATAGGCTCTTACCGGCTTGAAACATGTTGGGAGTATAAAAAATAATAAATCAATAGGGGAAGGCTCATACACAAGTAATAAATACAATAAAATTCTTCTAATTTTACTCTTAACTTTATCATGGCTTTATTTATATTCTTAACTTAATTAAAAATATATATAAATTTTTAATCTTTGTGAAAGGTAAGTGGTATTTATTTACTATTTATAATATAAAATAGATTTATAAATATATAATAAGTGTTTTATAAAAATATATTTTAATATAAAACTTGTGAGATTTTATTTTTTTAATATATTATTATTATTTCTAGAGTCTATTCTAAGTTATAACCAGGTTGCAAGGAAATATATATTAAAAATAAAATCATTCTTCATATTATTATAATTATTATAACCAAATTATAAGGAAATATATATTGGGGATATAATTATTCTTCATCTTATTTTTAATTATATTAAATATATATTAATTAATTCCAACCTCTTTATTATGTTCACTCAAATGTAATATTTAAATTATATTTGAACATTGTTTGAAATAATCCACATTCTAAATTACAAAGAGTATTAATAGATTGGAGACCCACCAAAAATGAAAGTCTTATATTTTTAGTATTAATTGATGCAAGGAAAAATATTACTATTTATATTATTACAAATTTCAATGATATTAATTACATATAGACTATAAAAGGAAATATGTAAGCATGTTTATGTTTTCAAAATGCACAATTTTATAGTGAAAATGTTTGAGCCTTCCACATACAAATTGAGTGGAAGAAAAAATAATTTAATTATTCAAATCTTATAATATAAACATTTTGACCATTTAAATTATGATAAAGGAAGAAATAAGAGTCATATTATTTGTTACCAATATTAAATTGAAAACATGTGGAATTTATATCTATTGTAAATAATAAAAGAGAATCATCTTTAAAAAACAAGGGCATTGAGTGCCAAGTCCCTACGAGTAGTTTATAATACTAACAAATGTCAAAAGATATATGTAATGAGAGTCGCTAAAATATCATTTGCATGACTAGCATGACTACTAATTAGTGATTGCTAATGCCCAACTAATCATTGCAGCCATATTCATTGAATTTAAACTATATGACAACATTTGCCAACTTTAAAGCTGCTACATCAATCAGTTCATACAAATTTGTGGATGCCACATTTTATTTTCCTCTTATTTAGGGAATTCTTTTGCATCTTTTCCATGGCAAAGCCCCATGAAAGGGACAACAAAATTAAAAATGGAAAAAAAAAAATTAAAAATCCAAATATGGTTTACTCTTAAGAAAGTATGGAATTTAGAAACACATAAAAATTTGTAACCATTAGCCAAAATTTAAAAAAATGGAACATTTAAATTTATTGCACAATTATATCATACATAATCTTATTCTTTGAATCAGGTTCCCTCACCTAAAAAATAATATTCCAAAAAATATTTAGTTTGTGTGTTACCCTTATTAGGTAGATAATACATTGATGGGCTTCTACTACAAAGATTTGTATGTAGTATGTGACTAATTGGTAACTAGAATCAGAAGATCATCAAGTTGTGGTGTATCACTGGCAAAGAATCTAGGCCTCTGAACAACACAATCTACATTCAGGTAAACCACTGCTTTTACACCCAAGTTGCCAAAATTCTGCTCAACCCACTCCATTGATCCTATCTGCACCAAAACTACATTACACAAGACATACTTTGAGAAACATTCAGATCACTGATAACACCAATGTGAAAAAATAATATAAAGCTGAAGAATTTTAACTTTTTTTATTTTGCATATAATCTCACAAAAATCCCATCAGTGTTTGTGTTTCCTAAAAAACACCTTTGCTTATGTCTTGATGCATTCCATAATACATATATAGATTTCATAATTGAAAAGAGGAGAAAAACATACCATTCCATACTATTTTTCATCCCAACTACACAGGTTAATACTTCTTCATGGTTGTAGTGAGTTGGGAGGTAGCTTGGAGGTGTTTGTAGGGGCTGGGGTAGCGTTTGAAGTGCGTTGATGAAGAATTGTGATGGAAATCACAACAAGTTCAAGGTACATATATCCTCCATTTCATGCAAAAATGATATGGATCAATCACTCACTTAGGTGTGGTAGACGAAACCTGTCTATTGCTACTCCCAATGAAAGCCATCAGTTGCATGGATTTTTAAAATTTAATTTTTAATCTCTACAAGCTACTCCACTGATAGCATAGTAAATTATGCAATTCTAACAAGGATTCAAATGAGGCAAGTCTTTTGAAAATGTATTAAAAACATTATAGTTTGGTTGTGGCCATTTCTTTAAATGTCGTGACATCATTCATAACATATTTTTTTTGACCAATCAAATTATATGGAATAATAATATTTTATGTTTTTGTTGAACAACTTGTATCTTGCTTTCATTATTTATTTACATGTTTATCAATACATAAAATAATAAAATTTCATTTACTGGTGAAACAAAGATTAATTCAAAAATAAAACAAATTGAATAATATAGTCCCTCCAAGACTAATAATACAATCACATTTAAATTTTATTGAAATTTTATATAAATGATCCCATTTAATACCAACTCAAATACAAACGCATTTACAATCATACTTTTTGAAAATTTATTTTTTTCAAAAAGATACTAGAGATGAGTGTCAGTGTTCTAAATTTACTCACTTTTTATCAAAGAAACATACAAATAAAATGCACTTAAATTGAATTTCTTTCTATCACATTTTTATTGATAATTATAAATTATAATGGATGAGTAAATAAGGATTGAGAAGCTTCTAGATAGTTGGTGGTTTTTTAATTGCAGGTCAATGCTATATTGTTCAACTAATCGGTGGTCTTTTATTGTTCATTATGAAATATTAAAAAAATGATAGATTTTCTAAGGAAAAAAGAATGGATTTTTTTTAAAGACAACATATGGGTCATGTTTATTATCATGGGCCTTATGATCGATTAGGTATGTATTGATATATTTTACTTGATTTATTATTTATTTTTAAAATTATAAATTTTCTTTCAATTAATGTTGTGTTGAAAATATTTGTAATATTATATTTAGTGTTGTAGTAAATAAGTTGAATTACATAATTTTAAATCAACTCTTTAATATAGTGATTATGAATCTTTACATTTTTTATTTTTGTATAATAGACTTGATTATTTGTAAGTTATATATCACAATATAATAATGAATGTTGATATTATAGATAAAATATAAATCATCAAGTATTATTTTCAACCATACTACTTCATGAACAGATGCACACATTAATATTTACTCTATCTATTTTGATAAAAATGCAATTGTTTATTATTTTTTACTACACCATGAGATAATATGTGATCTAATATTGAACATAAAATTGGTAGTAGATTTATAATCATCCACACATCCATCCTAATCACAAGTTGTGAATCCTGTCAATCAAATATCACACTATGCCAAATATTACACCAAAAAAATATAGTTACTTAACATATCTATAGATTATTATATTTGTCTTTAAATGAATAATTTTAGGAGATGCCAAACCTTTAAACTAGACTAATTTATTGATTTTTTTTGACCTGGTTATAATCAAATAGATAAGCCTTCCCATTAACTATGTAAACAATGTTCCATTTATATTTTGTGAATCATCACTTGTTGACAATTTAATCCCTACTTCAAGATTGTACACACCCTAATTTAGCTAATCAAACACAAGTACTATGTATTCTATAGTTTTTTGATATGGAGTTCTTAATATTGAATGCGAGTTTTGTTCTCATATGTCACTTGCATCTTTTGATGTCAGTTAAGTCCTTATTATGACTTATTTTCATTATTTTACACCCTTAGTAGTTTCATGTCATCCCTTTTCCAGTCGTAGGGGCCCATGACCTATTTGTCCTAGTTACAACCCAATTTTTATGCACTTAAGGCAATTGTGCATTCTTAGACAGAAGTGCACTGTGTTATTTTACACATCATCTCTAGTGTGTAACAGTCATATTTTTAACTTATTTCAGATCCTTACCCTCATTTGGGTCTCATTTTATTATTCTATTTATATTTTTATCTTATTGGTCTATGAATAAATGTATCACATTCAAAATAAAGATCCTTTTATATAGAGAACTTCAAAAGGCATCCTACATCTAGCACTTACTACTTTGACACATAATTACATAAAAATAGTTAATAGTATAGCTAAATATTTTGCATATTTAATCAATATCACACATAGATATGCATTCTTGATTAAAAAAGGGCCTAAACAAAATTCATTATTATATATAATACATTTTGATTATGTACATTCCCTAAGGGAAAACTAAACTCAATTTGAGACCCTTATCATTAGGGTTAATGTAGGCAACAATTAGAACAATAAGGGTTCTAAGTTGTTCGATCACAATATCACATGACCCACATTTTCCCCTTATTTTTGCATTTGATTTTGTTATTATTTCATGTTTGTAGGTGTTCATTAGGGTTCTGAAGAAGGAGCATCCATAAAATGACATAGAAGGATGATCGTAAGTTATTGAGGACACATACAGGACCCATAAGACCTCTTGTAGCCTCATTAGAAGTTTTAGGGCTCCTATCCACAAAAGGATAAGTGACCTTTTCCAATAACGCACTATGCTATAGTCCACTTGACAACTCTGTTGACCTAAGATAGGTTAAAAATCTAGTTTCAAACTGAAGGTGATCCTGACTATTCCTCTAATTTATTCTAATAGTACCATCAATAGTAGTGCATATTTCATTCCAAATAGGCAGACTTTCTCCTTTACATTCCTACTAAGAGTAAATTAGTTAAATTAGTGTTTGTAATATTTATTTATGTCTATCCTCTTTACTCTAGTGCTTTATCACCTTAGGATTTAATCTATTTAATTCTTAAAAGGATAAAATATTTGGTGAACTTGACTTAATTAAAATATTTCTTAACAAACCTAATTCCCTTTTAGGGTTTGCCTTCTCCTTTTTTGTGTAATTAATTAGGGTTTATTAAATTATGATTTTTTTCCTTATTTTTGCACATCCTAATTTATCCATATTAGTCATCTATTAGGGTTTTCATTTATTTAATATATTAAATATTATCTAAAAACCCTTTAAACCCTAGATCTGCATACTATATCCTCAAAAAATTAAATATTATCCCTTAGGGTTTCAAGTCAACTTCTGATTTTATATACATTGGGTTGAATATTTAGCATATTTTTTAATTTATTTTTGTTGGATTATCTTTTAACCATTGTTTTCTTATTATCCATTTTCAACATTATTTTTTGTGGTAAGTTTAATATGACCTCTGAGGAACTTCATTCCCCCACCTAGTTGATCAATTTTTAAACTTTTCTCATAATTATACAAATGAATGGACCAATTTTAAGAATTATAAACTATAACATGATAATGAACATGATTTCATTTATAATAATGATGATGATTAATATGAGCATGATAATGAAAATGATAATGAGGATAGAGTATATGCATCTTCTCCTTATCCTCTCTCTTCCCCCACTTCTCAAAATCAACTTAATGACATAATGCCAAAAGAGCCCCTTATAGGTAGTGCTTTGTTTGAATGCAATCCTAAATTTTAAAATTACACCAATATAAGAATAATAAAATCAATTTACTTATGATTCAATCAATATTATTCCTTCACATGATGTTCCTAACATAAAATAGGAAAATTCACTTTCTTCACCTTTCTCAATTCAAGTCAAAAAAGCATGTACAATTGATATTGTACATTTTATAGATTCAAAAATAAAGTAGATGATACTACGCCATCAAATTTTTTCACTTTTAAAGATCAAAACATTGATTCCATAAATAATATAGATAATTTAAATATCCCTAACCCTTCTCTTACATGTCATAATGTACAAAATGAAAATATGATTGCTATTTATTCTAACCTTGACTCCATTATTGGAAATAATGATAAGATGTGTATTCTACTCATAGCTAGTGAATAAACACATTGAATTCCACCTACACATGATGATATGTTACATAATAGTAAAAAATTAAAATCTTCTTCTACTCTTTCTCGTACTGAGCATGAAAATGATTAACTATGCAAGTGAAATTAATTCTGATTTTGATGAAACTTGGAATAACAATTTTTACTATGATTTTAGTGAATAATAAGTTGAGTATATTCCTCTCTCTACTTCACACATCTCTCATGTCAAAATGGATTGCTTATTAAATGTTAATTCAAGCAATAATATGTATTCAAATAAAATATGCAAACTTATACTCATGCTCATAATTTTAAGTAGTCTATATTGGCATGATAATAATGTCTTCTATTCTATTAGCATGTGATATTTCTTTACAAATTAAAAAAATAAGAGATAATAATTAATCTTATCCACCCCTCATTAATAAAGTAGAATATGCTCCTCATCCTAACCTCCATGAGTGTGTATCCAATTTACCTCTCATAAGATCCATGTTATCACCCCTCTAAAGGTTATAGTGAGCCAACCCAATATATCTAATAATGCTCCATTAGATTGAGTACCAATGGCTAAAATTAATAATAAGATTCAATGTTTAAATGAACCTCTTAATGATTTTAACATACCTTCTCAAGAGGTAATCTCCGTGATTCATGTCACGGGTAATTTAAAAAAACAAGTACATAAACTCACCTTTGAAAGTAAAGCATACTATTCTTTGGTTAATTCCAATGCTATACATGGAAATCATATTTCATGCACAAGCATCAATGAAACACTAGCAAATAATTTCTAGATACCAACATTACCTTGGTTCAATGGACATGGAGATCCATACTTACATCTCAAAGCCTATATAAAGGATATGGCACACACCACTTGGCAAATTGATTCTCCTACAATTATTTACCAAGAGTGTAGAGGATGAAACATTAAATTAGTTCCATCATTCACTCCCCATTAGTTCACTACATACATATGATGACTTAGAATAAGTCTTTCTCATGTATCATATCTAGAACACGGGACCTAGAGTCACATATGAGAGGTTTCCTTCACTACACTAGGGTAAGTTAAAACTAGTAAGCAATTACATTTTATAATTAAAATAATGTATGTGATAGTTGATCTACCAGATGATAGATTTGGTGGTACATTACAGATTTCTTAAAGGCCTCATTTTTCCTCTTAAGGAGAAACTGTTATATGAGACATCTATATCATTTTGGCATTTGTGCCATACAACTATGACATTAGAAAAGAAGTTGGGAATAGTTGAGATACATTCAAAGGAAGATTTTGATTTAGATATCTCATAGTCATGATCATCCAATATTGTCTAAGAACCCAATCCACTTATATCTAAGGAAAAAATGACACTATCATCACCTAAAAATGGTAATTGGATGCTAAGAGTGTCACTTGAGTTACCCTATTCCTAGCTTAGCCCTAGACCCATTATAGACCCTTAGACTCACTTTTTAATCATTGAGAAAAAAAATCATCTTTATCTAGTAAAAACATAGTCCTAGAAATGTCATCATAGATCCCAATTGAACTTACTCAACAAACTACCAATAAGACATTTACACCATATTTGGGACACTGCAACCACATGACACTAGTTTCCCCAACTAGGCACTATTGTCCTTAGCCCCAGCTCTTCCCAACATATAATTTCTCAAATATATGCCCTTCCTAAGGTTAGGATAAGCACATTTTATTATCCACACAAGAAACATAACCCCATAAATACAAGTCTAATTCACCTATATTGATTAGATGGAAAATAGATGCAAAAGCTATTCAAACCAAAGATAGAGTTGAGTAAAATCAAGGTATTTGATCCCTATTCCACCCTACTTCTATATACTACCATCTATAGTATCCATAAGACAAATTTTCAAACATTTCAAATCTCAAGCACATTCAAGTCATCCAAACCCACTCTCATTTTAGCATTCTCTTGAACTTGCATCAAGCACTAGGTGGGAGAACTACATCAGGCATGATGCCTCTTCAGAGTATTGGTATGTAGGCAACTCTCTTTATAGTGGGGTATTGTGGATGTCCAGTCCATGATATTGACACACAAAAAATATTTTTCATGACATACTTGCAAGGAAGATTAGATTTTGCACATTAAATCATGTTTTTCAAGCACAACATAGAGATCCATGTTTTATGCACATAGGAATAGGTCATAAAAACATAGGCATAGGTTCTCTTAGAAAATAAGAATAGTCTTGAAAAGGGAAACCTACTACCACTTGAAGGAAACTACACAAACATGGTGCTACTATCTATCATTGCCATTACTATCTAGTGATAAAAGAACACCAAAATCTTGTTGGTGACACTCAAAACTATCTAGAACCCAGTTTTTAGAACCTAGATAATTTGCAACAATCAAGTTTTAGATAAGTCTTTATTTAAGCCTATTTATTTTTATTTATAAAAATTTAAACAAGGTCAAAATAACAACAAATTAGTAATTAATTATTTCATATTTATTTAACTAATTTAGACATCATAGCCCTCTAATCTAAACATAGATTTTACATAGTTAAACCCTAAAATGTTAAATCATTTGGTGAACCCATCTTACTTTTAATATTTCTTCCAACCCTATCTTACATTCATCCATATTTTGTACAATAAATTTAGGGCTGCATACTTCTAATTTTCTAATTTTTATAGACCCCTAGCTAATTAAAATCAATTTCATATTAGCATTTAAATTTATTTTACATCTAATTTAAATTGTTGCAAAGAAACCCTAGATTCAAAAACCCTAACCCTAGACACACTTAGGGTTTGTATTATTTTATATCCATACTCATATTTTAATTTTGAAAATATTACATTTACTACTATATTTTAAAAAATTTAATCTTTTCATAGATCCATATTCTTAAAAGTTTCAAGGCATTTCTAACACAATTTGTAACTATAGTTCCAACACCGACACCAATTATAATTATAATATTTCTAGATATTACATAGTTATTAGTTAAAATAGAGATTAAAACTCTTATGCATACACCATAGTGTTTATTAGAGTCCTTAGAGTAGGCCATGTCTACTTTTATGGTATATACATATATGTATACTCTATCATAGAGACCATTACTAGAGATCCCATTGCATCAAACATACATCATATATTCTATAAGATATTCCTCTCCTCATTTTACACTAAGATTGGTTATATTGGGGTCTAAGAGTTCTCAACATAGGGCACCTACATCACCTACAACTTCTAATTCTACCAGATGGGTCCTTAAGGCCCTTACAATTCATAGGGCATCATAGTCAGTGCCGTAACATCATAGTATCACTACTCAGGCATCTTCAAATTCAAATTATATAGCACACTAGATCATGGGATCACAATTTCTCTTTCACACCACATGCATAATCATAGTTCCCCTCTTTGACACAAGTCATGGTGATGGTGAGTCTCTCATGAGACTCATTGGTTAGTATGGTTCCTACCCTTGTACATACTTATTTCTCTCTCTCTCATTCCTTTTACATAGTTTATTTTTATTTTCTTGTACATAGATTATACTTATAAAACATAAAAATAATATAACATGTCAAATTTAAAAAAATTAAATATTTCTAAAAACATAAATTTTTATAAATTGTATGCAATGTTTTGGTTACATTTATACTTGTCAGATATTACATATTATTAGTTATCCTATTATAGTTGGTTTTATCATACACATAATGCATAACCTAGACAAGACTCCAGTCCACCACACTAATCTAGACCAACTATCATCTACCCATTAAGGGCATTTACATTGATCTAGGTTTATACATTGATACATCTTCCCACTTGGGGGAGATCTCATCAATGTTTTTACTACTAGGTTCTATCTTACATACTATACATTCCATATTTTGCATTCATTTATCTTGATATTGATCATTATTCCTCATTACTCAATTTTTTTCCAACTATCACTAGTTAGACTTAGTATATATGCATCCTAACATCTACATAGATTTGTACTACACATTTATACATTTATACATGCTTTCATTTCTATTTCCTATATTAGACTTGATTGTGTTCTAATTCTTCTTTCATGTTCGAGGGCATTTGAATATGCCATTGTTATTTGGCTCTATGCCACTTATCTATTTGTATGCCTTGGACATTTACCCATGTCCTTTGTGTGTGCTTTCTTGCTTCTATATTTGGACATTTTAACATGTAATTCTATGTGGTTCTATGCCAAATTTCTTGTTACTTGTGTATGTGGACATTTGAACATGTCCTTGTATGTCTTCATTCTCAAATTTAGTGACATGTGCCCATGTCCCTTTTATTGTAACCCCTTGGCCTATTTTTTGTGTACCTCATGTTCTTGTATGTTTAATTATTTGTATGATTGTACACCATGACAATTTTATTTTGTTGTTACACACACACAAACACAAGTTTTTGATGACATGAGGGATCTCATGAATCTACCCTTCTTACTTGGGTGTCGTGAAGGACATCATGCCCTATCCCACTAGGTAACTACTTAGATTTTACTAAGTTACACATTAATTACATCTATAGTGACACCTTTGTGTAATTATAGATTACAAAATACATATTATATCACCTATTTATGCTCAAATACATTTAAATTCTGATGTTATGTTTGTACATTATATTGGAAAATCATGCACATGCTATAGCTAACACATTTTGCACAACTACTTATTTATAGGGTAGTTATTATATAAGTTTCACAAATACCCTAAAAATAGGTGGCATTCATAAGGGTTTGTCATAGAGATTAGGCTCTTACTTTTACATTCACAAATACATTTTAACAAACAAGCTCGGTTTCAAACATCAAACTCAAGGTAGACACATAACATAATAGAGACTCAAAATTCAGTTCATATCACTCAAAAATCAAACCAAGTAGACATTAGTGCCCAAATTGGGACACTATCACCATAGGATGCTATTGTTTATTAACCCCAAATTTAGGATAGCCTAGATCATTCAAACCAATACACTAGGTACAGTACACATTTGCATAGATATAGTCACATGTTTGATAGTTATGTTCAGATTTAGCTCAAATTCAATCATTTAAGCTCAAATTCATAACAATTACTTAGATTTGGGGGCATCATGTGTGACATGATCACTCGCTCATTTATTCATTTATATATTTATCTATTACCTCAATTTAGATTTAGTATACTTAGATACTAGATTGGAAGCATGTGCATGATACAATAATTTTCCTACACTTAGCTACACACAGGTTGATCAAATATAATGACAAAATCTATGTCATTCTATATAATGTATAAAATTTCTAGCATATTCTAGGTTGTCATCAAATTCATGCCTTACTCCATATTTAGTGGTTGTAATTCTTGAGTGGCCTAGAGCCACCTAATATACATGAGTGGCTATAGATCCAAATACGTAGTTATATTTACTTAGTTAGATACTTCTAACACTTTGTATAGTTTGGTTACAAATGCATCTACTTCACACATGTGGGAAATTATGGATTCATGTCCTACTTGAGTTCTTGAGCCACCTAAATGAGAGGGTCATACACATTTATAGTATTATCCAATCTATTCACATAGATTAGGATCTACCAAGTAGGGATGGGTAATGATGGAGTCAAAAATTGAATTGAGTTCTTGAGCCACCCATATGAGGATTGAGTAAGCTATGAACTCAATCTAAGATATTCAATGATATGATTACTATATAAACTCACACATAGGGTATCACTATGTTCATGTATTGGTATGCATACCCAATAAGGTGTATTCATTCCTTTCCTCTCTCTTTAGTTAGTTTTACTCAGTTACTTTATTTCAACATAATCTTTTGATTTTGATCATATCTTAAGGACTATTTTTTGCATGCTTCATTGTAGGACATTTCTTTGGATCATGTTCCACATGTAAAAACCTATATTCACATACTAAACTCATCTAGATGGGCTTCACTTCCTAGGTAAGTCTAGGTACGCTTATTTTTACTTTATACTAGTCATTTCATTTTACTATATTAAAATAAAGGGAGAGGTAGGCAAATGTAATCACATAAAAGTGGTAATTGGATGTTAAGAGTGTCACTTGAGTTACCCTATTCCTAGCTTAGTCCTAAACCAATTCTATATCCTTATGCTCACTTTTCCATTCATTGAGCAAACCTCAGTCACTTTAGCCAATCAAAACATAATCCCAAAACTATCATCTCAGACTCCAATCTAACTTTCTATGTAGTCAACCAATTGGAAATTAGCACCACATTTGGGACACTACAACCACATGATGTTAGTGTTCCCAACTAGGCACTATTATCCTTAGACATAGCTCTTATCAACAAATAATTTTTTAAATGTGTTCCCCTCCTAAGGTTAGCCTAAGCACATTTTATTATCTAAACAAACAATATAACCCTATAAATACAAGTCTAATACACCTCTACTGACTAGATGGAAAATATATGCAAAATCTATTCAAACCAAATACAAAGTTGAGAAAAATGAATGTATTTGATCCCTATTCTTCCCTATTGCATACTACCATCTATAACTTCCATAAGCCTAGTTTTTGAACATTTCAAAACTCAAACACATTCAAGGCATCTAGGCCCAATCTCATTCTAGCATTCATTTTCACTTGCATCGAACACTAGGTGGGAGAATTACATTTATCTTGATCCTTCTTTAGATTATTGGTATATACGTAACTCTCTTCATATTAAGGTGTTGAGGATTTATAATATATCCTAATAACACACATAAAATTATTGGTCATGACATACTTGCAAGGAGGTTTAAGTTTTACACATTAAATCAAGATTTCTAGGAATAACATAGAACTCTAGGAATAAGTAATAAAATCATAGGTGCAGGTGATCCCAAAAAACAAGAAGAATCCCATGAGTGGGACACTACCACCACTTAAAGGACACTACACAAACATGACACTACTATCCATATTGGTCATTACTATCCTTTGAGCAAACAAACACTAGACTTTTATTGGTGATACTTAGAACTATCTAGAACCTAGATCATTCATGACAGTCATTTTTCAAAAAGGTCTTTATTTAAGCCTATTTATTTCTATTTTTATAAATTTAAATAAGGATAAAATCACAACAAATTATTACTTAATTATCATATATTTATTTTAATGATTTAGATGTCTCAACCCTTTATTCTAAACATAGGTTTTACATAGTTAAACTCTAAAAGGTTAAATCAAGCACCCAAACCACCAATCAAGGTAATCAACAAAGACAAAGAGATACTTAATAGAACATCCCCCTAAATGACTAGAGCACACACCAATAAAGGGCCTACACAATTTTATTTAGACAAAGATAGGCCTCATGATATTGTGTTTACATTATTAGATAGGGGAATGATCACACTTATAATCAACATCATCAGCACATCATTCACATAGAATAAAAAATAAACCATATTATAATTATCATCAAATCAACAAACATTTACATAATCATTGTTATGAATTCAGATATTCTATTGACTAGTATGTTGATAAAGTCATTATAACATTCACACATGGGGCATCAAGATTTCCTTCTACACATTCCCATATATCACATTACTCTACGAATGAGTTATCCCAGGATGTTCCTTTTAAATATCCATTGGTTACTCATAGTATGAGCCATGTGTTTTCTAGGACACCTACTTATGTAAGATATAATACACTAAAAATTCAATAGATATGGAAAATAATTCAAGTAGATCAGCCTACTTATAATAACATGGTGACAAAATGGAAAAGAACTCATCCAGTAGTTTCACTATGATAACCAATTAATATATTTGATAGAGATAATGGATATTAGAGTATAATTTTAGTACGATATTTGCTTAATTTATTCAATAAAAAGTTTGAAAATATAGATACCACCAATGCACCATGACTATTATTAGTTCTTGAAGCTATTTTTATACCTACACATCATGAGCAACATGGTCACTTGTTTACTCTTCTAACAGGATTCAGATAGTGCATGCCATAGTCACATGAGAAACACTAACATATAATATGATACTTACATGTCACCAATACTAACAAACTAACATTTTTAATCTAGTATAAATATCTACTCAACATCTATATGCAATTAAAATTGATTATCATTATGTAATCAATCATGCACATATCCATCCAAAGAACACATTTCAATATCAACATAAAATCACTAAATATAATCAAAACATCTAATCAAATAAACTATGCTACATTAAAAATACCATATAACATAATTCCCATATATCAAAAGAGTTTATGTATATATATAACTCTAAAAAGTTTTCATATAATTCTACATGAGCACTCAATAATGGGAGCTAAATCATCATGACCCATCTCATCACCCTCACTATCATTTTCATACCCACTAAAAATCAATGCATCTACATCCCCTCTAAACCCAGATTGAGACCTATGCCTACTCTCTCTCTCTCTCTCTCTCTCTCTCTCTCTCTCTCTCTCTCTCTCTCTCTCTCTCTCTCTCTCTCTCTCTCTCTCTCTCTCTCTCACACACACACACACACACACACACACACACACACACACACACACACACACACACACACACAACACTTATATCTCATACATCACCTTTGCATGCTCATGCTATAGACAAATATAATCATCTACTATCCTATCACCTTCCCAACCTAGACCATCAAGTGGGGGCATAACTCATCTATACAACTCTACATGTGCCTCATCTCTATTCATTTTTACCCACTGATATGTTTTGGTGGTAATGGTCACTCAGTCAAATAGGTGTGCATGGATACCTACCACCTCCATAGCCCACTCAACTAGCCTATCATACACAACATCATCAATAAAATACCACATAATATCTTGTAATGCCACTTTAATAATAGTCTCCCATTATTCATCATCTCCTATATTTACACACACCAATACAATACATTAAAAATCTACTCTATAATCTAGTACTAAACAAGCCAAATATAATAATGTAAGAACATAACATACCTTCAACTACTCTAATGGGCTCTAGATCTAGCACATCCTCCATAATGGCCTCATCTCCTAGAAATAATGGTGATTATATAAGTTATCCCCACCATACTATATAAGAATATATATCCCCCACATCATCCACATCTAGTACCTCTATCACTACATCTCTCTATGTCACTAGAATCAAATCCAAATCAGCCATTGTAGGTCTCACTCTACTACCTGGTTTCATCATGATTCAATTAACCCTCGCCCACACCCATGTTGCATACGGAACATCCTACACCACACCAATCTACCATATAATCCACTCATACTAGAATATCTAAAACATAATGGTCCATCAATCGCAAAGCCAACAACTTACCAAAATTTGTCTCAATTGAACCCCATCTTTGGGCCATCCCTAAAATTTGGTATATGGTTTCTAAATAAAATCCCAAGTTATAACTCAATCCAACACCTATTGATAGTGAATCATGTTCTTCAACCACACATGGGCCATACCTATCCAATTCTCTACAAATACCTTGGGGTGTGCCCAATTTGTATGTGGAAAACCCTCTATCCTATCCACCACAATGTGCTTATAAGACCAATAATGTAATAATGTTGATGACCCAATCCTACCACTACATAACTCCTGAGTGAATAGGTACAAATATTGATAAAAGTGGGATAGCATGGTATGAACCCACAAGTATACGATCCCATACTCCTCTATATCCTAAACAATACCATGCATCCTACATATAACGGACACACTACTGCCATTAACCACAATAAATGAAACTAATAACACAAAAAAATTTCCACAACCATAAATAATAACACGTCACTATTACTACCTAAGGGATGTGTCCCTATAGAAATTGCCACAAAATACATAGAGGCATAATTTATGTCTCTCTATCCACTTGCATCCTATAATACCACTGGCTGATCAGGAATGGGTATCATCAATATTCTATACATGTCCTCTTAATTAATAGTCATCTCTCTAGTGGGAAAATAAAAAGTACATGTATCAACATCTCATCACTCCTCACCACTCACATAGTGTAATCATCATATGAAAATCCAATGGCATCAGTGTTAGTGATGTCACATACCCTAAATTGACCTTGTCTACTATTGCTCTCTCATCAATTATTAGAGGTATCCCATGTACACACTCCATCATCCAACCCATCCATAACTCCTTTATGTGTATATTCACCTAAAAAAAACCTAGGATGTGACATTAACATCTCTAAATGTCAAATCTACATAAATAATCATTAAATATAATCTTAATAAATTTCACTACCCTAGCCTATAGAATGTTAGAAATATTAAAAATACTAATGTTGTCCTTTAAATGATAGTATGATCCCTCAAAAAATCTCTAATCTAACATATTTTACACAAAAAGTGTTGAAAAATTAATCCAAATGTTCAAATACATGAAAAAGTATAAAATCCTTACCGTTCCAACTTCCTTACTAACCTGAATCAGTGCTTCCACCTCCTTATAATGGGTCATGTGAGCACCTCACCTCCTCATCCTATTTTCTTGGTCCAAAGCAATAATTAAATCCAAATCTAAAATTTAAAATGACTTTAAAATTAATGAATCTAACCTATTTAAACCATGTTTTTACAAATGCCACCTACCTAAGGTTGGTCCCATGCACACATTTTCCAAATATTACCAAATTATTTAAATCATGATATCTCATGCCCCATAGCTCTAATTTATCATATGTTTTTTCCATGAATAATTCAATGATGATATACCTCATCCTATACTAATTTCATTTTTATTTTAGTCAAATTTCCTATTGCAGAGGCCAATACTCATATTTTCCTTAACCAACGCACTATATACCACATATCTATCTTATTTTCAGTCTATAAATAATTCTTGTACAATTATCAATATCACCAATCCTATAATCATATTATAAAATGTTAACTACTCACTAACATGAATTTATATGTAACTTTTGGTTTGATATCCTTACCTCGATCTCGACTCTCTCACCAAGAGGGGGGTATACATGTACTATTCACACTATTACAAATCTACTAGATACTTAGGTTTAGATATATAGTTATATATATTTACTCAAATACTTGGATTCATATATATAGCTATAGAGGTTTACTCAAATACTTAGGCTTAGATATAGTTACATATATTTACTCAAATACTCAAGTTTAATTATAGAGTTACACAAATTTATTTAGATATTTAGATACTCAGGTTCATACACATAATATCTTTATTCAAACACTCAAATATATAGATACACAATTTGACTCAGATTTCTAAGACTCCATGGTTTTTAACATATATTGTCTTAGATTATTAGGTTTTACACATGATTATAACATAGTTATAGACTTAGTTTATGACTATGGAGGCATGCACATAGTACAACATCCCTATATATACAATTTTCACATAAGTTGCATAGCTAGTACCTCAGATATTAGGTTTGGTGGCATGATGCAGGATACATGTTCTTAATCCCATAAAATTTCACTAGGTTATACTAGATAGAATGGCATATCATATCATTCTCTATGTTTAGATCACCATATTACACTCAAGATGTCACCTCATTGGATCAAATGGCTATGTACATTGGTTGATCTATAGTTTTCACCCAACCTAGATTACACCAGTTTTATACAAGGACATAGGTTAACCAATAACTTTGACCTTTGAACACACCTCTTATTAGACTTAGCTACATATCAGAGTGGGGGACAGCATGGCTTATTTCACCACATCTAAATATTACTTCTCAGACTCAATTACAT